>OX421497.1:14865678-15373178 GCA_949126835.1 Anisus vortex | reverse complement strand
TATCTTTCCATTTACCATTACACAAACATACTGTAGTTACCATTTTTCTTTCTTCATCAAGTGTCCTTTTCTTCTTAGCTGAAGATGCTGTAGCCATTTTAAACGGTGTCAGTTTACGCAGTACTTTATAAATAGGCTACAAATAATATAATTACCGGCACGATTCCACAAGTTACAATTTATTATTGTTTTAAAATTTAACATGCAATATCAACCTGCCTGCTACTTCCGGTCAATGTTGCCTAACTTTCATAGATAGAAAATCCTTACTTACTTAAAATAGACGTATTGTTTTCTTATACGTGGCACCATGCCAGATTTCTGTTTTATACACCCAGTTTAAAGTATTAAAACTGCAATTTTCGCGATAAATGAGACAATTGCAGTATCCTTTGTACGGGCCGCACACGTGCTTGCAAAGGGCCGCACATTTGACATGCCTGATATAGGCTATATGTTAATAAGTTGATAGGCCTACATTAATCATTAATAATTTTTTAATTATATTTATATACTAATCTATATATAGTCTAGTCTATTACCATTTATGTTTTCATTTATCTTATTAAATCTTATACACTTACAGGTAGGTAACTTATAGAGATTATAGGCTACATTATTACAGACGCTCCTTCTATAAAGAAGATTATTGCGTCCTATTCTATTTTAAATTTTATTTATTTTATTTATTCTAAATCTAGTCTAGATTTAGGTCTAAGATAATTAGATAGTCTTGTCTATTTCAGGCTTAAATTAAATTGTAAACCTTCATATAAATTAATCAATATAGTATAGGCCTAGTTTATATAGTATTAAGTATAGGAGTATAGGAATATATTTGATATTGATAGGCTAGCATATAATTTAGTATTATAATAGGCCTTAATAGGCCTACTATAGCCTAACTATAATATATTAATATTTTTCTTTTATATAACCTCTATACTATATAGCCTACTATACTATAGATATAGGCCTATATACTATATAATTATATAGTAATATAAAGCCTACTATAGATCTAGGCCTATATCATAAATAATCATATAGTCTATAGTCTATTAAACTCGAATCATTTCAGGAAAATAATAACAGTTTATAAAGCCAGCTGAATCATGAATTGCATAGGGTCTATGGCCTGCTTATAATACTAGTCTAGTATTTAACTATGTAAGAACTAATTAAATTAATAAGGAAGTGACTATTCGTACACCCGTGTACGGATAGCACACTCCGATGCGGAGTGTGCTAGCTAGCGGAGTGTGCTATTCGTACACGGCATGCGCACTGACAATTAAATTCGACTGCGCATTCGTCTGCGCATTTATTTTGGACATGCGCACATCTCATTTGCGCTTCGCATTGCGCCAATATTGAAAAGGGCTAGATTACGATCTATTATCACTTCATTGTTCGCTACACTCCATTGTTCCATTCACGCTTCACTTCTTTTGAAAAATGGATCCCATTGAAATGTTTGCTGTCGGAAGAGTTTTCCCCCAATTTCGTTGCCTTTGAAACTGCAATGAAAGAATTGGAGGCCCACCAAAACGCTGTATTTATTCGGAGGAGCTCAAATCAGGTAAACTTAACGCACGTTAATCAATCCCAATTATTAGGCTATATTATAGTATTCTACATTGCAGGAACGGTATTAAGTTATACACATATCGTTAGAAATAAATAATTACAGCAACAATTTAGTTACAGCAACAATTTAGTTATATTATGTTAAGTATACTGAGTATTGGTCTACCCTTCACCGCCCCCTCCCCCGTACAGGGCACGTCGGCGCTTTCTCTAGGGTTTCTCGCTGTCACCCAGGCAAAGCCCCTGTCAAGTTATGTATTATCAAATGAATATTTCCAAAAAAAGCAGTCCTTAAATTGCTTTAATCATTTAACAAAATATTTTTCAGATATTATACTGTTTTAAATCATGGGTGCAAGAGTGCCTGCTATGGCGGGCATGCCGGCCAATTTAAATTTTGGGAAACTTGCGCGCCGGCCAATCGCGTCAAGCTGAATTCGTAATTTTGAGTAGATCTCGTTGCACCGAAATCGGACTGTTTTTAAAAGGCGAAATAAAACGCATGCGTGGTTCTATATTTATTTTTAGGTCAGGGTTTCCCTAGTTTTTGCTTTCGTGGCCCGATAATTTTTATAGGGCTACTCGTGCCTCCAGAGTTTTAAAAACTTTTTTTTTTAGCACAATACCGTAATTAGGGATGTTAAACGAAAACCGGAATACCGGATTCCGGTTTTGAAACTGAAAACCGGTTTTGATTTTCAAAACCGGATTTCGGTTTGTTGGTAGTAAGCCTTTTCTTTTTGTTCTGGTGGAAATATTTTTAATAAATAATGTTGGATTCGCACAAAACAATTCTTGAAATTCCTTGCTAACACTACACTATTTAGTCTTAGATATTGTGTTTCTTTTTTTTTCTTCCAAATACCAACTGTTACTAAGGTTTGCGATAAAAACAACATCAAACCAAATGTTAAGTTAGGCCTATTATAGTTACAATTAAGATGAATCTTTTTACTTTTCGGCTCATCTTTGAAAAAAATTCTTTAACGATGGCTAGGTGTAAACTATGTTCCCAAAAGATAAGCCTGAGCGGTAGCAGTATAACTGGATTACGTACGCACCTTCATTCTGGATTAACATCATCATCCTCTTCATATGCTTCTTAATATTATGGTCAACGATAATCGGAGTTTAGATTATCACTATTGAATTATTATCGGTTTTAATCAATTAGCCCAGATTTAGTTTTTAGTTCTAAAGAATTCAATGGTAAAGAGTACAAAATTATATTGTATTCACACAAATCAATCCCTTGAATGTCCTGCAAACAATAATTAAGTTTGAACTATTTTTCAAATATACCTACAAAACTATACACATTTGGCTTTTCTGGCCTGGGTAGGGGGGAACCGAATTCCGGTTTTAAACCGGTTTTAACATCCCTAACCGTAATGTAGCTTTTTTGGACCCTGTAGTTTCATATTCTATAGTCGAGATCTATGTAAATCTCCAAGAAGCCCAGATCTACGTTTTTATGGTCTGACAAGGCAATCGGTAATAAGCCTACCTACTTCACGCGAATTTGTTTTTAGGTCAATCTGTACGTCACAGCACGCTTTACTCGCGGCTTGTTTTTTTAATTCTCGACGTTTTATTTTACTAATGGAGAGATTAAAAGTCGTTGTTTTCATTACAATAAAACTTTTGTTTATCAGCCTACTAAAACGAAAGCAACTTTTTATTAATAGACTTGATCTCGGCTCAACGTCAGGGTATCATTTGTTGCTATCAATGATGTAAAATCGTCACTATAAACCTGTTTTTAATACATGTAACCTAAGTAAGTAAGTAACCTAATACCTGTTAGTAATACCTAACTTGTTACACGGCGCAGCGACCTTGACCAGATATCTTTTTTTTTTCTCTTTCGCAAATGTCCAAATTCGACGATCGTAGGCTATTTGAAATATTTGTTTTAAAAAAAATGCGGATATGCGATCTTGTTTTTTTTTTTACCGACAATATCGGAAATGTAATGTTTAGATCTTTGTTTACAATTAGGCCTAGATCTATAGGCCTACTATTATAGATTTTAGAACTAGACCAAATCATTTTAAACATTCAACACAAATAACTTTTCCAAATCATACACACATAATTTATATATATTATTATATTAATGCGAACACGAACGCTAAGTATATGAGTTTAGGCCGAAACTTTGAAGGCTTTTTGGCATAGTCAACACTTGCTTGCAGGCACAATGGGGGTCCATCACTTGGTACCATGAGTTTTTACATAGCGTAGAGCACGTTTTTATTCATATTTCCTTCTTTGAAAACTAAATCGCGTCGACACGTTTAAATTAAATTGTTTTTAATTTTTTTTTCTATGTCGATTATATATTGTGGATTCATTGGAATGGCTGTGAATATTAAATTCGTCGAAAGACAAAAAGATAATGACAAATTAGTGAAAGAGATCGATAAAGGTCTAAAAAAATTAATTTAAATGGGTTTGGATGGAGGAAAAGGATGTGTTTTTTTTTCATATTTTATCAATTAAACAACAGATATAATAAAAATGTTCATTATTAAATTATTCATTAGTAAGTTATTATGTATTCTGCCTATAATATTGTATACATATGATATAAGTGTGCGTCGACGATTCCTTTCACGCTCTTATTGGCAGGAAAAAAAATTTCCTCTTTTTTGGGGGAAGGCCAGTTACATCCCTGGTTATTTGACCGTGCTGTGTTTGAATGCAAGCATGGCACTATTAGAAAAACAGAGTCTAAAGGCATCCGCCCTAACCAAAGGTAAAGATGTAGCATGTTAAATGTGTAATTAGTTTTAAATGTCTATTCTAAAGTGGTGCAAATTTAGAGGTTTTATATTGCATTACTTTGGTTACATATTTGTTTAAAATTGCTTCATTAGCAAAAACCTAATGATTAGGTGTAGGGGAAAGTCTGGCAATAAGTACCGGTATAAGCCCCATGTTTATGAGTACTTTCCTTTTTGAAATGAATAAATATTATTAAATTCAAACTGTAAATGTTTTTAAGTAGCAGACAACACATCCTTCTTTAAGTACAGAAGCTTTAATGGGCAAAATTTTAAGCCATATATTTATAGTGAAAAAAAAAGGTTACAACTATACATGATGTAAATTTAACAAATGTTTGACTTGAACTCTCCTAAGTAGAACCTTTTTTATCAACCCCAAAATGATTGGATGCCTGATCAACCTCTTGGGTTGGAATTGGAAACACAAGAATGGTTGGCAAATGTTCTCAGATTAGTCTCTATCAAGTAAAGCTGAATGCCCCTCTCTTCTCTTACAATAATTTCAAGTATTTTATTGTAAGACCTGAGCAAGTGGGGCTTAATGCCCCTTGGGGCTTATTACCCCCGTTACCCTATAGGCATAGTTATAAAAAGTTACTTGTTATGGATAGTCGTTAATTAAAAAATATAATAGTATTTGCTTTTTGACTTCTTAGATTATTTTGTTTTCAGGTCTTTAAAGCTTGGCTGTGAAGCTAAAATTAGGATCAAGGCCAAAAAGGTTGACCAGCAATGGCAATTAGTGGTGACCATAGCCAATTTGACCCATGATGGGCATGTGCCTACAGTGGAGGTAAAAAGAATTCGGCCTAGGGCCTATACCTTTTCAATATCATTATTGTGTTAGCTTTAATAAAATGGTTTCATATTATGACGTATTAAATATTTAAAAAAAAACAACTGACAGATTGACAGATGTTTTTCAACAATCTCACGATTTATAATTTTTTTCCATTTTACTAATATTTATATTTTCAGTCTGTATCTGTGCTCCCAGAGAGGCGTAGACCAGACATGACTGCCCAGGTAAAGGCCCTTTTATCGTGCTCGTCGGTGTCCAGTGGGGAGATTAAAGACTTGCTGCAAAAGGAGCAGGGATTACAAGTGTTGTCAAAGGATGTGTACAACATGAAGTCAAAGACCAAGAAGCATGGATTGCACAGAAGTGACCAAGAGAATGTAGATAGTGTTATTAAATGTATTATTGACAAGGGAGGCAGAGTGGATGTCAACAGGGATGCAGATAATAGTTTTGTGTCCTTGATTTTTCAAACTGCCACCATGTTGTCATATATTAGAAAATATCCAGAGGTTTTAATTCTGGATATTACATACAAAACAAATGTGTACCATCTACCCCTTCTGACTGTGATGGTGGTGGATGGACATGGCCGAGGACAAAGTGTATTGCATGCTTTTTTAAGCTGTGAGATATAAAATGTCCTCATACATTGTTTAGAGTTTCTTTAAAGCTCTTACAGTTTTGAAAAAACTTCTACTTTTTTCGTTGATAAAGATTTTTCTGAAATTGGGGCCCTTTCAACTGTCTTTCCTTCAGCTCGTATCACTCTCTGTTCTTTTCATGTTGCTACTGCTATTCAAAAAGCACTATGCAAAAGAGGCTTAAAGAGACCTGCAATGGAAGCCATTGGCGCATTGTTTGGCAGCATGAAAAGTACAGAGAGTGAGACTGAGTATGAAGAATTTAATGAAAGCATTAAAGCAATAGCCCCCTATGATGTTGTAAAGTATTTTGAGACTAACTGGTGGAACAAGCCTGAGCTGTGGGCTGCTCATACACAATTAGAAAATGTCCAATTGCATGTGACTACCACCAATCACTGTGAGTCGTATCACTCTAAGATTAAAAAGTCCATGCATCACCAAATGCCATTGAGTGAGGCATTACATTGTCTAATGAATTATGATGAGCAGATTCACAGCACAAGTGTGATCAACAGCTTGATTCAGGCTAACAGTAGACAGTACAATACAGACTTTGATAATCCAATTGTCAATCTAATCAAGTCTGACATGACCTACTTTGCAGCTTCTTTGGTAATTAAGCAAGTTCTTATATCAGAGAAGCAGCATTTTGCTATTAGACCTTCTGGTGATAATTTTTTTGTTTATGATGACCAGGAGTGTTTAACAAATGCCACTGAGTGTTCTTGTTCTTTCTTTAGGAACATGGACCTCCCTTGTAGGCATATATTATATGTGAGAATGTTTTGTAACATGCCTATGTATGAGCCACTCAAAGTAGGACATAGGTTTAAACTGACTCAGACAAATGATTCAATAATTGCAAATAATTTAAATTGTACAAATTTAACTTGCACCAACTTGCCTCCACTTGTGCCTGAAACTAAATATGCCCAGGCCTCACTTTTGTAAAAAAAAATCATTTCTTTTATGGCAATGTGTGGTGACAGGGATTTTCATGCCATGATGGACCAGCTAGAGGCACTATTTTTGTTGTGGCAGGGGCAATATCTGTCTTCTGGGAGCAGTTGTAATTCACAACCCTCCACTTTAAGTGATATCTCACACCCTTCTACTTTCTTGCACCATGCTACTACTGATCTTTCACTCCCAGTCCCATTTACTACTGATCTTTCACTCCCAGTCCCATCTACTACTGATCTTTCACTCCCAGTCCCATCTACTACTGATCTTTCACTCCCAGTCCCATCTACTACTGATCTTTCACTCCCAGTCCCATCTACTACTGATCTTTCACTCCCAGTCCCATCTACTACTGATCTTTCACTCCCAGTCCCATCTACTACTGATCTTTCACTCCCAGTCCCATCTACTACTGATCTTTCACTCCCAGTCCCATCTACTACTGATCTTTCACTCCCAGTCCCATCTACTACTGATCTTTCACTCCCAGTCCCATCTACTACTGATCTTTCACTCCCAGTCCTATTTACTACTGATCTTTCACTCCCAGTCCCATCTACTACTGATCTTTCACTCCCAGTCCCATCTACTACTGATCTTTCACTCCCAGTCCCATCTACTACTGATCTTTCACTCCCAGTCCCATCTACTACTGATCTTTCACTCCCAGTCCCATCTACTACTGATCTTTCACTCCCAGTCCCATTTACTACTGATCTTTCACTCCCAGTCCCATCTACTACTGATCTTTCACTCCCAGTCCCATCTACTACTGATCTTTCACTCCCAGTCCCATCTACTACTGATCTTTCACTCCCAGTCCCATTTACTACTGATCTTTCACTCCCAGTCCCATCTACTACTGATCTTTCACTCCCAGTCCCATCTACTACTGATCTTTCAATCCCAGTCCCATCTACTACTGATCTTTCACTCCCAGTCCCATTTATTATTGATCTTTCACTCCCTGCCACACAACCCTCTAGTTCTTGTCAATACCCACAACCCGCTGTTTCGGATTCACAGTCTAATAATAATTTGACATTTTCGTCTGTCAGGATGACTGCTGTAAAGGTTAAGGGTAGGCCAAGAAACAAACAAACATTTACTCTGCGTAAAAGAAAAGCAAAAGTTCCTCTTTTTTACGCAGAGTGGGCCATTGAAAAAAAGAAAGCCTTCCTATTAAAATCTGCCGTTACAGAGGGTTCAGTGGCCCCGTTTTTTATTAATAATTTAAAATCAGCTGAAGAATTGGGTGCTTGCCTCTTAGAGGATGATAATGTTGTAATTAAAGATTTTTTTACTGGTCAGAGTTGGTCTGAACTTTCCCGGCGCCTTTTTGAAAAGAAAGCCATGCATTTATTTGTTTGTCAAGTGTGTAAGGAAGTTGACAATGGAGAGTTTAAACTTATTCCATGTGATAGTTGTCTAGAATGGTCTCATTTTAATTGCGTAGGCTATAGGTCAAGTTTGTGTGTTAAAAAATGGTTTTGTTCTGCATGCTGGTAGGTAGGGTAGATAGTTTTCTTTTAGTGTGGTTTCATGTTTGTATAGATAGTTGGGTATTTTAATTTTGCTTTTTATGATGTTGGGTTATTTTTTTTCGTCAGTGTTCTAGGGTAACATTGTCAACTTCCTTCACCACTGGATATTATATTATTTAATGTTTTCCCATAATTTGTCTTCTAGTTTTTTGTTATGTTTCTGTCCCCATTTTCTTTGTGCTTTTGAGTAAAACTTAAAAGTCATGGATTTCTATTTGAATAATGTCTTTGATATTATACCATTGTAGTTGTAGTATTTTTGCATAAATATTTTTTTTTGCTTCATTGGCTTGTGAATAATGTCTTTGATATTATACCCTTGTAGTATCTTTGCATAAATATTTTTTTGCTTCATTTTTTAAAAAATTGGTTACTTATATAGCGCTTCTATTCATGCTATTTCAGCATGCTCAGTGCGCTCTGTAAACACACTGCTGCCTGCTGGCTTGTGAATAATGTCTTTAATTTTATACCCTTGTAGTATTTTTGCATAAATATTTTTTTTGGCTTCATTGGCTTGTGAATAATGTCTTTGATATTACCCTTGTAATATTTTTGCAGTATTGTTTTCTTTTCTTACTACTTGCTTTGCTTTTGGTCACCCATTTTTGACTCAACATTTTTTTATGGGGTATATTTTACTTGCTTAGCTTAAAAAAAAGAAATCTTTTGATTAACTTGATGTTTTAAAAGTGCAAAGTTATTTTGTTGTGTAAACCATTGACCTGTTATTGCAATGCTTGTACTGTAAATAATTATGTAATGACCTCAAAGTCTGTTGAACTTTTTAGAGCTGTAAATATCCTTCATTTTGATCTAACTATGATACTTTTTGGTACAATGGTTAATTTTGTGTAATTTTTTCTAAACCCATGCAATTTAGATAGATATGCAGAGCTAAAGCTACCCTACATTTTGATGTACTTGTTAATAGTGTATGTTCATTACTTGATTTTTTTTAAATGAATTTTTAAAAAGTAGGTAGTTTTGGTATTTTTACTTCCCTTTGTAATTTTTTTAAAATGTGACAAAACACAATTTTCATTTCAATAAATTTTGATTATTAATCATTTTGAACCCCTGAAAAAAAATCATTTTGTTCTATATATATGTGAGATTATGGTGAGTGTGAGAAAGTCAGTTTAGGTGAGAAAGTTTGCTCTCATGCTTGTGTTTTGGGAAGAAGTGTTTCATTTTCTGAGGGTCAGTCAAGCTCTACAAAATGAGCACGTGAAACTTGAAAACGTGTGCTGATTTGTATTCTTCAATATATAGCAGATCACTTGCATTTCCATGAATCTAGGGCATCACAACTTTTTCCCTCAAAACACAAAAGAAAGAATTAAATTTAAATTGTAATATGATCAATGATCTGTTTAGACCTATTACCTTTTCAAATTTTAAAACTAAAAAAAGGGTTTTGAATCGCTTAGGGTGAAATCATGCACAAGTGCAGAAAAAGCCTTGCATATGATTACCCCTCCCCAAACCGTGCACTATTTTACCTTTCGCAAAATTTATCCCACCTCCCACCCCTTTGTACTACATTTATAGGCCTACATTTGCTTACCCTTTGCCCTCACCTCTCCCTACTAATTTACACTATTTGTCTCTCCTCCAACCTCGCATTGTTTTTGGTCTGAACTACTTCCAGTTTATAACCTATAGATAGGCTTATTATAGTCATATAAAGTGAGATATTTCTTATATCAATCGCAATAAGCGGCGGCGGGTATTTACTAATTAAGATGTCGGATAAATTTATGTTGTCTTGTCAAATTTGAGGTAAGATTAATTCACCCCCACCCCCAATCCTCATTGCCACCTCAGCACGGTTTTTATTCGATATAATTATAGCCTAAACCGAGCCGTCGCTGATGACACGCTGAGTCTGTCTCAAATCTGCTGTAGCAATACAGACGACATAAGATAATAATGGACATTTCTTATAGCGCTTCTATCCATGCTATTAAATGAGCATGCTCAGTGCACTCTTGGTGTGATTTGCAGTGGCAGATGTACTAGCCAAAGAGAAAGGTCTTTAAGTTCTTTTTAAAAGATTCTCTTGTCCCAGATTCTCTCAGTGTCTGAAATATCCTGTTCCATAGAGAAGGCGCCACTGATTCAAATGAGTATACTCCCAGGTAGGCCTACTTCTTTCTGTGTCCATCCAAACTAGGAGTTTTGAGGAGTGATTGTGTTGCTTCCCAAAAATACATATTTTTGTATTATATACACTAAAATACATGTCGCTGATGACACGCTGACATGCATTTAGACTTAATTGCTTCCCACAAATATATTTTGGCCACTAATATACATAAAATACCGGTAATTCTAATATTTTCGTGAAAAGAAAAGCCAAGATAAAAAGCCCAGGTCCTCGAAATAAAAAGACAATATCCCAAGTTTCGATTGAAAAAGCCAAGATCTTGGGGAAAAAAACAAGGAGTGGTATCACTGATTATAGCGTCAATAGTCCTGAAATCGTCAATGCGCATGTCGTGTACGGATAGACCACTGTAGTCTATTCGTACACCGGGTGTACGAATAGTCACAGCCTAAATAATCCTTTTTTTTATTTAAACAATTTTTTTCAGTCTTACGCTCAGTTATCGGTTGGACAATGGTGTGAAGATACAAGACAGCAGATGACCACTTAAACACAAGAAGTCGAGTAAGTCACATTAGGCTCATTAGCCAAATAGTATGTGTGACCGTTATTTTGTAATTACTATGTATACAACTCTCAGGGAGATCACATTATATAATAATAAACAATGAACAAACTGCCGGCTTTTAGTAGAAATGAGAACTCAATATTTAATGCAATTTATGTACAAGATGAATTCAAATACATCACAGTTTATATAGCCTAGTCTAAAACACGTCCAGCCACTACCAAATTCTAAGGTCGTCTGTCTTTATCCCCAAATCTACGCTACGTTCAATCTAACTCCTACGTCATTGTTTCTATCGTAAAACGTCACTCGTTTATTCCATACATTAACACCGGGTTAGAGATTATACAAATTGTCCCATAAAACAACTATCTATATTTTAAATCCTGACAGTATGCCTACTAGTCTACGCAGATATCATTATAAATAACTTGTAGGACTTATAGGCTATACTATATAATTGGCCTAGGGCCTATATATATTAATCAACATGTCCATAATATTAATATTGAACTATCCTACTATTTGTTGTTAGTAATATGACAAGGTCAATATGATTAGATCCTATACTGCTTTGTTATAGCCTATAGTCTTAGTTTATATTTATAGGATTATAGGCCCTATTAATTATAATGTGACACTATGACTATTATTGTGTAGGCTTTTTTTATTTGTATTTTAATTAAAAGTTAACAGGAATTATTTTTTTTTCAGTCTGAAGTTGGAAGCTGTGGAGTGCTAGTGTGGAGTAGAGTCCAGTCAAAAGTTCAACAGTCTTCTTTTAGGCTGCGCCCTGGCCTAAGGATTCAATGTTAAATTATTTTCTTTCAGCATCTCACGCTGGAAGGTCTTAGTCTATGCCACTCTATACAGATGATATGGAAATAGATGATATAATAAGCGGGTGAGTAAATTATTTGTAAAGTAATAAGTCGAGTTAAAACTAGGCATCTAGGTGCATAAACTTGTTAGACTTGTTTAACCATAGGTTTCAACCATAGTGTAGTTATAACAATTTTAATAATATAATGCTTGAAAACATAATTTAATAAAACCTAGGGGCAGGTAAGGCCAAGGAGAATTTTTTTTCTATCTGTAAGCTACTAAACCTCACTAAAATGTGTATATTGACTTGTGTTATACTTTATTTTCAAAGCTAAATAAGTCTCTAGTCAGTTGAAACTAGGCATCTAGGTATTGATTTGTGTCATACTTTTCTTTTAAAACTGATTATCATATTCATGCCTTTTATTCATAACAACCAAAAGAAAAATTCAATTTATTAATGTAATGTCACATGCTATGAAAGCCAAAATTGTGCTGTTTATTCTGCAACAGGGATAACTCGTATTTAAATTTAAAAGAAATTGCTTGGAAACAGTTGTTGCTTTTAAAACTGATAATTGGATCTGTTTATCCTTGTTAACATTGTTTTTTTTACTTGAAAAACTTGTTATAATTCAAATTTCACTTCTATTTTCAGATGAAGCTTGAACTGCAGTCTACATATGATGAATGGAGACTGATTTGTGGGCTATGATTAGTATATCATCCAGGCAATTAGTTATTGATGAGCCAGTGCCAGGTGTGAACATTTAGGGAAAGCAGTACTCATCAATTAACCAAACTACAGTTACAAAAGCCCAAGAGGACCCAATAGATCAGCATCTGACATTTTTATGTATCTGGAGATTTTATGAAATATGGACTATTGTACAAACACTTTAACCAAGACCACATCCAGTTGATTTTGACTTATACAATTCGCAAATAATGCATTTGCTAAGTTGCCTGACAAGACAGGTCCTTCCACAACCATAGTGTACTTTTTTCACAATTCATTTGAGCATGGACAATTCTATGGCTGGATTTAATAGAAGAACCTGTGTGCATTTGGCAGTATATACAAAAGTTCTCTACTATGATATTAAGATGTGTTATCCACCAGACAGTGCTAATTAAAGATTTCTGTAGGATTACATAATGGCTGATGAATAGACCATGATATACTTAGAAAACTTTCACCTGTGTGCTTGCCTTGACTTATTTATAGCCCATAGTATGAGCAGATCAGTTTAATTTTTCCCGTGGGAGTAGTATGTGGTTGAATATTCATGGATTTATTCTTTGTATGCAAAAAAATGTACCCAGTATTCTAAATGGCTCATATTTATTAATTATGAAAGTTGCTTTTGAAAATAATAAATCTTTTGGTTAAACTAAGTACCAGTACTCATTGTCAATTGTGGCATTTTGTGGTGGGTGTTATTTTTGTTAAAATATTTTCACTTTGAAAAATTAAAAGTTATCTGTATAATTTAAAGTGAAATATATGTACTATACATTTTTCTGAAAAGACTTACCGTAACTGATCTGGTTATAATATAATGAATTTTAAATATATAACATTATAATGAATGTGTTTTTTTTTTGGGAAACATACAACTTCATTGTGTGTAGAGCTTACTTTTTTCATATTGGTTAACTTCAAGCAATTTATAATCATGTATATATTTTTTTTATAAATTTCGTATGTTGTGTAACCATTACTGTAGGCCTATTACTGTGCTTTTTTTACAACATCACAAGTTGTGTCAAAGTTCAATTAATTTTGTTTGATAATAGTAATAGTTTTAATGGTAATCATTACATAATAATGTTTTAATAAATGTAGACCCTCTTTTTTTGGGTATCCCTATGTGTCTGTGTGTATATTATATTCAAATGTATATTTTTTAAAAATAAATATATGTTCCATATTACCATTCCTGTGCTTTTTAAAATATCACAATTTGTTCAAAATGTTATTTACTATTATTATGATATGCCTTTTGGAGAAATATAATTAAAGATGATAATTTATTGCATTATTTAATGTTTTAAAAAGTTTTTATGAACCAGGCTATTTTGATTTGTATGTGTTGTTTTTACTCAATATAATAAAAGTTTTGGTGTCAAAGATTGATTTATTTTAATATATGAATAGTCTAAAAGACATTCATGTATGGTATATCATTTTATACATTTGAGTCCTATTTTTGTGTATAAATAAAGCAATTTTAGTTTTAGTTGTAGGTCTATTGTGTAAAATTTATCTTATTGTTGTAGGCCTAGCAAGAGTGTTAAATTGGTTAATTATTGGAATTCATTTTTATACAATATATTTATGAAATCATAATATCAGTTCTTCATGATTTTGGAGAGAAACGCTAGAGACTATCAATTTCCCGAGGACAAGAAAGCTATACTTCTACGCTCAGCTCTGAACAATTGAAAGGCACTTGATGTTGTATTAAGTCTTACTGAAGAGGAATTGTATGATTATTGTCAGTGATTGGATTGGTATGAGCAAGGGGAAGCAAAACAAACAATAGTTTGTGTTTTTTTTTAGGTGACATCCCTTTGACCATGTATTGATAGTGTGTGTATTGTTTAGAAGAGTCTGGAAAGTGTGAACTCTGCTTGCTTTTTAGTGAGACATGACTTTTATGACTTTGACTTGGTCAGGTGATTTTGAGAGGAGAGAGTAGTGGGCATTCAGCTTTTGTGGAGAGAGGAGCTGTATTTTTATGTGGAGATTTTGTAATGTTGGAGATATCAGTGAATCTATTCTGTAAATTCTATTATGTGTATTGCAATGCAACTGAGTGAATATAGATCTACTAGTGGTTATGCCCGTCAAAATGACGGAGAAACGAACGACTACAATATTACAATATTAGTTAAGTTAAGTTAATATTAATGTTAAGAGAGAAAGAAAAGAGACTATTACAATAAACGTTTCTTTTCGGTATTTAGTTTGGGTTCTTTTTAATTGTTTCTGACCCTGGCATATGCATAATAATTGTTACTGTCAAGCGTCTGGTATTATAACGTAGCGAACAGTTGTGTTGACTTGACTTGTTATTTAAAATAGCCTATTAAATTAACAATAATATACTATCTAAAATTGAAAAAAAAAACACAATACCAAACTATAAAAAGGTAAATAATAAAAAAAGCGTAGAAAAAAATATTTCAATAGGCCTACAATAAAAACTAAAGTGATAACGATTTTTTTCGGTATTTAACTATTGTTCTTGCTTATTGTATTAATAAAACAGTGTTGAGAATGTTTCTTTCGGTATTTAGTTTTTGATATTTTTATTTGTTTCTGGTCGACCTGACCCTGGCATATGCATAAGAATTGTTACTGTCAAGCGTCTGGTATTATAACGTAGCGAACAGTTGTGTTGACTTGACTTGTTATTTAAAATAGCCTATTAAATTAACAATAATAGGCCTATACTATCTAAAAGAAAAAAAAACACAATACCAAACAATAAAAAGGTAAATAATAAAAAAAAGCGTATAAAATAATATTTCAATAGGCCTACAATAAAAACTAAAGTGATAACCATTTTTTTCGGTATTTAATTTTTGTTCTTGCTTATTGTATTAATAAAACAGTGTTGAGTATGTTTCTTTAGGTATTTATTTTTTGTTATTTTTTTGTTGTTTCTGGTCGACCTGACCCTGACATATGCATAAGAATTGTGGCCTCAAGGACTGGCGTAGTGTGTAAACCGCCGATACATTCCCATTAAGAATACACTGGCGGGCGAACGCATGGGGCACAGGTCCATTACACTGCCGAGAGGTCACTGGTCCCGGGGGGGGGGGGAGGAAGCAATGTACGCTGCAATCCCGTCTCGAGAACCACCCGGTTCCTGGATGCATGTACCTATAGTATAGGATTTGTGCTACCGGGTGACAGTGCAGGTATACGGGCGAGCCACTACGATAATGATCCTTAGGGGAACCGCAGTGAACGATCGCTGGGCTGCGGAAACCTTCCCTGTTACATGGCACACCACGCCTTAGGTGTGGCGTGGGGTGACTGGAGCCCGTACAGAGATTGCTCAATCCTAAGCGTTACGCCCTGGACACAAGAGCCGAAAGGCTAGTCCGGGTTTTTTAAAGAGACTTTTTAATTCGATATTAAAATGTAGCGAACAGTTGTGTTGACTTGACTTGTTATTAATAATATTAAATTAAAAATAATATACTATCTGAAAGAAAAAAAACATAAATACAAAACAATAAAAAAGATAAAAAGTATTTAAAAAAAAATAGAAAATAATATTTCAATGCAATAAAAACTAAAGTGAGAAAGATTTTTTCGGTATTTAATTTTTGTTCTTGCTTATTGTATCAATAAAACAGTATTGATAATGTTTCTTTCGGTATTTAGTTTTTATTTTATATTGTTGCTGTCAAGCTTATGGTACCCGGTATTTGAAAGTAATCATTTAGAAGCCTAACTTGTTTTTTTTATAATTCGTATCATTTAATTTATAAAGTGTATAAAGTCGCCTTCTTTTAAAGGATATTCTCAATAGCAACGTAAATCCATTAAATAATTAAAACATGTGGTTACTTTTTCTTAAAAGGATAATGCAAACATCAATAATGAACAAAGAAATAATTTCCTAGACATTACGTCATACGCTAGTATTTTGTTTAAAGTAAACCATTGAAACTCTCCAAGCCAAATTGCGGTGCCTAACTTTTAAAAAAGGTCTCGCCACATTAAAAAAACAACAGTAGAATTGGGAAAACCCGGAAAGACCCTCGCGTTCAAACATAGTGAATGTCGCGTTCAACATAGTTAATGAACGGAAGTGGCCATTTGCTATGTACCGTTATATTTATTTGCATAGATGAATATGACATTTTGGATTTTTTTAATCAACGCATTTATGATTATAAGTGATAAAATAAAATAATCTTTTGGAGGACGTTTCCAATTTATACATTTAATTTTTGGCCCGAATAGTCAAACGGCTTAGGAGCCTATAGCGAACAAACATATATATAAATATATATATATATATATATATAAACAAACATATAAACAAACTCACGGTAATTATATATGTTGATGATAATCTTGTGCATAGATTTTCATATGAATTGTGAGGACATAAAAATATATGTGTAAATAAACTTATTAATCGCTGTACTGGAGTGTTTAGTACTTTTTATGAACGCCTCGAAGAGATGTGTGAGTGAATGATACAAGTACAGAAATACCAGAAATATACAACTTACAACTGGTGGCACGCGGAAACTACCATAAAGAAAAAACGTTGGCAAGCACTAAAAATCCAAATTTTCGTTCGACGTACAATACGTCCTATGCAGTGGAGGCCCAGGGCATGAAAAATTTGCCGACCCTCAATATTTTAATATCAAGTATATACTTGAATTGCGTGTAATCACTAGTACTACATAACAAAGTACTACTAAAGCAAAGACCAATATTACACTATGAACTTAATATCTCAAATATAAAGTTTTGGCAATGGAAAACATTTGATACATTTTTAGACATTTTTGAATTGTTTTAATTTAATATTTGATTCAAAATGGCGGCGCACCTTGGTTCTTCAACCTTGAACTTTGAATAATTATTTTTGATTCAAAATGGTGGCACACTGTTGACAATCACCTTCGTTCTGCAAATATTTTACAGCATCAGTGAACCTTAAATAATTATTGTCGAACTTTATCAACTTCAACTTTGATTAATTATTTTATTGTACATATACATCCCGACGTGACATTGAATGTCAGTAAACAGATTAGCCGGAAGTCAGATGTAAAGATCTTTTGATATACACAGTACCTATTTTATATATCCAGTTCCCCATAGAAGATGGCAGATTTCACGCGAAGTGAAGACAGATCACACAATTGTCATAGTGTGCCTCCCGTATGCTAGTCATACATGGATATGTAATACTTTCAGACTCTTCATAGTCAGAATATTGTGTTAACATTACATCAAGTCATTGAAGAAACTGACACTGATCGTTACTATCGTTACATCAAGTCATTGATCGTTACTATCTTTTCTTTCTTATGTGTAATTACTGCCTTTCTTTATTAGTAATTACTTTGTTAAATATAATAATTTCATGTTATATGTACACAATATATATGTGCGGGAGGTTGGAGGTAGTCTATGTTAGGACCTCATTACTTTTACTTCTGTCTATACTCTAATTCTGTTTCTTTTCGAGGTTTTAATGTAGATGATTCTAATAGGGATATTTGTTTTATTTACAAATATAGTCGTTAGCTGTGTAAGTCTTGTTTGTGATCGTAAATATTTGTTGTATTGTTATTAAAACATCATATTGTTTGGTCAATGTCTATATATTGTAATTCTTTTGTTGAATTCCTCTTAGTATTGTCTATTTAAAACAGCAATTATTTTTGTTTTGTGTTCATATGCATTTTATATGTTAAATTTGTAAACTTGTTAGAGCAAATCCATCATGTGTAAGATAATGTCTTAGCATGACAGGGTACTAAGAAATAATTTTTATGCAAATAACTTTGGATACTGTAAATAATATAATTAATTTTTGAATTCTTTTATAAGATGCAATAACATAGTTGTGAGGTAACATTATATTGCGCACATACAGATTCAGTACATTGTATAAATACTGATAGGTTCATTAATGACATAAGCCAATACCTAGAAAAATGGTTAACACTTAGTAAAGTGGACATAAAAAATCCCAGGCATATATTAGACATGATAATTATTGATAAAGTTCTCACAATGGCGACTTCTGAACTATCTTAAAGAAAGAAACATTAAAAATGTAGAAGAATTGAAAACAGCCTTAACTAATTACAAGGACAGTCATCCTGGTGTGGCATTTAGTAAAAATGAAGATACAAATAATTTGAATGCTTTTGAAAACAACTTGAATGTTTTCAATGCATATCAAAATCAGGACAACAGACCAAGAAACCAAAATAGGCGTAATGCTAGGAACACTAACTATCCTTTCAGAAGACATAGTTTGTCACCCACAAGAAACACTAATTCCAATAACCAAAATAATGGTAGATTTTTCAATAGAGGTAACAACAATAATAGAGGTTACTATAATAATAATAGAGGTTACTTTAAACAAACTAGAGGTAACAACAACAGAGGCTATTATAGTGGCAATAATAGTAGAGGTTCTTACAATCAGTCTAGAGGCAATAGCAATAGAGTCAATGATAATCCTACATCAATAAGATGTTATAATTGTCAGGGTTATGGGCACATATCTTATGATTGTTCATCACCGTTTCAGGGCCAACAAACTGAACCTAAACAATTGTATGACAGTAACTTTTCTCAAAGTAACAATTTTTCAACTGTAGCACCACAGGCTAATACTGGAAAATACTTTACTAACATGCATGAAGCAGGTGGACAGTTATACTTGTTCCCTTCTTATGTTAATCACATTCAGACCATGACATTGAGAGACACTGGATGCTCGTGCTTAATAGTACAAGCTAATCTAGTTGAGTCTGATCAATATATTGATGATATAGAAGTAATTACACTAGGTGATGGGAGTTCCATTACATGCAAATGTGCAAATATTTTAATTGACACTCCTTGGATCGCAGGGAAAGTAAAAGCTGTCGTAATGCCCAAATGCACCGCTCCACTTATCATAGGTAATGCAACCAATGTTAAACCAGACAATTCAGTACACATTTTTGAAGAATGGATTAGGAATAGACTAGATATAAAAGAAATTCAGAATCCTGTGACTTTGAATGAATTCAATAATGATCCCATCAGTACACTATCTCAAAATCTATGCATTTTGAAGTCAAATAATGTTCAATCACATGAATGGATAAATATGTTGGAACCTGTGAAACTAAAAAGTAAAGAAAATAACTTCCATAATTGGAATGGTACTCAACAAATTGGTCAATACATAGATAAGTTTGAAAATGTGTGTAATGAATTGAATGTTCCTGGTGAATTGAAATCTATAATTTTGACTCAGCATGTTAGAAATCATGATAAAGCTTTAAAGATAGCAAATGATCATTTGGATAACTATGAAAACCAAAAAGATGTCTTAAACAAACATTTAACTGTAGCTATTAGCAAGAAAGAGACATATAAACCAGAAATAAGTAATCAGGAAAAGAATCAGGTAGAGAAGCAAACATTTGCTGAAATAAACACTGTAAAGCATAATGAAAAAACAGTGCTTGAAATGGGTAAAATAACTCATCAATTGTTACAAGCTGAACAGAAAAAAGATGACTATATAAATAAATTGTTAGAAAATAAAATAAATACTAAGGAAGGTGAATTCAAACAGAATAAAGGTATAGAAATAAAGAATGGAATAGTTATTCTATTCAATATAGATGCACAAATGCATAACAGAGAAGAGCAGATAATAGTTCCCAAGACATTAGTAAATACAATAATTGTAGCTGGACATAGTAAGCCACTAAGTGGACATTTAGGTACAGATAAGACGTACCATACAGTAAAAAGAAATTTTTGGTGGAAGGGAATGAAAAGAGACATTCAACGTCACATAAAAGAATGTTGTAATAGTTGTTTAAGAAAAAATAAAAACACATCTACTCACATAGCTCCCATTCAAGAATTTAATGTGATAGGAATACCATTTCATAAGGTTGCAATAGACATAATAGGTCCCATGACAATGACTAAAACTAATAAAAACAGATTTGCTTTAGTTATCATTGACTTAGCCACAAAATGGGTAGAGGTTATTCCACTGAAAGACATAACATCTGAACGCATTTGTACGGCTTTGTTGTCCGTATTTACAAAGTATGGTTTTCCTAGGGACATATTAAGTGACAATGGGACACAGTTTGTTTCCAATTTAACTAAAGCATTCCATGAATTGCTAGAAATAACCCAGATATTTTCCACTCGATATCATACACAGTCGAATGGATGTGTGGAGAGATTTAACCAGACAATTAAACTAATGATCCAAAAATGCTGTATAGATAAGCCTAAGGAATGGGATGTTTATTTACCTATGCTTTTGTTCGCATATCGTAATGCTATACACCAGACAACTAATTATTCACCATTTGAATTAATGTTTGGAAAAAAAGCCAATAGTCCTTTGGACAATTTCAATAATACAATACTTGATAATAATGACATTGAGTATAATACAGAAGAGTATATTGAAGATTTAAAATCTCAACTTGGTTATGTAAATAAAATAGCCAATGAAAATTTAAAAATGTCAGGACAAAAACAAAGAGAAATAAAAAACAAACATAGGTATTTGAGAACCTTGAGACCTAATGATCTAGTATTGGTTTTTTCACCAACACCAACAAATAGTAATAAGGAATGGCATGGTCCATATACTGTTAAAAAAAGAATTAATACAGTTTCATATGAAATCTCTGTAAAAGACTCTATAAGAAAATTTCATATCAATGATCTTAGAAAATATTCAGTGACAGCTGAAAACATTAACAAAATTGAACATAATGAGACGTCTGAAAATAGTAGTGAAGATTATGTAGTGATAAAACTGAATGATGACACAAATGTTTCACAAGTGAAAAATTGTAATGTACTACAAAATAGCAATACTAAACAAAGCTATAAAGACATTTCTTTAGCTCATTTAAAAGAATTACAAATCAAAGAAGTGAAGAAAACATTAAAGAAATTTGACAAAGTAATTTCAGACAAACCTGGTCATACAGAGACAATAGAACACTGTATAGAATTAAATGATGAAACACATTTTAGAGCCAAAGTATATCAGGTACCCCAAATTCAGAAAGCAAATGTTGAGAAAGAGTTAGATACATTGTTAAAAGAAGGGCTGATACGCAAATCGATATCACAAATTTCGTCACCTATGGTGATAGTAAAGAAGAAAGATAATAGCATTAGATTATGCTGTGATTATCGAAAACTGAATGCAGTTACAAAAATAGATCAGGAAGGCTTAGCTAATATAGAAGACATTGTTAATGAGATAGGGAAAGGAAAAATATTCTCTACCTTAGATTTAACTAGAGGATTTTGGCAAATTCCTATGCAGGAACAATCTAAACAATACACAGCATTTACAACAGATCAAGGATTATATGAATGGAATGTAATGCCTTTCGGATTGATTAATAGTACTGCGACATTTACTAAAATGATGCGCAAAATAATACCTAGACATCCCAATATTGTTCATTATGTAGATGGTATTTGCATATTCACTGAGACTTGGGAACAACATTTGAAAGTTTTAGAAGAATTGTTAGCAATACTAGCTGAACATAATCTAACTATTTCACCACAAAAAAATTAAATTAGCTCAGAGTGAAATTGAATTTTTAGGACATAAATTTAAAGATCAGGCAATACAACCAATTGATAGGGTGCAAGAAAAAATGTTGAACATAAAGAAGCCTGAAACAAAAAAACAAGTCAGAGCTTTGTTAGGACTATTTGGTTACTATAGAGATTTCATTGAAAATTACATTCAAATAGTAAAACCACTTGTAAATTTAACAAGGAAAGGTCAATCTGATACAAAAATAAATTGGACTTCAGAATGTGAAAAAGCAATGCAAAATTTAAAAATACTATTTTCTAAAGAACCAATTTTAAGGGGGCTGCTGCATGAAATTTATTAATTTCCTTTAAGAAATCGTATTTTTTTTACCTTGTATTTAGTTCGATAAACATTTGAAGAATACGATTACAATACATATTGTCTTTGAAATAATGTTTATTATACTTGTTTTCATGTTTGTTCAGTGCATGTGTGGAGTAAAAAAGGTGTTGTGATGTCTAATTTGATCATCTTTGAGGCATTGAATTGCTTAGCAACGTTTGCAAAGTCTATTGACATGGTACATCAAAATAAAGGTCTTTCTAAGCTGTATTCGATTATTTTGATGACGTAGAAATTCTAAAAATAAGTTATTAGCAGTCTTTCTAAAATTGGAACACACATTTTATAAAAGCGGCATTTTCATTGGTTAGTTTATTTTTATCGTTTTAGCACTGACACTTATAAGTGGTTTTACGAAATCTTATTGAAGAAAAGTTTAGTTTCTCATTGTTTTGCGCATGCGTGCTGAGACTATTTACATAGCTTTTCCTGTATCCGTAGACTCTTTCATTTCTCACATACATATTGTAAAATGCCCAAAAAAAGATTTACATTTGGAGAAAAAAAAAGATACTGCAAATTAAGAGGTCGCCATGCATTGAGCAATACTACAATAGTAGAAAGGTAAGCTATGAATTTTATTTCTCACCTTTCAGTCTTGACTTAGGCTTATGCTTGAGACTTTATCTAAGCAAATTTTTTACAAAGATAAAAATGCAACGTGGTCCTAAACTGACCTAAACCTAAACGCCTAGGCATAGGCTAGGCTAATCCTAATGATACGAATCAGATACTATTCTGATAAGTCTAATACCTAACTAAAAGATTATTATAATAATATATAATTATATTATTATATAAGCAAAATATATAGGCCTACCAATGACTCGTGTCATAATTCTAGAGGCTGGCGTCAGTGAGACAATGCCTTACCTAAATGTAGGCTAAAGTAAAACTTAGTAAAATTAAAAGACCTAGCCTACACGTAGGCCCTTTATATATGAACATGCAATTAATTTAGTATCCTAGTAATCTGAGGGCTCATGAACAAAATAGTATTTTTAACAATATTAATAATTTAATCGTTAGGCTATATCAGCTATATGGCTATCTTATATGGGTTATTGTCGATAGTTTTTTTATTTTCTTCACTGCATATTAAAATGAGGCAGGCTGGTCTTGCGATTAGTTGGCCTACACCGGAATGTCAACAAAATGGTCCAGGTTCTACCCTTACCCTCAACCAATACCTGCTGCCCTACAGTGGTTTCCGGGTCTATGACATAATAATCTTTTATCTAGAAGGAAGATCTGTAAGTTTATCAGTGAAATAAAACAAAAAGATCTTATAAAATAGAGCTAATATATTTTATTTCATTTTTTTTTAGCTCAATGCCTGCTACTGTTGTAGAAGAAAGTGTACCAGTTGAAGCTGAGGATCACCAGTTACTCAATACCTCTGTTGAAAGAAAGGTGGCATCTTCATCAGTCAACCTCACAAACCCGGCTGACAGTGACCTACAATACAGCATCGTTAGCTCAATGTTTTTATCATCATTGGCTTCACTGGCATCTTGCCCTGAATGTTCCAACAACAAGCTGTCCATACAAACTACAAAGAAGATAGGCCTAGGTGAACATATCGTACTTTTCTGTGCTCATTGCGAAAAACGGGTTTGGTCTAATTGGACTTCACCACCAGTGCAAAACAAAAAAGGGATCCTAGACATCAACATCAGGAGTGTTCTAGTTTTAAAAGAATGTGGTATAACCCACTCTAAATTTTTCAACTTCTGTGGTCTCATGTCATTCCCAAAATATTTACACAGAAATACATTTGCAAGACTTGGGAAAATGGTTCGTGCCGCTGTAATCAATGCATCTGAGGACTGTATGAAAAATGCAGCTGCTGTTGTTTGTGAAAGAGCAAAAGTCCAACCGGATGAAAGGGCTAGCTCTTCTAATTGCCCAGTTATCACTGTGTCGTTTGATGGTACATGGCACAAGCGTGGTCACTCGTCGCATACTGGTGTTGGAACGGTAATCGAATTTCACACTGGGCTCATTTTAGATACTCAAGTGCTATCTAATTTGTGTAAAGGATGTTTATCCTCCCCAAAGCCAGACTCACAACAGTATATGCAGTGGCAAGCTTCACACAAAAGTAAATGTAAAAAAAAATTTGATGGTTCTGCCAATGCAATGGAACCACAGTCTGCGGCTCTTATTTTTTCACGTAGTGTTCTTAGCAGAGGTCTTGTAGATGGAACTATTCTGAGTGATGGAGATTCAAAGTCACATGCAGCTGCAATAAAACATTCAGGATATGACATTAACATTATCAAAGAGGACTGCATCAACCACATTGCTAAAAGAATGTTTTATGCCCTAGAAAGTCTAAGGGTTTGTCCAAGTGGAAACGCAAAAATTTGAAAAAAAGACAGGTAGAAGCAGAACGCCATAAACAATCAATGGAAGGTACAACGTACAAACCTGGACAATTTAATGTTTAATGTTGTTTTTCTGTTTATGTATATGTCATTGTTGAAGAAATATATGTTTGTAGTGTAGTCTAGTGTAAATAAATTTTTAAAAAAAGTAAATATTTTTTTCAAAGTCATTTTTCTCTAAATGTTGTTTTTGTGGTATTTTGGTCATTAAAATCTTAAAATTTTTAAAGTCCTTTGAGATATATTAATTAAACTTATAAGGATGATGCATGGATATATATTGCAGCTAGCTAGCTAGTTACTGTTACGCTAGTCTCTTTCGCTATTTTTTTATGAATATTATTTATGAGTTATAAATTATTTTTTTTTTCGCAATTTATATAGACCAAAATGAAAAAAATCATAATTTCATAATTGTGACCCGTTCTCACGAAAGGTGACATAAGTGGTTTTTCCAACATTTTGAGTTATATATATCGTTGGAAAGGGCATTGAATAGGCTTTATTTTAATACCAAATTTATTATTATACGTCAATATTTCATTTTTATATGACACTTATAACTAGTGAGACAAAAAAACTAGAGTTTTGAGAAAAGGCGTTTTAAAGTTTATGTATATTAAAATGTCTAAACTCCATAGCAACCAGAGTCGTAATATTTATATTTATATACCAATGGAAAGGGCATTCAATTATCTTTTTATTGGTGTATAAGATATTATTTTATAATAAAATTGAAAAAAATCGCAACCATTTTAATAATGTGATATCAATCGATTTTTCACGTTTTTTTTTCTTTTTATTTTTTTTTTCTTTTTTTTTATTTTTTATTCACTATAAATGTACAACTTGTCTAGTCAAACTAGCTGCAAATGAATTATGTATTAGTAAACAAACATAGAGGAATATTTGGACAATTGTAAGTGTAAATATAAACATAAGTTTTGGAACTGGGTCCTTTTAGAAGGAAGGGGGTCCAGTGTTTGCGTAATCGTGGATCTACCAAAGATGATGCAAAACTAATGAATAAGATTCTAATAACTACTTATAATCAGACAGAATAATAAAAATAAGTTAACTGTTCAACCAAATGAAAGAGAAAAGACAGAAATTCAGATAATAACATTTAACTTTATTAAAAAAAAGAATAGATCCAAACAAAACCTCAACCAGAACAACACTGTACTGGTAAAGAAAGATAAATAAAATACTTATTATAATGTAAAATAATAATAAAACTAATGATAGTCACAAAGGTTAAAAATACACGAATAAATAGATGTCAAAAGATGTTTTAACAATGCAATTTTAGTTAACACAATCTTTATTCCCAATGACACTGTACCACTCATTTAAATAAGATTAGTAAAATATAAGCATTACAGGTGGGAAGCAACAATAACCTGTAACTAACACTAACAAAGACTGTTAACCAAATAATAACAAACTACTTCATTCATGGTAAAGAACTAACAATGATAAGTACCGGTATCTAGGAGTAATAATAAATAATGTTATCTTGGAACCCTCATAGTGATGAAATAATTAAAAAATAAAACAAAACATTAGGATTCATAAAAAGGAACTTTTACAAATGTAATAAGAATAAAAAACTAAAATGCTATCTCACATTAGTTAGGCATATACTAGAATATGCAGCATCTATATGGGACCCATCGACTAAGGAAAACATTAAAAAATTAGAACAAATTCAAAAAAGAGCTGCAAGGTTCATTACTAGTGAATATTCCCAATTATCAAGAGTAACACCATTTAAAATTAGTCAAATCACTAAACCTAGAAACACTAGAGTACAGAAGGGCAAAGAGTAAAGTAATAATAATACATGAGGCATTAAACTCAATAATTATTTAGAAATAAAACCCAATAACAACCTGTTGCAAAGCTCAGATAAACAAAACAAACTTTAAAAGACAAAGTTGTGGATTACAAGCTAAAAGGGACCTGGCACCATTTCTAAATAATAAATATTATATTTACAAACTTTAATAACCATGGGAAAACTATGTGGTTAATTAAATTGAAATCAACAAAATAGTTCAATATGTAGGCGTATTCCATTTTACTGGCTAGATGAAGGTCGAGGACACACAATATCTTGCTTTTCTTCACGGACATATTCTCTTATATGTTTAAACAGGTATTCTTTTCTTTCCTGTGAAAGGCCAGGTGCTGGAAGTTGTGTAGGCATAGAAGGAAGAGATTGAAAAGCAGAGATATTAACAAGATCAATATTTCTTTCAGAATCCGTAAGGGCATCTTTGTAAAACAGTCGTCCTGGGAAGTCCTTAGTAAACCGAAAGTGAGAAAATTTAAGCATACCTTTTAAAGGTTTAAAAGCAGGGGTGAGATACTCTTGCCAGTTAAAAGTTTTAACAAGTATAGACCCATCTTCGTGCCCAACCAGCTGTGGAATATTTATGTTTGAGTCAGCAGTACTCAAAGAAACAACTCTACACAAATCTTCCAGACAAGAAACTTCAGAACGTCTAAAACAACGTTTAAGTAATCCAAAACACCAGTCGGGTGAAAATTTGGTATGTCCGACTGGCATAAAATTAAGGGTCACTTCATCATGCAGACCACGCATCACACGCCAAGCAAAATACCAAAGGACAAAGCGATTTTTATTTTGCCCTGTGCAATTGTCACAATGTAGGTGTAGTACCTTTTCACCTAGACCATAGTTATCAAAAAAAAATGTAAGTAGCTAATGACACCTGTTGATCCCTTGCTACAGTTAACACCTTCATCAATAAGAAAATTGACTTGCTTTGGGAAGGCCTCACAGCACACCCCAAAAATTGAACATTTTCGGGGAGTTAAAAAAAACATAGGTCCTGGCTGAGCTGCATTCGATGGGTAATGCACTTGTTGTGCAAAGTCAAAAGAATAGTGCATCGAAATGTTTCTAGAGTTTGCAGGAGTAGGCTTTATTTCTAAATTCTGAGTGCGGACAGTTTCTTTACTCTGGTATATTAGGTCCTTATAAAACTGTCGTTCTGCCACAACTTTAGCTAGATGGTCTTGTTGTTCCCTGATAAGATCATCTTTTTCATCCAGTGATAAATTGGCAATTCTGTAAATCTTTGTGTTGTTTTTCTGACAACGCCAACAGAGATCAGTCATAGGTCTGGAAACAACAATATATGGACACAACTGCAACCATAATTTCCTAAATGTAGACGGTGCAACAGTCCTATATCCTAAACGAAAAAAAAAAGAAAAAAAAATGAAAAATGAGAGAAACTTAACTGATAATTTTTCAAACGGTACATATTTTAAAGTACAACGATAAGTATAATAATTGCTGCCTGTACAAACAAAAACTATTTAACTTGCATAGCATGCCATTGTTTTAGTAGGAATAATTTTAGAATAACGTAATGCGGCTCCAACAGCCCTATGGATCAATTTGGCCCTACGGGATAATTTAATGTACATTTATAGTTCATTTTAAATGCAAATAAATGTTTTATTACTAATAAATTTACTTACCTCCTTTTTCTGCACTTTGAACATAGTACTTGTAGACAAAACTTTTTGGGCATGATGAGGGAAGGAGCTGGATATCCTCTCTCTTAAATCCTGGAACCCTTCCAGGCAATTTCACAGCGTTGTCTTCGGCGAACAACTTCAAAAAGTTGAAAACAAGCTCTGAGTCAGCAGTGGTCAGGGATTTTATGTTGTTTTTTCTACCTCCAGTCCTAACTTCTCTTGGAACTAATCCATTCGTCTTGAAATGGTCAGATAAAGCCTTTAACTTTTTTCGGCTGATACTAATTGGGAAAAAAAATGTATATAATATAGTTATGCTTACACCTAATAATTTATTGAAATGTATGGCAATAAGTATAAAAAAAATATATAAATGTTACAATAGAAAGAGTAGAAATTCTTACCCAAGAAGTTTTAAAAATGTCTTGGTGCATACACATCTTCCCTTGAAGTAGTAAGTTGACCTAGATTTGTGTCGATCAGCTTGATTTTTCCTTTTTGAGCATTCTGTTGTTTGTGATGGGTGAATACATGAACTTATCATCCCAATAATCATCATATCTTTCAAACCTATACATTTGTAGGATAAATAAAAAGATGCATTTCATTGTTGAGTGTTGTGTTTCGAACTTTTTTTTATGTAGGCCTATACAATTTAAAACATTCATAATAATTTATATGCATTTAAAATGTATGCCATCCTAAATGGCTAGCCTAATCCTAAAAAAATTTTTAATTTATTATTAGTAAATAAATGAAATATAAAAGACAATTAGGCCTACAAGTTTATTTGGTTTATCTTATTTTATCTTATACATTACAGACGCTCCTTCTATAAAGAAGATTATTGCGTCCTACGCTCATCTGTGGTCCGAGTCTAGTCTTGCATTTTTATTAATGTTTTAAATGATGTTAAGTTACTGGTTTTCCTGGTTTGTTCAGGCAACCCATTCCATGCCCGAATGCCACTCGGGAAGAAAGAGTACTTATATGCATTTGTTCTCGCATAAGGGACAAGGAAAGTGTTTCTATCTTTATGTTTATCTGAGATTTGCAACAGGTTGTTATTGTGTTGTATTTCTAAATTAGAGTTTAATGCCTTATGTATTATTACCACTTTACTCTTTGCCCTTCTGTCTTCTAGTGTTTCTAGGTTTAATGATTTGACTAATGGTGTTACTCTTGTTAATTGGGAATATTCGCTAGTTATGAACCTTGCAGCTCTTTTTTGAATTTGTTCTAATTTTTTAATGTTTTCTTTAGTTGATGGGTCCCATACAGATGCTGCATATTCTAGTATAGGCCTAACTAATGTAAGATAGCATTTTAGTTTTATGTTCTTATTATTTGTTAACTTGTAAGGCTATGAATATGTTTAATATTTAATTAGGATATCTTTTTTATTAGTCATGTGTATAATATTAGCCTACTTATTCCAAATGTTAGGCGAATATTAGGCTGTATAAAAGTCGAGCTTTAACTTAACATAAGGACTCAATTTTCAACAATGCAAGTGACTAATTTAAAAAAAAAGTATGCTTATAAAATAATACCAACCTCTATCCATTTCAACCATTGATAGGCTAATGTCAATTACTTCATGTGGAGAAAATTGTGTGATGCAGCCTTTTCTTTCATCATTACCCGTACTATCAGCTGGCACAACTTTGATTTGTGTACAGTTACATGAAAAGTGTTTTGTTTTCTCATGAAAATCGTATTCAGATTTAGGATTGAAAATAAAATTGGTCGTAATATTTACAACAGGTGGATCTAAATCTAAGTCATCTTCATCACTTATTTCCCTTTTGTCAGACTCATCAATGCTAACTGAACACGAGATGTCATTAGCTTGATTCGATTCAGCAACTGTAGTGGTAGGAGAAGTATCGTCTTCTGAGCCTGACGATTCATCGTCTTGATTTGCATCTGATAAGAAGTATTCTTCAATTACTTTATTAATATTATCACGCTCAGTTTCAAAAAGATTCACATCTCTCGAAGAATTTAGCAGTGATGCTATGCGTTTCTCCATTTTGTAATATTTACACCCTAAACATAAAAACGGAAAGGGGTAATCGTTATCTCCCTTCTATTCCAATAGCCAATCAGCGAATTTGTTTCAGAAAAATACGGTATCGTAACCAATGATCAATTTATAAACGAATTTTCATTGGATAGAAAAAAAATAATTGTTTATCTGAAACGTCAGGCTTAAATATTTTCTGATTGGTTTCTATAAATAAATAGTGATGACAAGGAAATTCCCGAGAGTCTGCCCTTTTCAATGATATATAATACTATGGGGTTCTGTCAGGGTTTGGGTACAAAACAATAGGTTAAATAAAGTCGAATTTTAGTGAACTTATGCTAAATTATAAACCACACGTTGATCAAAATAACTAATTAAAATATTTTTAAGAAGAAAAAAACATAAAAAACATATAAATTATGGTTTAGAAATGGATAACCTAGTATTTACAAAGATAAAAAAAAAATCACCGGAAAGACCCCCACAACACAAAATCGCTATTTGCGCAAATTGATATTTGCGACTTATGTCACCTTTCGTGAGAACGGGTCACAATTGTTTAAATAATAACAACCAAAACTAGCCAGATAGCCACAGAAACTATCATACAACAAATATATATTTAAAACTTTCATAAATTCATCTTAGTTTAGAAAATTTTAAGATTTAAAAAATATATGTTTATTTTCAAGATGGCCGCCATTGCCATGGTAACCAATGCTCACATCATTATAAATTCAAGATATTTTTTTTACTCTATCCTAATACAATATGGGGGTGAAACATTATAGTATTTAACCTGTAAATACATGATATAGCTTAATCATGCAGCAACCCCCTTAACTACCATTTCAGCTAAAGATACAATCATTTTAGCTACTGATGCCTCTAGACAAGGTCTTGGTGCATGTTTAATGAAACATTGTCTGGAGGAAAATAGTAATATGACAAATAAAAAAGAAAAGAAAATTATGGGTATTTACAAACCAGCATTGTATATAAGTAGATCACTGACAAAAGCAGAGGAAAAGTACTCTGTAATTGAGTTGGAAGGTTTGACCATTGTATGGGCAGTAACTAAACTAAGAAGATATTTGTTAGGTCGTAAATTTACAATATTTACAGATCACAAACCTTTGATTAATTTCAATGTGAGCAATGTAAACAAAAATAGGATCAATAAGTTTGCAATGAAACTTAGTGATTACCAGTTTAACATACAAAGTATTAAAGGGACAGACAGTCACATACCTGACATATTGTCAAGATTAGCCATGTAAACAGTCACAAACTCATTGTACATAATTACACTTACTAACATTGTCTACTAATAATAACTAACAAACTATACTAACAAATATTATTACATGTATGATTTATTTATACATATAACATAATCTATGTATGACCTATATGGATGTGTTAATTTTGCTTTGAATCTAAAAATGCCATGAACGTCATTTTTAATTATGGGCAAGGGAAGTGTGTCAGTGATTGGATTGGTATGAGCAAGGGGAAGCAAAACAAACAATAGTTTGTGTTTTTTTTTAGGTGACATCCCTTTGACCATGTATTGATAGTGTGTGTATTGTTTAGAAGAGTCTGGAAAGTGTGAACTCTGCATGCTTTTTAGTGAGACATGACTTTTATGACTTTGACTTGGTCGGGTGATTTTGAGAGGAGAGAGTAGTGGGCATTCAGCTTTTGTGGAGAGAGGAGCTGTATTTTTATGTGGAGATTTTGTAATGCTGGAGATATCAGTGAATCTATTCTGTAAATTCTATTATGTGTATTGCAATGCAATTGAGTGAATATAGATCTATAATCTTGTGCATGGATTTTCATATGAATTGTGAGGACATAAAAATATATGTGTAAATAAACTTATTAATCGCTGTACTGGAGTGTTTAGTACTTTTTATGAACGCCTCGAAGAGATAAATGAGTGAATGATACAAGTACAGAAATACCAGAAATATACAACTTACAATTATGAACTGATCAAGAATAGAGTACTGCTAAGTTATGCATTAACACCTGAAAAATATAGAAAAGTGTTTCGTGAATCTAAGAAAGAACAGGAACAATCCCATGTTGATTTTCTAAGACAGAAAAAGAAACATTTTGAAAGATGGATTCGATCCAAAGGTGTAAACAAAGACTTTGATAAATTAGCTAATCTTATGCTAATGGAAGACTTTAACAATAACATCAGAGGTGATGTAAGAATATATTTAGCAGACAAAGGTGTAGAACAAGTAGAAACTGCAGCAGTAATGGCAGACGAATATGTTATTATCCATTCCAGCAATAAATTTACAACAGTTGATAAATCTAAATTCCAGAATCGAGATATGAAGGTAGAAAAGAAAACCATGAATCCAAATGAATCCTATCAATCAAAGAGACATCAGCAGAGCAATGAAGGTCCAACAAATTGTAAGCCAACCTGTAGCCATTGTAAACGAATTGGACATACTAAGGAAAAGTGCTGGATATTGAATGGGAACCCGAATAAAAAGAATGTTGTCTTATCGTATGTAGCAATGCCAAAACAAAGAACTCATGTAAATGTGAAGAAGGATGTTAGAACTCAGACAGAGATATATAGTGCTAATGCAGATAACCTGACAAAACACACGTATCTAGGAAACTTGAAACCAGAAATAGTTCCTGAAATAGAGACAATGGTTTTCAATAATTCTAATCTGAGCTCCAAGGAGTCTATATCAGATAGAACCACCATGAGTACTAAACATACCTCTTACAAAAATAACTTGGATACAGATCCCATCGATACTGAGATACCAAGTAATTGTTTGCCATTCATTGAAGAAGGTACCGTGTCATCCATAATAAATGGTGTCACTAGTGAAAAGAACATCAGAATACTCCGTGATACAGGGGCTGAGGTTTCACTACTTTTAGAGAATACTGTTCCTACGTCACAATCGACATATACAGGACAGGATCTTACTATTCAAGGTGTATCAAGGGAAAATGTACAAGTTCCTTTGCATCAAATACAGCTGAAGAGTGCGTATTTCACTGGAAATGTAGTTGTGGGTGTATACAAATCACTTCCGTTTAAAGGCGTTTCTTTAATACTGGGAAATGATATTGCTGGAGATGTGGTGCATTCCATATCCAAGAAAAAACAATACCTTAATAAAAGTAGGAGCTTTATCAAACCTATATGCATCGTCACTAGAGGTATGGCCCAACAACAAAAGTATGTCGAAACCATGTCAAAGTCAAAAATAGAACCAGAAATTGACCTAAAGGCAACTTTCCTGGCCGACATTTTGAGTGGTCCCTCAGTCAATTTTAAGACTACTGAAAGTAATTTGTCAACTCGACAATTACTCCTATTAGAACAGAATAAAGACTCAGGAATTAAACACCTGAAGAAAAAAGTGATAACTGAACAAGAGGCAGAAACAAAAGGAAATGGATTTTTTCTGAAGGAGGGAATATTAATGCAAAAATGGAGAGATGTGAAATGACAATTGTAGAGAAGGAAGTCAGATTGTGGTACCAGCCATATATTGCAATGACATTTTACACATGGCTCATGACACGCCATATGCTGGTCATCTAGGAGTGAACATAAGACTTACCGTCGAAATATTCCGTACTTCTATTTGCCTGGACTACATCGTGACGTCACAAAATACTGCAAGTCATGCAATACATGCCAGACAGGACACCAGTGCTTATTCACTATAATGTGCACTGCCACGAGATATCCTGAAGCTATTCCGCTACGCACCATTAACGCAGATAAGATATCTGACGCACTGATTGCATTTTGTTCAAGATACGGTCTTCCAAAGACTATACAGTCCGACCAAGGATCTAATTTTACATCAAAGCTATTTAACCAGGTCTTAAAGAAACTAGGCATCCAACATGCCATTTCAACTGCGTACCATCCGCAAAGCCAAGGTGCCCTAGAAATTACTAGAAAGATATCATCAGACTCTGAAAACCATGCTCCGCACATACTGTTTTGAGAACACTGAAGACTGGGATTGTGGTATTCCATTCGCTCTTTTCGCGACTAGAGAAACTGTGCAGGAATCTCTTGGATTCAGTCCGTTCGATTTAGTGTTTGGACATTCAGTTTGAGGACCTCTAAAACTGTTGCAGGAAACCTTGTTAAATTCTGATGAAGAGACTGGACTCGTAGCTTGTGTGGAACAATTTAGCAATATAATCTATCATGCTTTTAATCATGTTAAAGATAATCTTTTGCAGGCTCAGAAAAGAATGAAAGGGTACTATGATGTCAAGGCCAGATCCCGATGTTTCCATCCTGGTGATAAAGTCCTCATGTTGACCCAATTGTCTGGACAACCCCTGAGTGCAAAATATACAGGACCATATCAGGTTTTAGATAAAATCAGTGATGTAACATACCTTGTAAAAACACCTGAAAGAAGGAAAACACAGAGACTGTGCCATATAAACATGCTAAAACCTTATGTTGTTAGGGAAGAACAAACTGACATTAGGCCAGTGAGTGCTATCAAAACTGTTGAAACACCCCCGCCTAAATTTAAAAAGACAATCATAGAAAGTAAACTTCAGAACACTGAAGCACTTAAAAACCTCGATGATAAACTGGCACATCTAGACTCAGGTGAACAGACTTCTATCAAGGGTTTAATCTATGATCATGTAAATTTGTTTAGTGATGTTCCTAACAAAACAACTTTGGTTACCCATGATGTAGTTTTAAAAGATGATAATGTTAAACCTGTCAAACAACATCCGTATAGGGTTAATCCCATACAACTTAAGAATAACTCACGTATTGGTAAAAGATCACATCGTCGCGGACACCCTATCGCGCATGTAACAAATGTATAAAAGGATAACTTCATGTATATATATTCTGATAATCCTAACTAAGAGAATTGGATCATTTAAAATATAAATGCATGAATATATGAATATGTCTTGATTATTTTATGCAATATCTTATGCCTTATTTTATGCCATGAATATTTCCATTTGCTAAAAGCAAATACTATTATTGTTGTAGTAAAAAGAAAGAACCTAATAAGTAATATTATGGATTTATGAACATAATTGTTCGTTATTAGTAAGATAATGTATGAACAGAAAATGTACATCCTTATTTTGAAACAATCAAGCTGTAGTTGTGATTATGTTAAAACCAAAATAGATTAATGTGCATACACTTCACATGCTTACACACTTAAGATTAAATTCTTACTCTTAAGTTTATTTAATTATTAATTTCATTTAAGTTGAATTAATTAATGATTGAATTGTTTAATATGACAACATTAGTTATGTTTATTTTTACCTTATAAATAAGATGATGATGTTTATGAGGAATGATATCTCAGAGAGTATAATTTTTAGAATAATGCGAAAATGTGTTATAGTCTAAGGATAACTTGAGATCCTATATGATGAGGGTTTAATAGAATCAATTATTTCCCTTACTTGTCTTATTTAACGGACTACCCAGGTGGAGTCAGTTTTTTTTTTATATATTGTTTAGAACTAAAGTTAAGTGCAGGCGGTTCTAAAAGAAATTGCACACTTTTATTGTTTAGTATGCAATGTTCTTTTCTTTTTGGTACGGGCGACTGTTGCGAAACGTAAATTTCAATACATTACATTGTTAATAAACAAATACTAATCACTATCCGAATTGCCGTAAAAGCGATACAAAACATTTCTAAGCTCAAGGTCTCCTGGTTTTCCCAAATTTAATTAGAACGCTATTGTTTCTTTAACCTCAATAATAACACGACTTGGTCATGCACACCGCTGCAAAGTCGCTTGAAACCCGTGTAATGAGGCTATCTGGAATTTCCCAAACTATTAGTCTGGACAAGATGGCGGATGATGTCAATACTCGAGTCTAATCGTGTATCGCATTGAATAGTAATATTTTACTATGTATTATAAATATTATAATGTACTCTCATGTAATCGGTGACAATATCGGATCGTAATAAAATTTACCTAAGCGACCACGCAAATTTTGTAAGTCAGTTCTTGGCGTGCAGCGATCGAGAAGCATGTAATATCCTACGCTCTAAGACTCGTTCCTATTTGATTTGTATGATGGAAGATTCTTTATTATTCTACTATTAGCTACAATGCTATATGTTCATTGAAAATATTCATTACTAACTGGAATATGTGTATTTCTTAATGGTGTATATATAATATTATTTGGATTCCTACTGGATTGATTTTGTAAATTAAACCAAATTTATTGTTGCTTTCTACACAACTTGGTTAACGTCAATATATCAAAGTTATATACATGTGTGTATGTGTAGTATTTATTCAACTATATTAATAATCTATACTACAACTCAACATCGAGGTTCTTGCTGTATAATATGAGCCAAAAATAATTATACATGAAGTAAAATCAACTGAAAACTCTAAACTACGTTATGTGAATTGCTAGGGGATATTTAGAACCAGGAATACTCATGTATTATTTTATTTTTTTATATTGAGTAAAAACAACAACATACAAATCAAAATAGCTTGGTCCATAAAAACATTTTAAAACATTAAATAATGCAATAAATTATCATCTTTAATTTTAATTATACTTCTCCAAAAAGCATATCATAATAATAATAAATAACATTTTGAACAAATTGTGATATTTTAAAAAGCACAGGAATGGTAATATGGAACATATATTTATTAAAAAAAAATATACATTTGAATAAAATATACACACAGACATACATAGTACATAGTATAGGGATACCCAAAAAAAGAGGGTCTACATTTATTAAAATATTATTATGTAATGATTACCATTAAAACTATTACTATTATCAAACAAAATTAATTAACCTTTCATTGACACAAATTGTGATGTAAAAAAGGACAGTAATAGGCCTACAGTAATGGTTACAGAACATAAGACATTTATAAAAAAAATATATACATGATTATAAATTGCTTGAAGTTAACCAATATGAAAAAAGGAAGCTCTACACACATGGAAGTTGTATGTTTACCAAAAAAAAACACATTCATTATAATGTTATATATTTAAAATTCATTATATTATAACCAGATCAGTTACGGTAAGTCTTTTCAGAAAAATGTATAGTACATATATATCACTTTAAATTATACAGATAACTTTTAATTTTTCAAAGTGAAAATATTTTAACAAAAATAACACCCACCACAAAATGCCACAATTGACAATGAGTACTGGTACTTAGTTTAACCAAAAGATTTATTATTTTCAAAAGCAACTTTCATAATTAATAAATATGAGCCATTTAGAATACTGGGTACATTTTTTTGCATACAAAGAATAAATCCATGAATATTCAACCACATACTACTCCCACGGGAAAAATTAAACTGATCTGCTCATACTATGGGCTATAAATAAGTCAAGGCAAGCACACAGGTAAAAGTTTTCTAAGTATATCATGGTCCATTCATCAGCCATTATGTAATCCTACAGAAATCTTTAATTAGCACTGTCTGGTGGATAACACATCTTAATATCCTAGTAGAGAACTTTTGTATATACTGCCAAATGCACACAGGTTCTTCTATTAAATCCAGCCATAGAATTGTCCATGCTCAAATGAATTGTGAAAAAAGTACACTATGGTTGTGGAAGGACCTGTCTTGTCAGGCAACTTAGCAAATGCATTATTTGCGAATTGTATAAGTCAAAATCAACTGGATGTGGTCTTGGTTAAAGTGTTTGTACAATAGTCCATATTTCATAAAATCTCCAGATACATAAAAATGTCAGATGCTGATCTATTAGGTCCTCTTGGGCTTTTGTAACTGTAGTTTGGTTAATTGATGAGTACTGCTTTCCCTAAATGTTCACACCTGGCACTGGCTCATCAATAACTAATTGCCTGGATGATATACTAATCATAGCCCACAAATCAGTCTCCATTCATCATATGTAGACTGCAGTTCAAGCTTCATCTGAAAATAGAAGTGAAATTTGAATTATAACAAGTTTTTCAAGTAAAAAAAACAATGTTAACAAGGATAAACAGTTTTAAAAGCAACAACTGTTTCCAAGCAATTTATTTTAAATTTAAATACGAGTTATCCCTGTTGCAGAATAAACAGCACAATTTCGGCTTTCATAGCATGTGACATTACATTAATAAATTGAATTTTTCTTTTGGTTGTTATGAATAAAAGGCATGAATATGATAATCAGTTTTAAAAGAAAAGTATGACACAAATCAATACCTAGATGCCTAGTTTCAACTGACTAGAGACTTATTTAGCTTTGAAAATAAAGTATAACACAAGTCAATATACACATTTTAGTGAGGTATAGTAGCTTACAGATAGAAAAAAAATTCTCCTTGGCCTTACCTTCCCCTAAGTTTTATTAAATTATGTTTTCAAGCATTATATTATTAAAATTGTTATAACTACACTATGGTTGAAACCTATGGTTAAACAAGTCTAACAAGTATATGCACCTAGATGCCTAGTTTTAACTCGACTTATTACTTTACAAATAATTTACTCACCTGCTTATATTATATCATCTATTTCCATATCATCTGTATAGAGTGGCATAGACTAAGACCTTCCAGCGTGAGATTCTGAAAGAAAATAATTTAACATTGAAGCCTTAATGATGCCTTGACTGATGAAATAATAAAGCATGGGCTTTAACTAAAATCAAAACATATTTATGAAATTTAAAAAAGATTAATAGGCCAAACTTGGATTACACAAATTCCTCAGTTCAAGTCAATCAAGTCCAATAAGTTTATATAAATTCACTATTTAAATATCATGATATGAGCCTATGTATAATATATATATAGTATTTATTTTTACACTTGGCCCATATCTATTTAAATTTTATTTAAGTAGGCATATTAGTCCTTTAGTAAGTTATTGTTTAGACTAAATTTAAGGTTAATAGACGTAACAATTAATCTATTTATGCTACTAATATTTAGTAATACTATACACTATATTGATCTTTTATTTACATGGTACTTACTCACCTCTTTATTAAAAAATCAACTCCTGCATGAATGTTATCTAATAGTTGTAGGCCAGGGTGCAGCCTAAAAGAAGAAAGTTGAACTTTTGACTCGACTCTACTCCACACTAGCACTCCACAGCTTCCAACTTCAGACTGAAAAAAAAAATTCCTGTTAACTTTTAATTAAAATACAAATAAAAAAAGCCTACATAACAATAGTCATAGTGTCACATTATAATTAGTAGGGCCTATAATCCTATAAATATAAACTAAGACTATACCCCTTAAACATACTGAAATGAAAATCATTTGCCAACTGCTACCGTTTGTGATGGCAACTTATGGCCCCATTAGCCATTAGGTTTAAACCGCATCGTACCGATTAGGGAAATTTCTAATCACGTTCATATTGAAATTCCCCCAATGAATGCGGAATCGGTTTCTTTTAGGATTTTTTTTATTGCGGCCAACTTCTGAAATGCCCAAATAGAAACCTAATAGGCCTACCCTAATTATAATGTGTGAATTTAAACTTTAAGTGGCCATGTGTTTTGGAGTTACACGTATTGAAGTGCTAATAGTAGTAATAGAGACCAGTTTTATGGCGAATTTGGTTAGAAGATCTAAAAGATTTTTTTTCTTTCTGTTTGTGATGTTACCCATATTATTGAATAGCCCCAGGCCATCCCATGAAGTGGTAAGAGAAAAAAAAAAGTTTTATGACCGACTCAGTGGGAGTCTAAGAGTGCGAGGTTTCTTTCATGTTTCTTTCTTGTTTTATGATACCCTGTCAATAGTTTATAATAGCTCTAGGCTATATTTGCCGTCTTCATGTTTTTCATTTAGATTTAGATTTGTGTTGTTAGTTTTGAAATACATTAGACTAGTATTGCAACCTAAATAATATAGTAATAAACGATATTGTTGTATCATTAAATGTTTGATGAAATAAACGTATTTAATTTTTTTAATTAGTTAAATTGTGTTTTTAAAGTTGTGATAGAAATGTAAAGATTTTTTTTTGTTTACAATTTAAATATAGACTCTAGATCTAGACATTTATAAAAAAAATTATTTAGGTAAAAAATTAAATTAATTTCTTTACCGGTGTTAAATTATGAATACCGAGTAAAATGAATAGATCTAGGCCTACATAGATTTTTTTTTACTTTCATTACAAAACACGGTATCTTGATTTAAATTTAAACATCTGACAGTCTTCAATTTTTTATTTTTTATTTTACTTTTTTTTAAAGATTTTATTTTATAAGTCATATTATATTGTATAAAATATATTTAAAAAAATGTTCGCGAAGTGTATAGACTAGCCCGGGTATCGAACCCGGAGTCCTTTAAATCGTAGTCCTGATCTCGCCAACATGCATTGAGACCACACGTTTTGGTATAACAAGTTATAATTTAAGCTATAGATATAATTTTTGACTTAATAAAACTTGCGTTTATTAGAACGATATTAAATATATGTTTTATTGTTTTTTCTATTTAATTTTAAATAATGTGATTTTTTTTATTAAGAAAGCATTTTATATGATTTTATATCGAATTTGATGGACTAACTCTGACTAACGCGATTGTACAAATCTCGCTTGACCAATCATTATTCCGGAAGTCGGAATTAGCCTTCTTTATTTTTAAATACCGGTCCAACCGACACAATTTAATCGCATGGACTTCATGGAGTATCATTATGATGGAGATTTAACTCTAGGCTATAAAGTACGATATATAGTATATTATATAGTAGGTGAGTAAATGAAGCCTAATATTAAATATATTATATGAATTATAGGCCTCTACTACTTCTACGTGTATAATTATTAAAACCGCTAATATTTTAATATATTTTTTAACCAGTCACACGTGTTAAAGTTAATGAATAATTTTATTAATCATTTATCATTTAAATCATTATATGTCATGTAGGTGTAGGCCTACTTGTTAAATTAAAGATTTAAAAACAACTTTGACTTTTGACTTAAAAATGTTACGTTATTAAAAAAAAGGCAAAAAAAATCTTTTTCTTGTATATAATTGCTTAGCTTAGTTAGGCACTTCAATAAAAATTCATATTAATAATTCAGCCATAAAACCAACACTGTTAGATAGAGCTAGATGAGATCTTTTAAATGACACCTCATTTGTATTTCTAGGTCAACTGGGAGGGGAGATATAAATTTTTTAGCGCTTGAAAATAGTGTGTTTTTTAATAAAGAGAAAACCTGCCATTTTTTATATCAAATTATGATGTAAGGTTTTTTTAACCTTTGCACCGGAAGTAAATTAATTAAGTTTTAATAAATCACTGATCTATGCAAGTTTATGTAAATGCAGTTTTCCTTCTTTGGCATTGCATTGGCTTTGTTACTAAAATTTCATCACTTAAAAATTCAAAACTTTTAAATTTCTGATCCAATTTTAATAAATTTTATTTTATTGGATTCCTCTTTTCAAGCCCTTTACAGTGATACATAATTTATAACAAGGAATCATTCATTTATTTTAAAATTTAAAAAATAGTTGAGGACGTTTGCTTTAACAAAGTTTCGGTTAAACTTTTAATGTTTTGTATAAATAAACACATTTTTGGCAGAAGTAACCCATTGGCCATTGACGGAAATGTTCTAATGAGCCTAGACAGTGACTGTACTAAAAAAATTCATAACTAAATCAGGCATGATCAGGCACGAATGAAATTAGAAAATTTATCAAGTATATATAATATATTTTATCAAATAAGATTAACTATTTCCACTTCTGAACACTTTATATTAATTTTAGCACTTTAAACTTACCCTGTTAATGAATCCTAATTTTTTATGAAAAAAACGATCTTAACATAAAATTAATGACATAGTTTAGAAAAGTTTCTATTTTTTTATTCAAATGATGTGTGGATGTTGGTGGATGATTTAAATGCTCAGTTTTATGGTCAATTGTGTTAGACTATATTTTAACAGACGCCATTAAATGTGTTGCAAAAATTAAATGGCTATAAATTGACCCCATTTGACATGCGCGGAACAGCGATATTGAAGTGTCTATATAGCTTAGTCTAGGACTTAGACACTTAGCTTAGTTGTTCTATTATTAAACTCGAATCATTTCAGGAAAATCATTAATATTAATAATAATATCATTAAATAATTATTATTATAATAGCCTCAGTAGCCTACTGATTAGACCTAGATAGATCTAGATTAGGCTAGGTAATAATAGTAGGTAACCGTAAAGTCAGTAAAGACAAGCCATTTTATAATAGGCCCTAATATATTCTAATTAAATTTATAAAAAAGCATCTCTTTTAACAAATTTTTCAGTCTTACGCTCAGTTGGAATATGCCAATATGGTATGGACCAGTAGGGCCTATAATGTGAAGTTTCAAGACAACATGGACGACCACAAGAAGTCGAGTAATTTTAAGTCACATTAACCAACTACTAGACCTACAGTACTACTAGTCTAGGCCTTTTTTTTTAAAATTTATTTATAGTGAAGCCGGCTGGTCCAGCGGTTAGTTCACCGGACTGTCGACCAAAAACCAACTGACAGGTCGCTGGTTCTATCCCTGTCGCCCTGCAGGAGTTTTGGGCCTAGTGGACGTAATAAGCTTCTACCTAGAAGGAACGTCTGTAAACTTATAAGATAAGATAAGGATTATAGGAATTATAGGCCTAAATATATAATTTACTATTAACCCTTTGTTGCATAGCGTCCAATATATTGGACACTTTTTCGAATTTTTTAATTCCCATACCTTTAGCTTTATGCAAAAGATATTTTGTTCTGTGTCTTAATGTTTCTATGGACCATGTTTTTTAATAGCCAAGAGCCGGTACTCTTGACTACTTTTTTTTTCAATAACAATTACAATGGAAGACGTTCAAAGCCTTTAAGAGGAAAGGGACATTTTATTTTTTTGTACTCAACACAATACATCTAATAATTTAAAAATCTATTGTAAGTGTGTATTTATGTTACAGCTGCATAACTAAACATATTCTAGCGTATATATTTTGATATTTATAAGTCAGAATGATTTTTAGTGCCATGTCCAGTTTATTGGACACCATGCATACAAGGAGGAAGTACTATTTATTGGGTTGTCCAAAATATTGGACGCCATGCATAGGAGGACTCTTACAGTGTATTGGTAGAATATAAAAAAAATGTAGTATGTATGTAGATATCAAATAGAATGACAAAAGAGAAGAATGTTTATTTTATTATATTGTACAAAGCTCAAAAGAAAACTTATATTAAAAATATAATGTAAATGTAACCTAAAAACTTTGAAAAAGCATACAATGAATTAAAAATAAACGTTTAAAAAATATATTACTTTATTGGCTTTGCTAATTTTTCTCATTTTTTATTATAAAATGTATAATTTACAAACTGATACATGCTATATTTACATGTGTTTAATTGCTAATTATAAAAACTTTCAAAATATGTAGTCAAATTATGATTATACATTAGAAACTACTAAAAATAAAATTATTTGTCTATTTCGTCTTATGAGGACAAAATGGATCCTGGCGTTCATGGCGTCCAATATAATGGACATTCTGACCCCACCCCCACGGGCACGATAGGTCAAAAATTGTTTTTTCAGAGTTATTTTTATGTTGATAGAAGGCTGTGTACCAAAAATCAACTCTGTATCTCGACTCCTTCATACCTCATGCAACAAAGGGTTAATATAGGCTAAATGATATTCATTTATTAATCAATACTATGAATAGCCTATGCAATAATTGAAATTGTCAATTTGATAATTATATTTTGTATATATATTATATGCAAACCGTTGCCCTATAGCCTATAGGACATATAACTTATAGTATTATAGGCTATTATTAATTATAAATATTACATATCCATAATATTGAACTATGCTATTTGAAATTTGTTGTTAGTTATAATAAATATAGGCCTATACGGTTAGACCCTATACTGGCTATTGTTTTAACAAATCTGTAGTTATCGAGTATAAACCTTTTTCTACAAAGCATGTCCATTTTTTTTTTATAATAACAATAGAGATTATATAAATATAGGCTTATTTTTGTATTTCTATTTTAAATATTTATAAGGAATTCTTTTTTTTTTCAGTCTGATGTTATAGAGGGAAGACGAGAGTCAAGATTGTAGTGCTATATTTAATGTATTAGTATTATAATCTTCTATTACACCCTGTTGGCCTATTATAACTACTAGACAACAGTCAGCTGATAGAGATGACAGATGATGATTTAATTAGTGGGTGAGTAAGTATAACATAAAGTTGATATAGGGCATTATAGGCCTATTTGTTAGTTTTAAAGTCTGAACAATAACCTTTTTTACTTGTATATTTATATAGGCATAGGTCTATATTATTATATAATCATTATTATTAACCCTAGCCGTACTTCGATATTTTGCATACATATTGTACTTCGTGTTCCATTTTTTTGGGTCATACTTTTACATAGAGAAAATATTTGTGTTCCCTTTTTTGGGTCATACTTTTTATACAGACAAACTATTTCTAACACACTTTAGCATTGGAGAATAAGATAAAATCATACAGACAAACTATTTCTAACACACTTTAGCATTGGAGAATAAGATAAAATCATACAGACAAACTATTTCTAACACACTTTAGCATTGGAGAATAAGATAAAATCATACAGACAAACTATTTCTAACACACTTTAGCATTGGAGAATAAGAGAAAATCATACATCTTATTGACTTTAAGCACATAAAATGTCATTTATTGATGAAAAATCTCAAAATAAAAGATTTAAACAGAAATAACATCAAAGATATCTTTCTTTGAGCCTTCATAGTCATCATGGTTTAAGCATCACAATTCTTGCAATTCAGCATGGCCTTGGCTCTGTCCAAAAACTTGTGGGATTCGGGACATCGCACCTGTGTATATGATACACTTGAGAGGGTAGTACGTTTCTGAGTCACAGATCCAGAACAACTTCAGGCCGTACTTTGCAGGTTTGCTTGGTATGTACTGTATAAATGAGCAACGCCATCTGAAGGGTATGAGCTGCTCATCCACAGTCAGTGAAGCTCCAGGAACATAGTACTTTTGGAGGTTCGCAAGGTGGAGGTCCAACACCTCACTGATTGGAGCGAGCTTGTCAGTTTCTTGTCTTCTGTGACGGGTGTCTTTGTTGTCAAACCTCAGCTGGAAACATCTGTTCTTCGACATTGTGGCTCGCACAAAATCTTGCCCGATGAGGGGCTCCCAAATTGTAGTCAGGTTTACTTTGCTCTGTTTCTGAGCACCCAGGAAGACAAGAATACCGATGCGCCCTCTGATCTCTACATCGTCTGTCTCCTTCCATGCATCTCCTCTCTGCCTTTTTCCTTCTTCATTTGTGTATTTCACAATCAGCTTGATCATGTCTCGAGAAATGAAAAGATCAAAAGTCTCTGCAGGGCTTGTGGCATTGTGTGTGTTTGGAATACGATTCCGCAGAAGAGTCACAATATTTGACAATTATTGGTAATGCTTTCAATGTCAAACATGATAATAGTTTTGACATATTTCAGAAATGGATGAATGAAAAATCCAATAATACAAATTTGATACCTGTTCTATTGCAAAATGAAAAGTTAGTAGATATACCAGAACAAGAATTTTACCCTGCTCTACAAACTTTTAATTTTTTACAAACCATAGGAAAGTCAGAAAATAATATTCTCCATGAGACACCAAACATAGACTTATCCATAAATAATGAAAAGGATAATCCTATTCCCTAATGGAATGGAACAGAAAAACTAGAACAGTATGTAAACAAATTTGAAAGTCAATGTGAAATAAACAATGTACCAAAAGAATTACATGCTATTTCACTATGTAAACATTTAGAAGGTCATAAACAAATATTCAACATTGCTAAAAATCAAATATCTGATTTTACTAAAATAAAGACTGAGATATTAGCATACATTGATAGTCCTCATAAAAAGGAAATTCAAATGAAAAAAACAGAAAATATCAGTTTAATAAACATGCCTTTTGATGAAAAAACTCTAAAAAAAGAACAGAAAGAAGATCAATACATAATTAAAATGGTATTAGAAATTTAAAAAGGTCATGCTAAAAACAAGAACATGGAAATAATAAATGGTATTCTTTGTAGAAAAGATAATAAATTAGATGTAACTCAAATAGTTATACCTAAAACACTAACTGTCAAAGTAATGCAAATTTCGCATAACAATGCATTGTCAGGTCATTTGAGTAGTAAGAAAACAGTTTGTAAACTTAAAAAGAATTTTTGGTGGCCAAAACTAGAAAAAGATCTGAAAATTTTTATTAAAAGCTGCACTACCTGTCTTAAACATAATAAGAAAGATTCTAAACATAAGGCTCCATTACAAATGACTGATACAATAGATAGGCCATTCTATAAAATTGCAGTTGACATAATTGGTCCAATGAAACAAACTAAAACTTCTAAAGCAAAGTTTGCCTTAACCATAATAGACATGGGAAGTAGATTGATTGAGGTAGTTCCTTTAAGGGAAATAACTGCATAAAGGGTCTGTAATGCTCTTTTACCTATCTTTTGTCGTTTCGGGTTTCCAAAGTTCATATTGAGTGACAATGGAACTCAATTCAAATCAAACCTTACTCAAGCTTTTACACAAATGTTTAAAATCACTCAAATTTTTAGTTCTATATACCATCCTGAATCTAATGGTATGATTGAGAGAGCTAATCAAACAATAAAACAAATGATAACTAAAGTGTGTGAAGACCATCCATTTGAATGGGATGATTACCTTCCTGCTATTTTGTTTGCTTATAGACAATCGGTTCATGAAAGCACAGGTTTTTCACCATTTAAATTAGTGCTTGGCAAAAATCCCAATGGACCATTGGATAATTTCAAATCAGAATTGTTAGGAATTAAAGAAAAAAAATGTCTCCATTTGACTTAATCAATAAAACAGAAGAACATATGAAAACAGCTTATGAATTTGCTGTGCAAAAAAATCAAGAAATCAAATCTAAAACTTTAATCAGAGAAAATATTCATGAGAATATGAGAAAACTAGAAGTTGGTAATAAAGTACTTGTTTATTTACCAATTGGCACTGGTAATACTATGGAATGGAAGGGTCCTTTTGAAATAATACATAAGTTATCTGATGTGACTTACAAAGTTAACATTAATGGCAAAGAAAAAATTGTTCATTTAAACAATTTAAGAGCTTATGATGAAAACCCTAACCAAATAAATGACAGTCAATCAGGAAATGAAAGTCAAATACAAAAAAACAATATGATAATTTTTGAAAATAAGAATGTTCAAAACATTCCAAACATTGACTATTTTTGTGGTATAACCACACCAGCCAATAATGAAATACATCAAATACAGTTAGACCATATTGAAAATGAAATGGTTAAAAACAATATTTTAAATTTATTGGATAAATTTAAAACAACAATAACAGAGAAACCAGGATTAACAAATGTCATTGAACATAAAATAGAACTGACTGATCTAAAACAATTTAGATCAAAAGCATATAACATTCCTCAAATGCTTGTTGAAAAAGTAGAACAGGAATTAGAACAACTCATAGAAAGTAAAATTATAGAAAAATCTATGTCTCAGTACTCATCACCCATGGTGATTGTTAGAAAAAAAATGGTTCCATCAGATTATGTTGTGATTATCGCAAACTTAATAATGTAACTAAAATTGATCAAGAGGGTTTGCCTAATATAGAACATATCATTAACACTATGGCCTCAGGTAAAATATTTACTACCATAGATTTAACAAGAGGATTTTGGCAAGTGCCTCTTGATGAGAAATCAAAGGATTATACAGCTTTTATTACACATAAAGGCGTATTTAATTGGAACGTCATGCCCTTCGGTTTGGTCAATAGTACTGCTACATTTACTAAACTAATGAGACATATTTTACCTCACAATAAAAATATAGTTCACTATGTGGATGATATTTGTATTTTCACAAATACTTGGGATGAACACTTAATTATATTAGAAGAAGTGTTGCAAATATTGAAGGACAATAACTTAACAGTATCTCCTTCAAAATTAAAAATAGGAAAAACTGAGATTGAATTTCTAGGACATAAATTTGAAAATGGCCAAGTAAAACCAACACAGCACTTACATAAGAAAATTCTAGAAATACAAACGCCTAAAACAAAAAAGCATGTAAGGGCATTACTTGGATTGTTTAACTATTACTGTAAATTTATTCCAAACTATAGTCAAATAGTCAGACCTATTATAGATCTAACTAAAAAGTATCAACCCAATATTGTAAATTGGACTGACCAATGTGAAAAATCATTTAAAATCCTAATAGATGCATTTTCTAAGGAACCAATATTAGAAACAATTCAAAAAGATGATGACATCATTATAGCTTGTGATGCCTCAAAGTCAGGTTTGGGGGCTTGTATTTACAAAAAGGTCATTGTGGACTCTGAAATAGTTTATAAACCTGCCTTTTATGTAAGTCGTGCACTGACTAAAAGTGAAAGGAATTTTAGTGTCATAGAATTAGAGGGTTTGTGTATAGTCTATGCTGTACTTAAGTTTCAATACTATTTGTTGGGTCGTCAATTCACAATTCTCACAGACCATAAACTGCTTGTGAATTTTAATGTCTCTAATGTCAATAACAAAAGAATAAACAAATATGCTTTACTTCTATCAGATTACAAATTTCAGATAAAAAGTATTGTAGGAAAAGATAACCATTTACATGATGTGCTGTCGAGATTGTCGATACACATCACTGACATCCAATAATTTATCTCAGTATTACTGAAGTTGATTAGACAATACTAAAAGATAATTGTCTATGACTAATTGTCAATATATACATTAGACATTATTCTTTGTGTCTTTTGGTTATATTTGTGCCTATGAATTTTTTTTTGCTATTTGTACATATATTAAATAATTTTTTTTTCTCTATGTATTATTAAATGAATGATTATATGCATTAATTAAGATTAAGATATTTTTTTTTCAATATTGTAAACATTTTTCGTATCAAAAATAATAATAAATTATTTTTTTTTCTCTGTGGTTGGGGGGTATGCTATGGAGCAAGTAAATAATATATGGGTAGTGACTCAAGTGGGAATTAAAAACTCGAAATAAAACCCAATTTTGGATATTAAGAAAACCTATATAGGAAGTGGATAGTCACATGACTGGCCACGCTGTTTTCACTCTCACTGATAGCTTGTAAGGAACGCACGCATAAATATAGACTCAGAGACTATTATTAAAAATGTATATTGTGTCGCTATTATAATTCTATATTTGTTTTCATGGATGTGAAGTGATTAGTTAATAATATTAATAAATTACATATGCTGCAAAAAAAACAACATCAACACCCAGTATTCTAAATGATAAATGGCTCATATTTATTAATTATTAAAGTTGTTTTTGAAAATAGTAAATCTATTGATTAAACTTAGTACTCATTGTCAATTGTGGCATTGGGTGGTGAGTGTTATTTTTGCTAAAATATTTTCACTTTGAACAATAAAAGTTATCTTTATAATTTAAAGTGGAATATATCATGTACTATTCAGTAGGCCTACTATAAATTTTTCTGAAAAGTTTTTTTTTTTTTTGGACTTACCTGATCTGATTATAATATAATTGAATTTTAAGTATATAGCATTATAGTGTATGTGTTTTTTTTTTTTGGTAAACATGCAACTTAATTGTGTGTAGAGCTTACTTCTTTCATATTGGTTAACTTCAAGCAATTTATAATCATGAATATTTTTTTTTATAAATGTCTTATATTCCTTAACCATTCCTGTAGGCCTTTTATTTTTTTACACAATATCACAATAGTTGTGTCAAAGTTGAATTAATTTTGTTTAATAATAGTAATAGTTTTAACGGTAATCATTACATAATATTTTAATGAATGTAGACCCTCTTTTTTTGGTTAACCGTAAGTGTCTGGATTGTCTATAATATTCAAATGTATATTTTTTTTAAATAAATATCTTATGTTCCATATTGTGCTTTTTACAATATCACAATTTGTTCAAAATGTTATTATTATTATTATTATGATATGCCTATAGGATAAGTAGGCCTATAATTAAAGATGATAATTCATTGCATTATTTAATGTTTTGGAAAAATTTTTATGGACCAAGCTATGAAAAAGACTGAGTTCGCAGACTAAAATAAGTGTGTGTAGGCCTATAATATTTTAAAAAAATACAGCCCTAAAATATCTTGTGTTCCATTTAAATCCATTGCTTTGCATGTTGTTGTTTTTTCTCAATATATTACAAGTTTTTGTGTCAAAGATTTATTTATTTTAAAATATAAATAGTCTAAAAGAGATTTATGTATGGTATATCATTTTATAAATTTAGAGTCATATTTTTTTTAATAAATAAAGCAATTTTAATTGTAGGCCTATTGTGTAAAATTTATCTTCATTGTTGTAGGCCTAGCAAGAGTGTTAAATTCATTAATTATTGGAATACATTTTTATACAATATATTTATGAAATTATAATATCAGCCTGCACATTATTCAGGGTTAAATAATATTGTCCTATTAATCTTCCAATTTGCACTATTGATGTTTTTTTAAAACATCACATATAGGCTATATTATTGTTACATTCCCCACAAAATTTGTAAAAACTGATATTTTGAATGTATACCTATATTTAAAAATAGCTTAGTCTACTGGGCTTGCATAGGCCCACATATGTTTTTTATTGTGATTGCACATATAAATGTCTCTTTACATAGTGTTATATTTTGTCAATAGGCCTATATATATTTATGTGTAGGCTTGATGTAGGCCTATATTTCTTTCCCATAAATACATTTTTTCCCATTTCTCTGCTGCCAGGCTATTGTTAAAATAATAAATTAAGTTGTAATGTATATCAAGGGCAAATAAAATATTTTATCTATATTATATCATAATTAGGCATATTTCCAACTATTTTGTACTATTAAACAAAAATTATTTTATGTACGCTAGTTATTTAAAAAAAATTTAATTAACTAGAATACTATTACTATACCATTTCCATGTGTTAACACTATATTTACTGTCACTGTTTTGTTTTGAATGAATATACTTTTTATCGTATGTTGCAAAATATATTTTGAATACAAATATAATAAAATATAAACGAAATCACTTTCTTTGTTTTGTTTTACTTATATTTACTATATATGTGTTTATATATGTGTTTTTGTATATTGTATGTATAAAATGACGAAAACGTGGGTAATTAAAGGTAAAATCCGAATCCAGCCAATGTCGGATTGATAATAAATAATAGTAATAATAGCTACATATACGGGTCAATTGAGGCACAATGCAGGTAAAAACCTCATCGCGCCGGTAATTACCGCCAGTGGCCCAGCATGAATACGAAATGAAAAGCAGGTATGGGGAGGGGTATATCCATTACGAACCAATGCAGGCAAAACCTCATCGCGCCAGCATTAGACTGCCCGCATTGGCCCATAATCGACCCGACGTCGGCGCAGGTATACAAGACCCAATGACGCCACAATATGGCCGACGAAGGCCAATGTGCAAACGCGTATTGATTCGATTGGGCCGCCATGCTGGCAACCTAATAGGTACGGGTTAGGGCAAAGGGGGAAAACTCTAATTGACCCAGAATGGGGCCGATGCCGGCATGTTTAAGGGGTAGGCTATAACAAAGCAGTATAGGTCTAATCATATTGACCTTGTCATATACAACAAATAGTAGGATAGTTCAATATTAATATTATGGACATGTTGATTAATATATATAGGCCTATTATATAGTATAGCCTATAAGTCCTACAAGTTATTTATATATAATGATATCTGTGTAGACTAGTAGGCATACTATTTGGCTAATGTGACTTACTCGACTTCTTGTGTTTAAGTGGTCATCTGCTGTCTTGTATCTTCACAGCATTGTCCAACCGATAACTGAGCGTAAGACTGAAAAAATTGTTTTAAAAAAAAAAAAGGATTATTAATTTAATTCTAAGTTCTTACATAGTTAAATACTAGACTAGTATTATAAGCAGGCCATAGCCTATAATTAGGCCCTATGCATTCCATGATTCAGCTTTATAAACTGTTCTTATTTTCCTGAAATGATTCGAGTTTAATAGACTATATGATTATTTATGATATAGGCCTAGAGCCTAGATCTATAGTAGGCTATATAATTAGGCCTATATATAGGCCTATGTCCCCTATGGCCTATAGTATAGTAGGCTATGTACTATAGAAGTATAGAGGTTACCGGGTATATAAAAGAAAAATATTAATATATTATAGTTAGGCTATAGCAGGCCTATTATAATACTAAATTATAGGATAGCCAATCAATATCCTATATATATATTCCTATACTCCTCTATACTTAATACTATATAAACTATATTGATTAATTTATATGAAGGTTTACAATTTAATTTAAGCCTGAAATAGACAAGACTATCTAATTATCTTAGACCTAGGACCAAGATCTAGACTAGATTTAGAATAAATAAAATAAAATAAATTTAAAAAAGAATAGTACGCAATAATCTTCTTTATAATTTATAATATAGAAGGAGCGTCTGTAATAATGTAGACTATAAGTTACCTACACTATAAGTGTATAAGATTTAATAAGATAAATGAAAAAAATAAATGGTAATATTAATATTTAATAAATATAATTAATTATTAATGTATTAACTTATTAAAATTTTTTTATATATAGGTCTATTCGACAATTCGGTTGGCCTCGTGGAATATGAGATTACCTATTATATAATAATTATAGGTAGGCCTATGTGCGAATCCACATTTTTGCGTCGCCGATTTTCTTCCAAAAAATTGTGATTCGAATTATAAAAATATGCCGATCACTATTGTGTTTAAAATGTTTCTTGTGTGATATTTTTAACAAATTCGCCCAACTATGATGTTTTTTTTTATATTTAGGTAGTTTATTGTTGTTAATGTTCACAATTTATAACATTTACTTTACATTAGTTTCGGATTTTTTACTTTTGAAAACTTTGTTCCTGTTCTAGGATTAATTTGAAAGTGAAAGGTTAGAGAAATGTTTTTGAAAATAATTCTTACTTAAAACTAAAACATCTAGCCAGTTAGCTGCAAAGTTTTATCAATTTTGAAACATGACCACTATATCTAATTTCATGATGAAATTTGTTGGTATATTCAGCCCTTGCCACAATTTTTATTATTATTAGAGCTCTAGTTGTCACGTGATCAAATCGTGGCTAACTAATGGCTAAAATATTTGTTTACTTTGGTAACATATCTCGATAATGATAAGTTTAATGTAGTTTTATAGTCATTAGCCCACTTTTTTACAAATGGCTATGGCCTTTTGGCTTATGACTACTTAGAAGTTAAAATGCATTTAAAGACTCCTAATGTCTTTTAATGTAGGCCGTATGATTGGCCTAGCACTATTTAAACTAAATTTAGTGGCCTTGCCCAGTGGTTATCTAGTGTTAGCGCAGTGACTTGGACTTGGGGTCACTTAGGCTAGTGCATTAGATATTGCCCTTGCCCTTACTTAGTTAGGCTATTACTTTGTCTTAGTCTTAAATTGTGATCAGACCTATCGTGTTCTAGGTCTAGGTAGCATAATTAAACACAACTAGACTAGGCCTAATGACTAAATGCCTAATTGACTAGGCCCTAGGCCCTAACAATTTTTATATTTTATTATTATTTTTTTTTACATATTCCTTACTAAAAAAAACTTTACTACACTACTAGGCCTATATACTAATGTATAAATGTTAACTTAATTGCTAATGCATATTTTTAAACCTTTATTATTATTATTATTTTCAAGGGCTAAAATTAGTATATTTCTCTAGGTCAGGTCTAGGCCTAATCCTAATTTAATAATTATATACTAATTGAGTAATTGAGAAAGACTTTTAACTTGATCCCCTACTAAAAATAATGAATGAACAAAAGTACAAATCAAAAGAAAATTTAGATTTTACCTTATAAATTTAAATTTAAGAAATAATCACAAGAACACAAATATTCCAATGGAACACAATTTTAATTCCACATAAATCACATAAAGATATCTACTTAAACACACACATATAGTTCTAGTTATAAATTAATTATTATTTTTTCAAGTTTTGATATATTTTTTTTAATGTAATATTATGATTAGGCCTATATAAATCTTTATAGGCCTATATATATATATATATATATATATATATATATATATATATATATATATATTAAGAATTTTATATTTAGGAATCACTTTGAACGTAATTGTTCCATAGAGCCGGTTAAGCAGCATTCACCAGTTTCTGTGGCCACAGTATAGGCCTATTAGGGGATTGTGTGGCCAGAACAATGCCCAGCTGGCTTAACTTTACCCCAACTAAAGTCAGGTAGGGCCTACCCACCAGAGCTGGGTATTATAGACTGAAGGACACCCTCCAGACCCAAAATTACATTCTTGACTTAACTAGGATTTAAACCCAAGACATTTAGTAAGCCAGCTGAATGCGCTGCCGCTTGCATGGCCACTGTGCCATTATGGTTATCATTAAAAAATTATTTTTTCCTGTTTCATTATTATAAAAGACCTAGTAGTCACATGTTTTACATCTGAAACCCTTTGTCATGCTGCTTGGTAAACATTTGCAATAATTTTCATTATTCGTTACAATCTATCATTTTAGTTTTAAAGTTAAAAAAAAATGTTGTAACATTTTTGTTTTAAAAATTAAAAATAAAACAAATGTGTGCATATGAATGAACTTTTGTGTTCTATATTTAAAGTATATATAATTAAGCATAAATGTGTAAGGTTTCAAGCATTAAACTTTAATCGTTAAAAAGTTATAGTTTTTTATGTAGTAAATCTCTGCGTTCAGATGCACATTTTTTTAAAAGACATTTTTTTTCCTTCCACTAAATCATAAACAATGTCACAAATATCAATATGATATTAAAGTACATATAGTTAAGAATCATCAGACAAATTTGTTTACCTGGGAAGTGTGATGAGTAGAGATGGAGGAACAGATGAAGACATAAAGAGCAGGATCAACAAGGCCAGGCTTGCTTTCAATGCCCTGCGCCCCATGTGGAGCTCAAGTGCGCTGTCCTTAAAGAACAAAGTAAGACTATTTAACACAAATGTTAAGGCAGTCCTCCTATACGGCTCAGAGACCTGGAGAGTTACTAAGGCAAATACAAGCAGACTCCAGACGTTTGTTAACAGATGCCTGAGGCGCATGCTGAAAATTCGATGGCCGGAAACCATTTCATGCGTCAACCTATGGGAAAAGACCGGACAAAAACCCATCGACAACAGCATCAAAAGCCGTAGATGGTAGTGGATTGGTCACACTTTAAGAAGAACAGAAGACAATGTAGCAAGACAAGCACTTGACTGGAACCCCCAGGGCAAAAGGAAAGTAGGTAGACCCAGACAAACTTGGAGGAGATCGGTCGTAGGTGAGGCAAAGGCTGTTGGCCTCACATGGACACAAATAAAGGGAGCCTCCCAAGACCGAGACCGATGGAAAAGTGTAGTTGCGGCCCTATGTTCCTATGGGGATATACAGGATTAAGTAAGTAAGTAAGTAGTAAGTTAAGAATCATTGGTAAAATTGTGAGTCTTTTAACTTGTGTATTATTAAAAATAGAATGGTTTTACTAGTTTTAGTGCAAAAATAGTTTTTTTGTCACAGTTTTTTCCCATACCTATAGCCTATATATTACGAAGTGTCTGCGCGACCGGCGACCGGAAGTATAGCGCGGGAGATATACGTCCGGCGACCGGACAAATAGTGCGGGAGATATACGTCCGGCGACCGGAAAAATAGTGCACGAGATCTTTTTTACGGCGACCTAAGTCACGTGCGGAAAAATAGTGCACGAGATCTTTTTTACGGCGACCTAAGTCACGTGACCAACCAAATAAAAAGCCACGCGAAGCATTGTTTAGGCAGCATTACCGCTAAAACTTCTTTACCGACACTTCAATTTACCGCTAAAACTTCTTTACCGCAATTTAAAATGGCATCTGAACTGCATGTTGGCGAGGAATTTATTTCGTACGAAGCCATTAAAGAATCATTGGACAGTTATATGAAGAAAAATTTTGTGCAGCTGTACAAACGAAATTCTAGGACAATAGCCGGTTACCAAAAACATTTCACAAGAAAGGCACATCTCGCCATTCCCGATTCACTGAAATACGGTGAAATCGATTTTTTTTGTGTCCACGGCGGAAAGAAGTTCAAATCCAATGCTATCAATCGAGTTAATCAAAGGTATAGTTTTTATTTATTTATTATTATTGGATTTAAATTATACGATTTTAATTCATACATTTTTAGGAACGCTTACAATTTTATTCTACAAAGACAAGATGTGTAGCCTACTAGCAGGACTCGTTATCACTAGCCTAATATTCTTTCTAGAAGGAGCGCCTGTTCAAAATTATAGTGTTGTTTCAGTTATTATGTCTAAGTAAGTGACATATCATTCACACATTATAATCTAGTCTTTAGGGCCTAGGCCTACTTAGTTGTAGGATTTATAGTACCAGTATAGTATATAGGCCTGCATGCTCAAATATTAAGCTAAAGAATATATCAATACCTACGTACAGTAGAACTTTGTCTTATCAGTACTTTTAGGATGGATTGCAAATTCTTCATGAAGTTTCGGCTAAGTGAGGATGGGCAGAAACTTGTGCTGGTCGGTATCAATGAAGTCCACTCGCATTGAGTCTCAAAGGTATTTATCAATAAACTAGTAGGCCAATGGTTATTTAAACACAATAATATAGAAAATTTATTGACAGTAGAAATTTGCTCATGAGTATTTCCACAAAACCATTACTGTTTGTTGCAGGAATTATTCATGCACCTTCCACACCAACGGCGCTTAGACCAGGAAGATAAGGATGATGTTGCCCAGATGCTCGCTGTAAAGGCCAACAAAAAAATGATCCAGCAACACATGATGTGTAAGACTGGAAAAGTGCTGACTCTAAAGGACATTCAGAATGCTGACCAGGTCTTAAAAAACCATGATAACGACCTGAAGGGCTTGTTGCAGGAAATGGCCAAAGAGAAGGACTCAATAACTGAGGTCATTATCAGTGACGACAATCAGCTTCGGGCCATCTATTTTCAACTCCATTTAATGCAACAAGTGTTTGCATCATACCCGGAGCTGCTTCTCTTGGATGCAACGTACAAGTTGAACAACTTGAGGATGCCCCTGTATGTCCTAATGTGCGTTGATGGCAATGGGGAAAGTGTAATTGTTGCACTGTGGATTGTAGCGAATGAGGACAGAGAAACCATTAGTGCTTTGGCGGATGTGTTCATAAAGCACAATGACATAGGCAGTGTGCAAGTTGTCATGGCCGACAAAGACATGGTCGAGCGGGACGTCATGACAGAAAAGATACCAAATGCGGCCCTCCAGATTTGCCTATTCCACACTCTGCGGACATTTCGTAGAGAGGTCACTGCTGAAAAGCTAGGCCTCAAGTTCGAACAACGTCTTAATGTTTTAGAGCTACTTGAAAAAATGGCCTACTCCTTAGGCGAGATTGACTATAATCAGCATTATAGCAATCTTAACTCATTGGGACTGCAACCAGTTTTGGACTATTTCAACAGTAATTGGCACGGCATTCGAGTTCAGTGGGTAGAAGGATTAAAGCAGAAAAGTTTAAATCTCATGAACAGCACCACAAACCGTGTCGAGTGCATAAACCAAAAGCTTAAAAGTGTCATCACAAAGCATTCTGGTATGGTGTCTTTTTTTCTGATATGATGGTTGTCCTCAGGGTTTTGGAAACAGAGCGTAGGCATCGGGCTATCCATGTTTTACAGAAATTGTCTGCACATGTGCTGTCCAATGACCAGAAAGATTATGCCTTGAAGCAAATATTTAGGCAGATGGCAGCGGCTGAAATAAGTACGGCAATTCCCCAGGGAACCTCCAGTATGATGTGTAATTGTGGTTTTTTTCTGCAATGAGTTTGCCCTGTAAACACATATTTCGGCTAAGAATGGACAGTGGGGTAAAGTTATTTGATGAGTCGCTCATCCTGAATCGTTGGAAACTGGACTATTTTATAAAACACCAGGATCGGAGTGAGGCAGCTGAGGCTCATGAGGAGACTGTTAGTGTTATTTCCAATCGAGAATGCTCACAGCCATTGTCCCAACACGCAAAATACAGAAAAGCTTTTCTTGTGGCTCAGCGAATGGCATCATTGGTCAGTGAGTCAACTGGAGTTCTCTTTGACAACTTGATGCACAAGATGTTAGAATTTGAGGCTACCCTTAAATCAGCAGTGAATGAAGCAGCAAATGGTAAGTATAGTAGTGTAAGTAGTTTTTCTCGTTATGAAATATTTTTTTCTTTCTGTAGTTTACACTTTATGTAACTTTTCTTAATTCATTTTTCATCATCCAGAAGTGCATTTGGATCGTCCATCTTTGGGGATTGGATCCTCTGCTGTTAACAAGCCGATACTTTCCACTGAGAGTGGAGAAGATATTGGTGAGTATTGCATATGTTTGTTTCTCAAGATGAATTTAACAAAATATGTATATTTTTCCTAAGGTTTGAATTCAATTCTCATCCTCTAGCTATCAACAAAATCCTGCAGTCATCCCTAGTTTCTGCCGAGGTGCACAATGACCAACCATCTTTGGGTAATGGATCCTCTGATGTTAATGAGCTGCTACTTTCCACTGAGAGTGGAGAAGATATTGGTGAGTATTGCATATGTTTGTTTCTCAAGATGAATTTAACAAAATATGTATATTTTTCCTAAGGTTTGAATTCAATTCTCATCCTCTAGCTATCAACAAAATCCTGCAGTCATCCCTAGTTTCTACCGAGGTGCACAATGACCAACCATCTTTGGGTAATGGATCTTCTGATGTTAATGAGCTGCTACTTTCCACTGAGAGTGGAGAAGATATTGGTGAGTATTGCATATGTTTGTTTCTCAAGATGAATTTAACAAAATATGTACATTTTTGTACATATTGGTGAGTATTCAGAGTATTGTACATTTTCTCTTTGTGTGGTTTAACAAGTATGTAACAATTCATAGTTTTGTATCTGTATCAATATTTAACCTCCAGATAACATTTCTGTTGAAGTGCACATGGATCATCCACCTTCTGTGAGTGTTAAGGAGGCTATGTTACTTTCCACTGAGGGCGGAGGAGCTATTGGTGAGTATTGTGGGTGTTTCGGATCTTGATGCGTAAAGTATTTTGGGTGTTTTGGATCTTGTGTCATTAAAATGTAAGCTTTTCTTATTGTTCCGATTTTCGTCCTTCAGATATCAACACAATTAAAATGCCTGCATGGATCCTTAGACGTGGCAGACCAAAGGGTGCAGAGACTACCGTTATTGGATTGCCCAAAAAGAAGAAACGATTGACCCCAAAGTTGTTACCATTTTCAAAGCTGTCCCCCTCAGAAAAAGACAAAAGTAAGAAAGATTTCTGAATAGAAATTTGTTGAACCTTTTTTGTAAAAAATTTTAATGTTTGAATGTATCTTAAGTCTTGTTTTTAATATTTTATATTTATTGCATATTATCTTTATCAGTGCTGCTTGGATGGCTCGTTAAGTCCAGCGTCCTGTATGCTATTGTCAATTATGAACGACTGGTTGAGATAGCCGACATAATTCCCTGGTTACAGATTCCAACCAAGGTGACAGAAGAGCCAGTAGAAGTTTCTAGGGTCAGGAGATATTTTTCTGCATCTGCCTGGTCCGATTTGACAACTAGGATTGATTTGATCAAGCAGAGGAACCTGTGGCTCTGCCAAGCATGTGATAATGAGCTGTGTGGTACCTTTGTTATCAAATGTGATCACTGCTTAAACTTGTTTGACAGGAAATGTGTTGGACTGAAGTCAGAACCTAAGAGCAAATTATGGTTCTGCAAAAGTTGCTTGCTTTAATGAGGGTTTGTACAGAGCCATGGAATTTTTGAAAATGTTATATAAACAATGTGTCAGTCCTTATTTTTTTTTTGTAGTAAAAAATGAAATTAGATTTCAAAAAATAGTACTTGGGCGTAAGAACTTGCAGTTTGGTCGAATTAATTTTTGTCGAACGTACACAACTTTTCTTCAATGTATTTATTAATTTATATTTTGTCTGTTACGATAAACATTGAATGCTTTAAATTTCCTTTAGTAGCAAAGTAGTTGAATGTCACTTAATTTTAATTTGAAATTTTCATTTAGAATACCTCTTTTTATGTAAAACTATAAATTCTAATTGCATTTCTGAATTGCTTGAATCGGTCAAGCACAGTTTAAAAAGCTATACATTAGCCTAAATATTTTGTTTTGGTTATTACAATTGTAGTACTATATATATTTTGTTTTATTTTTGTTTAATGTCATAAAGGGTGCAAGTTTTTTGCTGAACATACCTTGTCATATTTTTTTTATGTATATATTTGCTTTGTAAAAGTTGCAAATATACCAGTATTGAAGATGTCAAAATTTACTTTTCACCCTTTGAAAACTGTTGCTTTACTCCAGTATCCCAATAATAAATGACAAGATGAAACAACTTGAGTTTGTACTATGTGTTACTTAGTTTGTTCTGTTTCTTAAGAGTGTGTGCCTATATTTAAACTTTGATTGGCATGACTTAATACAAAACCAATCAACACTTGTACAAATTTACAAAAAATTATGAATATTTTCACTTTCACTATAAGTAGGGGAGAGTGGGCTGAAAAAATTCACATTATTTCAAAGATTTATAGTTACAGTTAGCACGAAAAGGTTCGTTTTACAAGAAAATATGTTTATTTAGCTGAAAAAACAATATGAAAAGAAACAAGTCAGTAATGTTTAATTGAGGTATGTCATAATATCAAAGTGGTGATATTAGGTCCACTGGTGGTTATAACTGGACCGTTTGAGTAAAATTTTAAAAAGTCAATAATAATAATACATATTAAAACTCGACTAAAACAACACCAATAGTTAATAGAAATCATCCTCATTCTCCCCTGTATGTGAACTGGCTAATATGCTCATACATTTACGATGCTGATGAGCAATTCATGTGGCATGATGTGGGTGGACATAATTTCATTCATAGAATGTATGAAACAAATAAAAATATGACTACACTAATAATACTATAAGTATGAGGCCTTATGCCTATTTCTTTAGAAAGCGTGTTAAAAGTCAGTACCCGTACCAAACATCTTATAAAGGTCATTAGTAAACATCTTTATTAGTAAACATCTTGAATTTCGCTCAAATTACTATGAGCCATTCATTTGGAGGGGGGGAGGAATATTGAGTATGCAAGGCGGCTCTGGGGCGCTATACATAGGCTTGTAAAGGCTCTGCATGTGGGTGGACAGAATTTCATTTAACGTATTTAACTAATAATAAGACTTTTAGGCCTCACGCCCATTTCTTTATATATTGGTTTGTACTTGTAGTTGGCTGGTCAAATAACAAGCCGTCGGAATAATATCTTCCGAATAATGTGTCCGGCGGTGACGCGACGTATTCGCGGAAGAATATCTCCCGCAATATTTTGTCCGGTCGCCGGACGTATATCTCCCGCGCTATTTGTCCGGCGGTCACGTGACCTGCTCGCCGGAATGGTTTTTTGTCCGGTCGCCGGACGTATATCTCCCGCGCTATTTGTCCGGCGACCTGTCCGGTCCGGTCGCCGGACGTATATCTTCCGCGCTATACGTCCGGTTAGGTCGCCGGACGTATATCTCCCGCGCTATACGTCCGGTCGCCGGACGTATAGACACTGCCATTAAATTATTCCATGTATTCAAAATATTACACTAAAAAATGTGTAACTTTTTTATTTTTGATCCAATTTTAATAAATGATATACCATTGGATTCCTCTCTTGAAGCCCTTTCCTGTGATATTAGACAAGTTGTTATACAGTCATTTTAAAAAATTTTTGTCACATACCTATTTATAATAGAATTTATAGAAAAAAAATGTAGGCCTAATCCTTCGGCTCGAAGAAAACAAGAGTCAAGAGTTATAATAATACTAATAAAACGAATGTTATTTTGTCTCTAATATAACAGTTAACTAATAATGTTTTATTACTAAAAAGATAGATATATGTGTTTATTTGTCTGAGTTTCTTTATTGTTTATTATTATTGGGCTTAAGTTATTATTTTAAACCACTGGCCTAGACCAGTGATTGTAAACAAACAATTCAAATATGGCGGTCAATATGGCCGCCTCCGAAGCGCTAAGTATAATCAATAATACTTTAAGCTCACAGTTACGATCAATTATTCTATTTAATAGTATTTGCAATATACATATACTAAATATTAACTTAATTAAAGGTTAGTATAATGTTTAAATGGGTGTTAGTTATATAAATATGGAAAATATATTGAAAAACTTGACAAGCGTGATATGAAAGCGTCCTAAACTCAAACCGGAAGTCGTATTATGCGTGCTTTTAAAAAAAACGTAACATTTTAATCAATGTACACTCACATTTATTTATCAATGTACCCTATATAGAAGAACACTGACTAGACTCTTGTTGTAAAAAACTCAAACTCATTTTGAAAGATTAAGGTAGCACTCAGGGCCCTCGAGAGAAAAAAACGATGCCGGTACGAGATCTTTTCTGGGGCCCCCTCCCCCCCCCCCCCAAAAAAAAAAAACAACACCTTTTTCCTAACACTATTATAGTCATATCTAGTTGATTTATTTGTATTACATATGTTTGAAAAATCAGGAATCTTTTTAAAAGGTCTGTGGATTATTTTGTAAAACTGTCATAAATGTTATCATTTACCATTAGAGTGTTATAATCATTTCAATCATAGCCTTACAGGTCTATTACAAAGATACATTTATCAAGTACATAGTTCTTAGTTTAAATTATTGTAGATATAATTGTTATTCCACTTTAGTATTAATCAGAATTGATCTTGCAAATATTACAAAGATGTTTAAAATTTAAAAAGTGACTCTCGCTCTTGATTGATGAGTAATTTGGTTGAAAAGAACTAGAGAAGTATTGTAGGTTTTAAAGATGGACAATTAAATTGTCAATTAACTTGTCATAATTCATTTTAATATGGATTAATTTGAATGTGAAAATTGAGAGAGTAAATTGAGAATATGAGACATAATAATATGTTAAGGAAAGCTACTTGTAGTTGTCACAGCTGGTTGATTTAATAATTGGGGACATATCTATGACAGGTGAAACTCTGTAGCCTAATACATAAATAGCAATATTATATCAAGTCAGTTAAAAAGACTTCAAGTTCAATGCGTTTTAAATTGTATTTATATAAAGTATAAACGATTAACAACTTTTCAATGCGGTACTATAACAAAAAAGTACATTAAATATAGGCCTACATCTTATACGCATTATATGTATATCCCCTTAAACATGCCGGCATTGGCCCCATTCGGAATCAATTAGAGTTTTCCCCCCTTGCCGTAATCCGTACCTATTAGGTTGCCAGCAGTTGCCCGCATGGCGCCCCAATGAAAAGCGATATCGCTATGCTAGGAGGCCTTAGTAGGCCAAAATGGCCGCCATTTTGGCGTCGATACCCGCGCTGATACCTGGGTCGATTATGGGCCAATGCGGGCATTAGACATGCGGGCGCGATTAGGGTTTGCCGGCTTTGGGGCCTAATGGATATCCCCCTCCCTTCTCCGGCTTTTCATTTCGTTTCCATATCGGGCCAATGACGGTAGTTTATTACCAGCGCAATGCGGTTTTTGCCTTCATTGACCCGTATATTTAGTCCTTATCAAACCAACATTGGGTGGATTCGGATTTTACCTTTATTTACCCACTTTTTCGTAATTATAATACAATATACAAAAAAAATTATTATATAAACACATATAGTAAAAACAAGTAAAACAAAACAAAGAAAGTGATTTCGTTTCTATTTTATTATATTTGTATTCAAAATATTTTTTTTCAACATACAATGAAAAGTATATATTCAATCAATAAAGCAAAACGGTGACAGTAAATAAAGTGCAAAAACATGGAAATGGTAGAGTATTGAAGTTAATAACATTTTTTTTTACATAACTACATAAAATAATTTGGGTAAAGTTAGTGTAATAGTTCAAAATAGTTGGACATAATATATAGATATGCCTAAACAATAAATATGATATATAATATAGATAAAATATTTTATTTTTACTTGATATACAACTTAATTTATTAATTTAACAATAGCCATGCAGCAGAGTAATGGGAAAAAAATATATTTATGGGAAAATATATATAGGCCTACATCATTACTACAAGCCTACATAGAAATATATATTGATAAAATATAGCACTATGTAAACAGACATTATAAGTAAACATTGTGCAATCAAAATAAAAAACAAAATATGTAGGCCTTTGCAAGCCAAGTAGGCTAAGCTATTTTAAAATATAGGTATACATTCAAAATACCAGTTTTTACAAATTTTGTGGAGAAAAAAATGTTATTGTCTAACAATAAAATAGCATTAGTGCAAAATGGAAGATTAATGGGACAATATTATTTAACCCTGAATAATGGGCAGACCGATAATGTATTCCAATAATTAATCAATTTAACACTCTTTCTAGGCCTACAAAAATGAAGATAAATTGTACACAATATGCCTACAACTAAAATTGCTTTATTTATTTAAAAATAGGACTCAAAATATCTTTAACACAAAAACATGTAATATATTGAGGAAAAAAAAACATTAACATGCACAGCAATGGATTCAAATGGAACACAAGATATTTTAGGGCTGTAATTTTTTTCTTATACTATACACACACACTTATATTATTTTAGTAACTCAAGTCTTTTTCACAAAACAGTAAATAATGCAATAAAGTATCATCTTTAATTATACTTCTCCTATAGGCATATCATAATAATAATAAATAACATTTTGAACCAATTGTGATATTGTAAAAAGCACAGTAATGGGAATGGAACATAAGATATTTCTTTAAAAAAAAATATACAGTTGAATACATTTGAATATTATAGACAATCAGACACACATACGGCTACGGTTAACCAAAAAAGAGGGTCTACATTCATTTAAATATTATGTAATGATTACCGTTAAAAGTACTACAATTATTAAACAAAATTAATAAAACTTTTGACACAACTTGTGATATGGTTAAAAAGCACACTAATAGGCCTACAGTAATGGGTACAGAACATAAGACATTTATTTAAAAAAATATATACATGATTATAAATTGCTTGAAGTTAACCAATATGAAAAAGTAAGCTCTACACAGAATTATAAGTTGTATGTTTACCAAAAAAACCCAACACATTCATTATAATGTTATATATTATGTAATCCTACAGAAATCTTTAATTAGCACTGTCTGGTGGATAACACATCTTAATATCCTAGTAGAGAACGTTTGTATATACTGCCAAATGCACACAGGTTCTTCTATTAAATCCAGCCATAGAATTGTCCATGCTCAAATGAATTTTGAATAAAGTACACTATGGTTGTGGAAGGACCTGTCTTGTCAGGCAACTTAGCAAATGCATTATTTGCGAATTGTATAAGTCAAAATCAACTGGATGTGGTCTTGGTTATAGTGTTTGTACAATAGTCCATATTTCATAAAATCTCCAGATACATAAAAATGTCAGATGCTGATCTATTGGGTCCTCTTGGGCTTTTTTGTAACTGTAGTTTGGTTAATTGATGAGTACTGCTTTCCCTAAATGTTCACACCTGGCACTGGCTCATCAATAACTAATTGCCTGGATGATATACTAATCATAGCCCACAAATCAGTCTCCATTCATCATAAGTAGACTGCAGTTCAAACTTCATCTGAAAATAGAAGTGAAATTTGAATTATAACAAGTTTTTCAAGTAAAAAAAACAATGTTAACAAGGATAAACAGATCCAATTATCAGTTTTAAAAGCAACGACTGTTTGCAAGCAATTTATTTTAAATTTAAATACGAGTTATCACTGTTGCAGAATAAACAGCACAATTTCGGCTTTCATAGCATGTGACATTACATTAATAAATTGAATTTTTCTTTTGGTTGTTATGAATAAAAGGCATGAATATGATCATCAGTTTTAAAAGAAAAGTATGACACAAATCAATACCTAGATGCCTAGTTTCAACTGACTAGAGACTTATTTAGCTTTGAAAATAAAGTATAACACAAGTCAATATGCACATTTTAGTGAGGTTTAGTAGCTTACAGATTGAAAAAAATTTCTCCTTGGCCTACCTTTCCCTAAGTTTTATTAAATTATGTTTTCAAGCATTATATTATTAAAATTGTTAGAACTATACTATGGTTGAAACCTATGGTTAAACAAGTCTAACAAGTATATGCACCTAGATGCCTAGTTTTAACTCGACTTATTACTTTACAAATAATTTACACACCCGCTTATTATATCATCTATTTCCATATCATCTGTATAGAGTGGCATAGACTAAGACCTTCCAGCATGAGATTCTGAAAGAAAATAATTTAACATTGAAGCCTTAATGATGCCTTGACTGATGAAATAATAAAGCATGGGCCTTTAACTATAATCAAAACATATTTATGAAATTTAAAAAAGATTAATAGGCCAAACTTGGATTACACAAATTCCTCAGTTCAAGTCAATCAAGTCCAATAAGTTAATATTTTAAATATAAATTCACTATTTAAATATCATGATATTTTGATATGGGCCTATGTATAATATATATATATTGTATTTATTTTTACACTAGGCCCATATCTATTTAAATTTTATTTAAGTAGGCATATTAGTCCTTTAGTAAGTTATTGTTTAGACTAAATTTAAGGTTAATAGACGTAACAATTAATCTATTTATACTACTAATATTTAGTAATACTATACACTATATTGATCTTTTATTTACATGGTACTTACTCACCTCTTTATTAAAAAATCAACCCTATCAGATGACTGCATGAATGTTATCTAATAGTTGTAGGCCAGGGTGCAGCCTAAAAGAAGACTGTTATTGAACTTTTGACTCGACTCTACTCCACACTAGCACTCCACAGCTTCCAACTTCAGACTGAAAAAAAAAATTCCTGTTAACTTTTAATTAAAATACAAATAAAAAAAGCCTACATAACAATAGTCATAGTGTCACATTATAATTAGTAGGGCCTATAATCCTATAAATATAAACTAAGACTATATTATAGGCTATAACAAAGCAGTATAAGGTCTAATCATATTGACCTTGTCATATAACTAACAACAAATAGTAGGATAGTTCAATATTAAAATTATGGACATGTTGATTAATATATATAGTCCTATTATATAGTATAAGTATAAGTTATTTATAATGATATCTGCGTAGACTAGTAGGCATACTATTTGGCTAATGTGACTTACTCGACTTCTTGTGTTTAAGTGGTCATCTGCTATCTTGTATCTTCACACCATTGTCCAACCGATAACTGAGCGTAAGACTGAAAAAATTGTTTAAATAAAAAAAAAGGATTATTAATTTAATTAGTTCTTACATAGTTAATTAAATACTAGACTAGTATTATAAGCAGGCCATAGGCCCTCTATGCAATTCATGATTCAGCTTTATAAACTGTTCTTATTTTCCTGCAATGATTCGAGTTTAATAGACTATACACTATAGACTATATGATTATTTATGATATAGGCCTAGATCTATAGTAGGATATATTACGCTATATAATTATATAGGCCTATGGCCTATACCTATAGTATAGTAGGCTATGTAGTATAGAAGTAGGCCTATAGAGGTTATATAAGTTATATAAAAGAAAAATATTAATATATTATATTAGGCTATAGTAGGCCTATTATAATACTAAATTATAGGCTAGCCTATCAATATCCTATATATATATATTCCTATACTCCTATACTTAATACTATAGGCCTATATCATATAAACTAGGCCTATGCCTATACTATATTGATTAATTTATATGAAGGTTTACAATTTAATTTAAGCCTGAAATAGACAAGACTATCTAATTATCTTAGACCTAGATTAGATCTAGAAATCTAGACTAGATTTAGAATAAATAAAATAAAATACATGTAAAATAGAATAGGACGCAATAATCTTCTTTGTAGAAGGAGCGTCTGTAATAATCATAATGTAGCCTATAACCTATAAGTTACCTACCTACAAGTGTATAAGATTTATTAAGATAAATGAAAAACTAAATGGTAATATTAATAATCTAGTCTAGATCTATAATCTATATAATAAATATAATATATAGTTTAATGATAATGTATTGTATTAACTTATTTTATTAACATTAAATTAACATATAGAATAGGCGTCTTTATAGGATAATTATAGGTCTATTCGACAATTCGGTTGGCCTCATGGCATATGAGCTTACTTATTATATAATAGAATTCATAGAAAAACAATGTAATCCTTCGGTTCGAAGCAAACAAGAGTAACAAGAGAATTAGAACAATTGTGAATCAAGAAACAGAGCCTTTCATCATCTTTAACTACAAAATGGCGCGCTACGTACACCATCGAGTTCTTTCATTGGCTGTAAGATAAAAATAAACACTAAAAACTTTGACTACGGTACAAATGCAAGAAACTAATCTCTTACTGACTCTTAGATCTACTGACCAAAGGTCATAAAACTCTTTTTATCGCTTCAACGTGTCTATCTTAATGTCCAAACCACATTGCCACTTAACATTTAAATTCACACATTCTATTGAAGTCTGTCATCTCAAGAGCAATTAGGTTTCTAGTTAGAAATTATTCCAAGATGACCGTAATATGTCGGCAATTCAGGGAGATTTTTTTTTTTTTTGCAGGTAAAAGCGGGTTGAAACCATTAGGGCAACACTAGGGGAAAACCTAATCGAGTCCATTTATGCGTTTTGAAGGCCATATTAAGACCTAATCTCAATTGGGTTATTCCATATATACAATAAAATCTGGAAAAAAATGTAAAATTAATAATAAAAAATTGAAGACTATTAGATGTTCAAATCAACCTACCTGGTATTGAATTTTTTGTTTAATTATTTTAATATTTTTAATGAAACTCAAATGAAAATACAACAAAATATATTTGTATTCATTTTACTCGGTAGATCTAGATCTAGATCTATTCATAATAAAGAAATGTATTTTTTTTTAACTTAAATATACAATTTATTTTTTTATTAATGTCTAGGTCTAGATTAGATCTAGTCTATATTTAAATTCTACAAAAAAAAAACATTTAAAAAATTAGCTTAAACTTTATTAATTATGTTTAAATTCCTAAAAAAAAACATTTAAAAAATGATATTTAATTTTCTAACATCTACGGTAGCCTACTAAAACTAACTCGATTTATAACTTTAAAAACAGAACTAATTAAATACGTTTATTCCATCAAACAGTTAAAAATACATGAAAATGTTATAAACAACAATATATAGGCCTATATCGTTTATTACTAGATATCTATATAATTTAGGTTGCAATACTAGACTAGTGTATTTCAAAACTAACAGCACAAATAACTAGATCTAAATCTAATGAAAAACACGAAGACGGCAAATATAGCCTAGAGCTATTATAAACTATTGACAGGGTATCATGAAACTAGAAAGAAACATGAAAGAAACCTCGCACTCTTAGATTCCCACTGAGTCGGTCATAAAACTTTTTTTTCTCCTACCACTTCACGGGATGGCCTGAGGCTATTCAGTGATATGGGTAACATCACAAAAAGAAAGGAAAAAATTCTTTTAGATCTTCTAACCAAAGTCGCCATAAAACTGGTCTCTATTAGCACTTCAATTTCAATACGCGCAACTCAAAAACACATAGCCACTTAACGTTTAAATTCACACATTCTAATGAGGTTTAGGGTATTATGTTTCTATTCGGCCATTTCAGATGTCTGCCGTAATAAGAAAATCCTAAAAGAAAACCATACGGCATTCATTGCGGCAATTTCATTAGGACGGGATTAAGAAAATCCCTAATCGGTACGGTGCGGGTAAAACCTAATGACTAATGGGGCCTGCGCTAGCCCCCATAGACGGTATTTGACTTTCAAATGGACATGTTTAAGGATATGTCTGTCGAATCATTAATTATTTACAAATATACCCAAATCATTCATCTTTTGAATGCTTACTGTGAAAAGATATAGTAAAAAAAAAATACATCAATAGGCCTACATGAATGATTAAAAAAAACCGAAGAAAAATACTAGTCTAGTTTTATTAAAACAGGGCTGCCTGCCTTTTTTTTGTGTGTAAAACTACGAATTACAGTGTCAAAGTTTATTTGTCTTGCAATGACGGACTCAATACAGAGCCTAGCCATAAGTTGTTCAGGCGATCCTGACTCATGGTGGACCTAAGGTAATTTTTGATGAGCTTAAGTTTACTCTGTTCATGATACTGGTGCTGTAAGGGACATCCTTGAACTGACACTTATGTTAGGAAAAATATTTTCTAACTTGGAATTTGCCAAAGCATTTAACAGTTTTAATGCTATCCAACTGTTCTTTACCAAAATTTGCACTGTGAACCATTTTGTTACGTGAATTATTTCCTGAAGAAAGTCTTCAAAACTTATGTCATTATAATACTTTTCTGCTAACTAAGCAGCTTTATACTTCAAGTCTTCTTCTGACATCTTTTGGTAGTCCCAAAGAAAGCTGAATGTGTCAGAGATATCTTTGACTGAATAGAACCGAACTGTAAACTGTAAGCCCTCCAATAACACTATCCAATACAACATAAAATATTGAGTTTTCGAAAGTGGGCTTCCTCGGGGCATTCATCTCATTCACATTTACATCAGTTGTATCCTAATTATGAAATCTTGTTCTTTTTCTGGAAGTTGTATTACTGTTCCTAAGCAAGTGTACTTCTAACTGCAATAAGCTTAGCTTCATTCCGCATTGCTTTCCAACTGTTTCGCAAAGCCCCTAATTGTGCATATTATAAGCTTTCTATGTTTGCAACTTCCATATCTATAGTCGCATCACAAGCTTGAGAGTCTTTGTTGCAGAAGTCAATAGGGACTAGTACACTGTCCCACACGACTGACATTATGATGCAAGTGAAAGAAGAATAAGAATGGGCATTTCTATAGCGCTTCTATCCATGCTATTAAATTAGCATGTTCAGTGCGCTCTCGGTGTGATTTGCAGTGACAGATGTATTAGCCAAAGAGAAAGGTCTTTAAGTTCTTTTTAAAAGTTTCTCTTGTCCCAAATTCTCTCAGTGTCTGAGATAGACTGTTCCATAAAGAAGGTGCCACTGACTCAAAGGAGCGCACTCCCAGGTACTTCTTTCTGTGTCCATCCAAACAAGGTCTCTAACCGTATTGGACAAAGAACCAACATAACATATAGCTCCATGGATTTCGTTTCTGGTTTTAACAGGTCTTCTAAAGCCAACTTAACCCCTGGTAGATGAGCTACAAATTGTTTTACACTTTTAACTCGATCTGACCATATGGTGCTAGAAATGCCATGAAGCTTTGACAGTATTTTCCACCTCTTGAGGCTGCAACTGAATAATGTACATTTACATTTGTCTAAAATTATGATACCTTCAACCTCCCCTCTTGGCTACCGCACAGGATATCATTAAAGTGTAAAAGGATCGACTAACTAGCTTTGACTGGCGTACTAGTATGCAGCGATATAGAGTATGTAGGTCTAGGATTCTAAGCTAACAGGGATAACTGTAAGCCTGTAAGGTACATAGGTCTATATTTGTAAGTGTCTCTGGAGAAAAAATAATAAAAAAAAGGGATCCTAAATGCTATCGAAAATAATTAGGCCCTATATTACAACTAAAACCTTCATTACATATTTAACAAAATGTTCAAGTACACATTCAAAGAATATCAAAATTAAGGGACCCCAGTGCCACGTGAGATTGTAGAAGGTTTTGGGGCATCCCTTTTAAAAAATACTTACGTAATTGCCAATTTAATTTAAAATTTTAATATTCATGGGCTTCATGGGCCCCCTAAACTTACATGGGCCCGGGTACGGCGTACCGGCTGTACCAAGACCACCGTAAGTACAGGCCTGTACTCTGATACCCGTCAAGATTGTGACGTCACGACTAATGGGCTTTTGCCTGCTGTACTATCGGTCTACCTGTATGTGAAGATGTGTAGGCGATGCCTTAGTCTTAGACGCGTTGACCGTGTGTGCTGTTAACCATTCATTTTAAGTTTGGGAAATATAAAGGTCTAGTATTCAATAATTGGATTAGTACATTTACTTCATATTACAAGACTACACCATGGTACAGAAATGTTGTGTGCCTCGTTGTAAAGACTTGAACTTGAAGGCACATGTGTTCAGAAAGAAGAAAGCTTAAAACAAAGATGGCTAAGTCGCTAAGTCAAAGCCTAAGAAGAAGGTAAACTTTCGTGCAATCCCTAGGACCTAGGAAAATGTGTAGGCCTACACGTACAGAATATTCTAGGGTAAGTCAAAACTTTATCAATTGTATTTGTTTGATTCCTGTTTAAAATAAAATCGCATTTGAGTTAGATAGTAGGGAACCCAAAGTAGGAGTATGCTTTAAAATAAAGTACACAGTACAGTAAATGATAAATGAATGTATTCTTTACTGAGCTTAAGGTTAAGCCTTCAATAGCCTTTTTCTAAAGACCACCAATTCTGATTTATTTTACCAGTATCCAACTATAATATAACTATAGACTACTATTTTATAGGCTACCTAGATAATATAATAATACATACCGTACGTTTAGTATTATGATTAGGCTACAAAGTAATGATACTCGTCTTTAAAAAAAAAAGGTTTTATTGACATTAAAACAGTTTTTTCCTTTTTTCATTTCAGGTTTGCCATCCAGATAAGAATTTTGCTCCAGAGCCTCTACTATGCCATATAAATATAAATAGTTGTACGTCCAGTATACTACAGTGTTACTACACCATCTACACTAAACTAACTTTTGATTAAAGACAGTGTAGTAGTACCATCTGAATTCATTGTACATCCAGTATACTACATCATCTACACTAAACTAACTATGGATTAAAGACAGTGTAGTAGTACCATCTGAATTCATTGTACATACAGTATACTATATCATCTACACTAAACTAACTATGGATTAAAGCCAGTGTAGTAGTACCATCTGAATTCATTGTACATCCAGTATACTACATCATCTACACCATAGGTTCTCAACCTTTTTCGGCTCACCGCCCCCTTTAAAAAAATTTTTTCCGCTCACCGCCCCCCAACTTAATTTTAGCGGAAACATTTGTTGATTAAAGGGAAATAATTAACACTTTTCATTTGAGGTAATATTTCATTTTTTTTTCTTTTATAAAAAACTAAATGGCTTGCATTTATAACTTTAAAATGATATGATAGAACTGTAAAAAAATTATTTGAAAATTTTATAAATATTATATGACTAAAGAAATTATATAAATATTTATAAGCATTACAATAACTACCCAGTTTGTATGATTACTACGTATCTATACCGCTCAGCTATTATGAGCTATTGTGGTTACCTCTTTACGAAGGCTTCAAACGCATTAAAGGACATCTCGGTAAAACAAACAGAGCAAAAGAGTAATATTAGCAGATGTTCAGGTTGATGCGACAGTCCGGTGAACCAACCATAAGACGAGACGGCCGCATACCATATTTGCCAAATACTAACCCCTACTTCATCGAAAAGTTATTGCGATTCTTATTAATTTGTTCAATAATATGTATGCCTACTGTTGGGGGATATCAGATATTTAGTAGCACTTCCGTTTACATCATATTTCATCCAAAAACTAATCGATTTAAATAGCTGAGGTGTTGAAATTATCGCAGGTACGTTTGTACCGCCCACTTGCCCTTCATCGCCCCCCAATCGCCCCCGGGAATGTTATCGCCCCCCTAAAGCTTCTCATCGCCCCCTGGGGGGCGATATCGCCCCCGTTGAGAACCTATGATCTACACTAAACTAACTATGGATTAAAGACAGTGTAGTAATACCATCTGAATTCATTGTACATCCAGAATACTACATCATCTACACTAAACTAACTATGGATTAAAGACAGTGTAGTAATACCATCTGAATTCATTGTAGGCCTACATCATGTATACATCATCTACACTAAACTAACTATGGATTGAAGACAGTGTAGTAGTACCATCTGAATTCATTACAAGTACATCCTGTATACTACATCGTCTACACTAAACTAACTATGGATTAAAGAAAGTGTAGTATAGTAGTAGTAGCCTACCATCTGAATTGATTGTACATCCAGCATAGTACACCAGCTACACTCAACTAACTAAAAGTACAACAGGTTCTTTTTAACCTTAGATATTAATATTGTGATAAATGTACACATTAAATGCACATATAGTATTACGGTACACTTTATTTCTACAGTGAACATTGTTTGCACAACCAAAAAAATAAAAAGAATAAAAAAAAGGTTGAACACAAACGTAGCCTAGTGTTTTTTTTTTTTACTTGTTCTGTAATCTGATTGTTTTCTTGTTGTCTGTAAGTTCAAATTAAATAACCTTCAGATTGATCTAGACCTTATAATTATTTTGAAACTATAAAATAACTTGAGAGAAAACCGATTGTAAGTAAGCCTATAATAGCAATATATGCCATATAGAATAGCATCGTAGTTTTAAAAAACTGCTTTAAAAAAAGCAGTAGGCCTAACTTATAGCGGTATGTAAGGCATTATTTTATGGTAAATTAAAGTACCGGTCAACATTCATGAATAGACTTAAAATTAACTGTAGTAGATACTACTACATAGTAGACACTAAGACACTACAGCGCTGATACAACACACAAATGCCTTAAGGCGCCTGAGGCGAGTGTTTACACACCACGGTCACTACGCTTCGCAAGCCTAAGGCCTCCAGCGCGTGACGTACAAAAGTAGCACTTTGGCCTGTATTTACGATGGTCTTGGCTGTATCCCCCTCTTCTGGGGCCTGGTAGCACTAATAAGGGCCGGTTTTTTTTATGAATGTTTTCTTTCCCAGCAAATAAAAACAAATGTCTTTCCCTAATTTAATGCAAATTAAGATAGATGAGCGTTTTCAGAAGTACAGAAGCACTTAATTCAGGGTTTTCTAAACAAATGCAAGATTTTCAAATTCATGGACTCGTGTAGGTCTATATTTACCACGCTTCAAGCTGAAGAGGCAGTTGATATGGTCAAGTCAAGTGCCCTGCAACGATAAACGAGTACAATGCAAACATGGGAGGTGTCGACAAATGTGACATGCTTCTGGCTCTGTACATAGGGTTGCCAGATGCATATTATGGGTACCAAAAGGAGGACACAGAGAGACAAAAAGGAGGACAAAGGAGGACACATGGGTACCAAAAGGAGGACACATAGAGTGTTTCATTTAAATCATTTAGTTTTTTTTAAAAATTGAATGCTGATTTAACGAGCAATCAGTACAATTGAGCTAGACAATGGTTGCAAATAATTATCTATTAGTAAATTAACCAAGAAAAAGTATTGTAAAAAAAATTAAATATGAATGCAATTGACTTTTTTTTCCAAAATGCAACAATACTAGATCTAGCCTATATTGTTGGAAAATTAAACAGTCAATCCTACAGTTAATACATTATAATCTTTCTTAATCATACAACATCTTTCTCTGACGAGACAACTTTTTGCTCAAGATCCTCGTTAGCAAGCACAATTGTATAAAACTGTTTAGGCTACATGTGAGATTTTCAAGTTATACTTTGTAAGAATGATGCCCTGAGTTAACTGAGAGTCTGTTTATTCATAGACTATAATATACACAGCAAAGTCGACAGCGAGCTCGACTCCCAAGCGCCGCATCAAGGGTTCGACCCTCGGTGCAGGCAGCCATAAATCCACCGCCGACTTGGAGAGGAGATGGGCGCCGCCAAGTCTACCAAGCCCAAGAGAGGACTAATGGACACCCAGTGTCCATTAGCTCCCCCCAACGACCGCCAAGGTTATGGGACAAGAAGAAGAAGAAGAAGAAGATAATATACATGGACCGCTTGCTTTAGTTTTTCTGCTATATGATGACTCGAAAGACTGCTTATTTCGGAATTCCCGATTCTAAATGAAGTAATTGTAATACAAGTTCCATTTTATTGAATCGCACCATTTTTTTAGAAATTGTGTGCGTCAATCTATGACTAAGATATGGACGCTATGGATGAGGAAGTTTTTGTTGATGAATTGAAAGGCATACTGGAGGTAAATTTTCAAATTAAATAATTACTTATTGAAGAAGTATGGAGTTTATCTGTTAGACTCATGTTCGGTGTATATTATAGTCTATGGTATTTCTGCTATATGATGACTTGAAACACTGATGATCGGAATTCCCGATTCTAAATAACGTAATTGCCATACCGGAAATAAAGTTATTGATATACAAGTTCCATGACTTTCTCAATGAAAAATTAAAATCGAAAGTAGTACAGAGCTGAAACATTTATAGATCAGTGTGGTGTGCGCACGGAAAAAAAGAAAATAAGCTCTAGAAATAGAGCAGGCGGTCCATCTTATTATAGTCAATGATATATTAATAGGCCTACAAGTATTCATTTAAAGTCGAAAAAAATGCGATTTAATAAAACGGAATTTGTATTACAATTACTTCATTTAAAATCGGGAATTGCAACAGAAGATAATAGCATAAAAAACTAAAGCAAGCGGTCCATGTAAATTATAGTCTATGGTTTATTTGTCCATCGAGCGTTTATCAATGAGAACACTCTTAACACATTACCATTGTGTCCAGGGATACACAAAAAAAGTTCAAACATTTTAGTAACTCTACTTCCATTTGGGAAACTTTGAAAAAACAAGCTCCACTGCAAATATTAACCTAACAATGCATTAGACAACACAATATAATTCATTACATTTCCTGCTAATTACTCCAGTGTTATGCTTTACTCGACCCAGCCACTTAATGACAGTAAATAAAAACATAAAAAGTGCACTAAGGCCTTTAAAAACCTTTGGCGTACAAAAGCCGGACATTTTAAGGGTTTTTAGCTTTGCCTGCCGGACGGAGGACACAGGGCTAAAAAGGAGGACATGTCCTCCTTTTGCCGGACGTCTGGCAACCCTATCTGTACAGAAATAAACATAAAAGCAGGAAATGGTACAAGCGCATACTATTTCACATGCTTGACCTGTGTGTTGTCAATTCTTGGCTGCTGTACAGGGCTTTAAGACCTGAGTCAACATTACCGCTGGCCAGCTTCAAAATGGACTTGGCTCTGGCTCTTATTGCCAAAGGAAGAAGTGACACCAAATGTGGTTCTGGCAGTGGAGCAAGTTTTCCAACAAAGGCTGTCAATGTGGATGCCAGATTTGATTGCTTTGATCATTTCCTTGCAAAAACTGATAAGAAGGACTCACAAAGGTGCAAACTGGAAGGGTGCACTAGAAAATCCAAGTTTCTTTGTAGGTAGTGCAAAGTTTTTTTGTGCATTACTGGAACAGGGGCTGGAGAAGATTGCTTTTACTTGTTCCACCACAAGCCATGAACACTTTATCATTATAATAAGTCTATGCCTTTGTTGTAAATACATGTTAACAGATCAATGTCTTTAATACCAAAATTTATACAAATATTAATATAATTATGATTTTTAATGACAAATTATTTTTTTTCAATTTTGTGTACCGGTATCTACATAATTACTGGGTATATCCTTTTATTTTTTAAAATAAATATATTGTCACTTTTAATTTTTTTGTTTATTTTATTAGCAATTTATAAATAATATTCTTTATGATGTTGTGTAAATATATTCAGACCATGTTTACTGATGCACAGAAATATTACAATATTACTAAAAAAAAATGATCTTCCGGTGCATGGCGTCCATTAGAATGGACAATCTGACCCCACTTTCACAGACCAGACAGGCATATAATTCATGTTTTCCTATCATTTATAGCCTAAAATGAACCCATATACCAAGTTTCATCACTTTCTAACACCTCCTTCATGTCTCATGCATTAAAGGGTTAACATCACAAACAACTAAGTTTACAGTTGTTATAGTCTGATGAATGAAAGAATGTAGTCTAGGGGAAATGACTCATGTAATCAAAATGAATATTAAGAATCACAAGTTTGCCGTTGAATGAAGTGTATGATTAATGGATTGAAAACTTCATTTAAATGCGTAGATTATTCTACTGCGCTGTTATATTCAGTCACGAGAATCACAAGAGTTTCGTGTAAAAGAAGAGAGCTTAGTCATGTGACGAAAGTTTAATATATTTTAGTTAACTTCTAGATCTTGTCTGAACAAGACGTATATGAAAATGTGTGCACTTAAATATTATATGGACTCAGAATCTAATGTTTCTCCAAGATGGAACTATGTTTGTATTTCTAATATAAAGGATTTATATGTGATTAAATTAATGTGCTGCAAACTGGAGTTAATTCATTTATTATAAATAAGAACTATTGTTGAGTCTGTCCAATTAAGACAGAACGAAGAAGTTAGAAGTTGTACACATATAACATGAAGCAAGCAAGAATATATATTATTTTAATAAATTGTTTAATGGTTAACAAAGATACCATTAACAACAGTTAATGGTGATGATTTACAGCCATTAATTATTACAGTTTGTTCTCTACCTATCAGAAAGCTCTGAATTCACTGATACTGATATAAGGGTCCAGAGATGCAAAAGAAAGTTAAATTTAATCTGAAAGATTATAATAAATATTTTATGCTAAGGAAAGTCATCTGTTGTCAACTGCAAGGCATTCGCTCTACTTTCAGCTTTTGGTTTAATTTACACTAGTGAACATATTTTATCGCACATGAAAGGTGTTTTAAGAATACCAAGAGGTCACCTAAACTTGACCACTCAGAAGGGATTAAATATGTAACTGACAGTTAGTGAACAACATTAAAAGAAAAGGCGCTAATTACACTGAAAATAGTTTTTATGCTCATCTTTCTTAATTAAGCATAAATATAATTATTTCTAAAAAAAAATTGTTTTATTATTGTTAGAAATACAACAGGCTTATATACTTGCATTATATTATGTAATTGTTGTAATTATTAATGTTTAAAAATCAACTCCTTAAATTAACTTTATTAATGCAGATAATTTTTATTTACAACGTAAATTTATTATATACACATTGAAAAAAAGAGTATAATGCTGAATTTCTATAAAGAAATAATAATTTAAAAGCATCACTAGCTATATTTTAAAAAATCAACTCGTTTGGCATCAAATTTGGAGAATTTAATTAAAGGGAGATGATAAACCCGTTTTCTTTGCGTTAATATTTCCTTAATTAAAAAAATGATTTTTCTTTTTATAACGTTCAAACTATAAAAGATAGTGGAAAATCGTATAAATATTTTATGTACATTTTTAAACAAGACATTAACTACTCACTTGGTATGATTACTACGCTTAACTATACTCCCATGACTAAATGATGATAGTAATAAAAAGTAATATTAGCGGAAATTCCAGTTAAGTTGAGATTTAACTATAAATAATTAATACCTATAACAAGAATTATAATTATATATTGACAACTAAATTTAAATGTTGATAAATTAACCATTTATATATGTTGATAGTTGAGAAATGAACTTGTGTATTAGCTATGAATGGATTTTAAAAAAAGATGATAATAACAAACTGGTTAATATGTTATTAAATATAAAAAAGCTTTAATGATTTTCTCAATTACGTTCCTTTTCTTTTGGTCTTGCCACCGCACTAAATCAATTATCTTATAAAAATAATATAGTTGAGCAGTTTGACTTTCACGCTGAATGATTTATAAATCCTAGTTTGGAGCACTATAAGCAAAAGTTTGCTGACCCCTCCACTCCATAACAGATGAAACCCATGATACACTACATCAGGGGTCGGCAACCTTTTTGATAATAGTGTGCCAAACTAGGATTTCTAATTCATTAAGCACGCCAAAAATTCATCCAACTTTGGCAGTAAACTTCTTGTAGAAGTACCGGGGTACTTGCCTTTTTTTTGGTAGTCTTCCGCGTGCATTGAATATTGCTCTGCGTGCCAAGTCTGGCACGCGCGCCGTAGGTTGTGGACACCTACAATACATGATCTATGTAACATATCATGATATGATACATCTACATAACAGATCACATCCATGATACACTATGTAAATGTGTTCAAGTCCATTGATACAATAAAGACTAATTAAGAATAGCTCCCTAAAGTTAAAAAAAAAATTTCCATTTCTATTTTCTTGTTGTACTTTATGTAATGCAACTTTTTTTACATTAGTTATCAATACAATCCAATTTCTTCTCTTATTTTTTCACTTTCTGAAAACTTTAAAAACAAATTTCTACAAATTAATGTTGGAAACAAAAAACACAAAGATAAAAACAAAATATCCAACCCACAACATAAAGTAAACTCTCTTTAACAACAACATCCAACCAAAAGCAAAAAGCAAAAAGTTGTGAACATATTTTATTACACAGACTATATTACAGAAGGGAACAGGAAATATTTAAATTAAATGATCACCATCCATGACTAGTCTTGATCGCTTTAGTGAGAAGCTGAAAGGAAAGAAATGAAAATAAAATATGTGGCATTTTAAAATGAAGAAATGTTTGCAAAATTTAATAAATAGAGAATAAAAATGAATACAACATTTATAACAGGTATCAAGTCAAGTTTCCTTATAGTGTTGATGTTAAATAAAAAAAACAACTATAATTACTTGCTATTTAGATAAGAAAAAGTGTATGAGAATTCTATAGAAACATTTTTTTTATATATAGACCAGCAAAACCGGGTAATCGGTTATAGAGTTCTGAGAACCAGAACCAAATTTTGATAAGATCTTACAACCTGATTCTGGTTTATATTGTTGATTTATAATTTACAACAAGCTTTTCCAACAAAAAAAAATCTAGTAAGAAAATAATAAAAATACCCAATAGTTATTCCATATCACATAATAGGTATAGAACAGAATGCGCAATCCCTATATGCGCAGTCACTAAAAGTGAAGCTCGATTCCGCCATTTTTTTCTGCGCAAGGCAGCGGTCGCTAGAGACGCTACTATAGTATAATGAGAAAGGATATCTAGGCGTACCATAAATATATCCAATAGCCTATATATAGGGCACTGTACATGCCAAACAGAAGAGAGAAGTACAATGTCAACCTCCTAAAAGATCACATGTACAAAGAGAAGTTTAAGCTAACACTAAAAAATGGGTTTCAAGTGCTTCAAGAACTTCAGGAAGAAGAAGACAATGTACCCAACAGATGGCAAAAAATTAAAGAGTCATTCAGAACAACATGCCAAGAGGTAGTAGGGAAAAAGAAACAGCAGCATAAAGAGTGGATAACAGCAGAAACAATGGTCAAGATCCAAGATAGGAGGAAGAAAAAGGCAGCAGTAAGCAACAGCAAAACAAGGGCAACCAAAGCAAAGGCTCAAGAGGAGTATGCAGAGGCTCACAGAATAGTAAAGAGAAGCATAAAGAAAGATAGGAAGAATTATATAGACGGACTGGCGAAAGAAGCAGAACAAGCAGCGTACAGTGGAAACTTGCGACAGCTGTATGATATTACCAAACACTTTTCTGGCAAGTTCAACAAACCGGAAAGACCAGTCAAGGATGAACACGGGAAGGACATCAATAGATTAGACCAACAAATGAATAGATGGGTTCAGCATTTTGAACAGCTTCTTAATAGGCCATTACCCCTTACTGATACCCCTATCATTGAGCCAGCAAACAAGGATCTCCCGATTAATTGCGAAAAGCCGACCAGAAACGAGATTAGGAGAGCCATTGCTGGTATAAAAGATGGGAAAGCAGCTGGACCAGATGACATACCAGCAGAGGCCCTTAAAGCAGATGTGGATTTGTCAGTAGAGATGCTATACCCACTCTTTGAACGGATTTGGGAAGATGAAAACATACCAGCAGATTGGAAAGAAGGTTACCTGAGCAAACTCCCTAAGAAAGGTGACCTCAGTAATTGCAACAACTACAGAGGCATCACACTTCTTTCAGTGCCGGGAAAGGTCTTTAACAGAGTCCTCCTTAATAGGATGAGAGACATTGTTGATCCCAAACTGAGAGACCAGCAGGCAGGCTTCCGGCAAAACAGATCCTGCATGGATCAGATTGCGACGCTTCGCATCATAGTCGAGCAGTCATTAGAGTGGAACTCCCCGCTGTATATACTTTTTATTGATTATGAAAAAGCCTTCAACAGCGTGGACAGAGAGACCCTTTGGAAGCTTCTACGGCACTACGGCATCCCAAATAAGATTACCAACCTTATCAAGAATTCCTACAATGAGATGTCCTGCAGAGTCTTACATGGAGGACAGCTTACAGATACTTTCCAAGTGCGAACCGGAGTTCGTCAAGGATGCCTGTTGTTGCCATTTCTCTTCCTCCTGGTCATAGACTGGATTATGAAAACATCCACTCGGGAGCGCAGAAACGGTATACAATGAACCTTGTGGGACCAGCTCGAAGACTTGGACTTTGCCGATGACATTGCACTCGTCTCTCACAGTCAACAACAAATGCAAGAGAAAACCAACATGGTGGCAGCCACATCAGCACAGGTTGGACTGAACATCAACAAAGAAAATAGCAAAACCTTGAAGATCAACCCCGCTTGTGCCGAATCAATCACACTGCATGGAATCCCACTCGAGGAGGTGCAGTCCTTTAACTACCTGGGGAGTATCATTGACCAGCAAGGAGGAACAGTTGCAGACGTCAAGGCAAGGATAGGCAAAGCAAGAGCTACCTTCATCCAACTCAAGAATATATGGAACTCCAAAGAGCTATCCCTAGATACAAAAATTAGACTGTTCAACTCTAATGTTAAGTCAGTCCTGTTGTATGGCGCGGAAACTTGGAGAATGACAAAAGTCACCACTGGCAAAGTCCAAACCTTCATCAACAGCTGCCTTAAAAGGATACTCCAGATCCGCTGGCCTGACACCATAACTCATTTGCTACTAACCTAGTTTCCAAAGACACCCGGGAAAGTACTAGCCAAAGGGAAGGAACTCTGTATTAAATTTAGTAAATTATTTTTTAATATTTTTTTTTAATGACTAAATATTTCCCAAAGTGAACAAAAATTACATCATAAAATAGATAAATATCTTAGCTTTCTGGAAATGTATACTTTTATACATAAAAAATGCAGAATTATTGGTAGAATCATTCGCTGAATGTTGAGACCCTATGATTTGGCTACTAAATATTTTCGCTAGCCCTACCGTCAAAGTCCGATAAAGTATAATAAAGCCCAAAAATCGAGTTGTAATGGAAATTCATCTAAGTCTATATCTGCAGCATCCTTATTATCAGAACTGTTGTTAAATGTTATATTTGGAGGTATAGAGCTATTAATAAATAAAGTAAAAAATTAAAAGCGAAGGCCAGGGGCGAAGTCAGAAATTTTTTTCAGGGGGGGCTGAACTTTCGCATGACAAATATTTACCTAATTTTTTGCGAATTTAGTACTTATTTTAAAAAAATTCTATTAAAAAAAAAGTTTTTTTTTTAATTCCAGGGGGGGCTTAGCCCCCCTCAGCCCCCCCTGTGGCTTCGCCCCTGGCGAAGGCTATAAAAAAAAGTATTACAAGACAAAAGGCCACTGAAAACTACCCGTATTTTGAACGCGCAGCGAAAAAAAAACGAAACTAGATAAAAACATCCGGTTTTTATTAACGAAGCAGACTATATTCCTACTTTTTAAAAGCTGTGCTTGCAGCATTAAAAAAAAAACAGAACGCATGGCGAAAAATCAAGAAACGACAATAGGTTAGTCACACACGTGGCGGCCGCTTTAGGGCGCATTAGTACGGAGTGGGGTAGGTCGCATTGAGTCGCAGTAGTAGCAAATGAGTAAACAATACCGACCTCTGGCAAAGAACCTACCAACGCCCTATAGAAGAGGATATCAGAAGAAGAAGATGGGATTGTATAGGGCACACCCTGCGCAAGCCGCCAACCAACATTACCAGACAGGCACTCAAGTGGAACCCGCAAGGCAAGCGGAAAAGGGGCCGCCCAAGGAATACCTGGTGACGCGACCTTGAGGCAGACACAGAAAAGATGGGGTACAGCTGGACTCAATTGGAGAGAATGGCCTAGGACAGAGGATCTGTGGTTGGCGGCTCATACCCCAGCTGGGGTGATGGGCAATGATGATGATGATGATATATAGGGCCTATATTATATTTCATTATAGGCTTACTTTTATATAAATTTGACTTAATTACCCATTTTCTTTTCAATATTATAGGATTAGGCCCAAATGATGTAAAATTGTATTACCCGATAATGATATTTGAAAAGATAGGCCTAGGCGCAGCTCGGTACGATAATCAATCGTTTTCGCATCATTGTTGCAGTTTATTGCACAACAGTTTTTGTAACCTTTGCCTGAATAATTAGCTTTGGGTTTTCAAACTTGTAGATTTGAAGAAAAAGACATTGTAAATAAGCATCAATATATAGTGTAACCAGGACCGCTGCGTTTAAACAGTATGGCGTCGGTATTACTTCCGGAAACAGAAAAATATGCGATTGCGCATTCTGTTCTATACCTATTCTGTGTTCCATATAAGGTTGATAATTTTTCATTGTTATTTTGTTTATGTTCTTAAAAATTGGAGAACACAAATAGCTGGCTACCAATGTTTATGAAAAAAAAACACACCCAGCACAAAAAGCTAATTCTGAGTTCAGACCTGTTAACCTCACAAGAAGAAAAATCTGTATGCACGGGGGGGATGGGAGGCATTTAATATTTTTTTAAACTAGTATTGTTTGTTGTTTGTGTAATTAGTTTAACTTAATAGCAATCTGTGTGTTTATTTTATTAAATCGAAAAGATATAAAGATAATTTAATAGGCTCAAAAGTAATCAATAGGCTCTATAGTCTATAAACTAAAACTGTAGTGAATAGTACTAGTAACTATGTAAGGTAATATAGTAGGCCAACTAAAACTAGTAATAAATATGTTTATACTGTATATGGCCAAACGCCTATCTATAATAATACTTGACTATAGTACGCAATAATATAGGCTATGCTATAGTCAGGGGCGAAGCCAGAAATTTTTTCCAGGGGGGGCTAAACAAATATTTACCAAATACCAGGGGGGGCTAAACTTTCGCGTGACAAAGATTTACCAAATTTTTAGCAAATTTAGTGCATATTTTATAAAAATCAGTTGAAAAAAAAAAAATTTTTTATTCCAGGGGGGGCTTAGCCCCCCTCAGCCCCCCCTGTGGCTTCGCCCCTGGCTATAGTCTAGGCCAGGTCTATGTATTTTTAATAAAATACCCTTTGTTATTCATTTTGGCAAAAAAAAAGTTTTTTTCTCAATATCCTATCATGTTTTTCAATATGATCTAGTAAGCCTACATTAAAAGAGTAAAGGATTAATTAGCATTTATGTTCCATAGAAAAAAGATGCTGGCTAGACCTAGTGCCGCTTTGAAAAAAAATTCTTTGATATCATGCCAAATGGTATTTTCACAAATGACAAATGCAACAGCCGGTCAAAATTAGACATTAAAGACTTTATAACAAAAATTAACAGGCCGCGAATGGTGTAGGCCAAGAGATTAATTGTTTTTTTTTATGCTTGTTGTTTTTTAAATGGCTACATTGTTTAATGAAAATGAGTTGTAAATCTTTCTATTCCTCAGTAAAAACGCCATAAATTTTAAAGACAAGCTAAAGTAGCAAGCCTGAGAAATTGCAAATAATGGTAACGGGAAATTAAAAGCATTTAAAAAAAAAAGAGGTATTGGAAAAAAGGCTAATAGATCAGATTCGAATATATAAAAATTGGCTCTTTTACTTTTGCAGCAATGTGTTAAAATGAACAAGTTTTTTTCATAATGGACCATATAAACTAAATTTTAACAGCATCGCAACATCATGGTTTGGCTATCAAAATATTAGCGTACAGTGCAAACCATGAAAGTAATCGGCCCGCAACTCATGAAAGGAAAAAGACAAAAGCAGCATAATCTAAACGTTTCACGTCCTGCTTCAATACTTTCGGTTTTGAATTTTTATTACGGTAAAAAAAAAAGTTACAAATTATAATGTTTTGAAAATCAGAGTTTAAATGGTTTTGTCAGAAGGTCAAAATGAAGGGTAAAAAAAATCTGTAAAACTCCAAGAAAAATCATCTGAAGGGTTGGCAGGTCTGTGAGTTGTATCTTGCAAGCACATGAACATAACTTGGTTTATGTCTTATAAGTTTACAGACGTTCCTTCTAGATAGAAGATTATTACGTCCACTAGGCCCAAAACTCCTGCAGGGCGACAGGGATCTGTCGGTGGCAGGGATAGAACCCGTATCGGTTGGTTTTTGGTTGACAGTCCAGTGAACTAACCGCTGGACCAGCTGGCTATATACTTATATACAAGGCTACTGTATATATACATTTCAAAGCCAACATTTTCCATAATTTACCTGGCATCATTGTCTTCTTTGCTGTCGCTGCTTCTTTTTTTGCCTGTGCCTTTCCGCCTCGTCCCAACATACTCATCTGCATCATCATCGCTGCTTTGGGTGGAGCTGTGGTCAGCCACAGCTTCCTCTGCCTTGTCAGCCTCATCGTTGGTGTCATCATCTTCTTCATCATCGTAACCGGCCGGGTCTGACACGACCCCAATGGGGATGGTAGACCAGTCTATGACATCTTGAAAAAAGAAAAGTCACAGAATTGAGAAAAAAATTTTTTTAACACAAACTTAAACTGCACAGAATATTTAAACACAGAATATGGTCTGGTGCCACCTTGTTGTTTTGCCTTTTTGCCTCGGGTTACAATCTGGGTAAAAATGCTATAATAGTACCTTTTGCACAGACCAAATTAAGCAGGAGCCAATATCTGCTGGTAAGCAAAACTTTTAAACAAATTTTACCTACTACAATAAACTTTTAAAATAAAGTTTTAAATATTTATGATATGTCAAAAGCTTTCATTATGTGTTTTTTTTATTTGATTAGGCAAACACTGATATGTCAAAAGCTTTCATTATGTTATTTTTTTTATTTCTAGTAACTAGTTTAATACTGAGAATATTTAGGAGCATTTATTCCTTTCACAGGGTTCCTGCACCAAACTCAAATCAAAATTTCAGGAGGTTTTCAGGAGTTTTTCAGGAGAAAATCTAAAATATCAGGAGGCGCGGCAAAACCGAATTCACTACATCACCAAACAATGACTCAGATACAAATAAAATTAAATAAAATATTTTTAAGGGCATTACAATGTGGAAGCTAAATATATGTACCATTAAGCTATGTTCATTATATAGAGTCCTTTAACTGTCTTTAGAAATCTTAAAATTTTTTTTTTAAAGTACAAATAAAAGAAATTTGGTTTATGAAAATAAAAGGCGGGGGCGGGGGCGGGGGGTAGAGAATGGAAAAATAGTGTCCTGTATAGGGGCATCTGTAACATATAGAGTGTTACATTAACAAGTATAGAGAAAATATTTATATGGGTCTACATTGAAAAGTATATAGAAAACTTACAGATTTACAAGTTTAAAAAAACTATCACTATGACAAGACAAAAACTGCTATTGTAAAGGACATGTAGATAATACAATTTGATTACTTTCTAATCATTAGGATCATTAAGCCTATTAAAATCCTGCTACAAAAATAAAACCTTACAGCAGCCATGTGTAGTTAGGTAAGGAGGGGCAAATACTTACGGTGGTCTTGGGCAAATAGTGCAAGGGGGAAATAGTCAACAGTGGGGGGGGGGGGGGGGGGGGGAGTAGCTGATTCTGAACTGGTGCATATAATATCTCCCTAAACTACCCTATTAAAAAAAAACCACAACACCTGTGGATAAGTTGCACCCTGACTTATATAACTTCTCAAAAGTTCCTACCATTTAAACATAAAAGTTACTAAATATTTACCCTAATTCGGAAACTTTCCTTAAAAAAATGGTTTCAATCATGCATATAAGGCAAACACAGCGCTTCACTTCTTTAAAACAACCGATGAATACAGCCATTAGTCATAAGGCAAAGTAATGTATCTGTTTCTACATCTAAGTCACTGTCCATACTCATGTTCCTATCCCTATAGTAGGCTAACACTATAGTGGGTCGACACAAAAAAAAAAGTCTTTTGAAGTAGGCCTGCCTATGCTTTCTAGACAGAACGGCGCCGGTTTTGATGACGCGGTTTTGATGACGGTTTTGATGACGCGCTATACAAGTGCCCTAACCTAATTACCATTAATTAACATTGTTTGTAATGATTTCTAGTCAGATATATTTAGCATTGAGTGCATTTCATCAATGTATTGGTGAATAAAATGACTTAGATCTAGACTTCTAGATTGGGCCCAGTCTTTAGACTGATAAACTGATAGACCTAGGGCCACACCGGCTAGGCCTATGCCTAGACCCAAAATCGTCTGCCTACATTTCCCACATTGATAAAAAAAAAACACATTGTAGGCCTACCCATACGATATAATAATTAGTAAAACCATGTAGGGCCTACACCTTTAAAAAGTTGATAATGATATCGGCGCCAATCGGCGTAGGCCTACATCGCCAACAACTCCTCTAGTAGGGCTAGCTAAATAGGCCTACTGGAATTTTTACCATAATATGATATAAGGTAGCGTCTTAAACGTCATCGTTTTCTTTTTAACTAATAAAAAGACCTATTTCTGTGTATTTTGATATAAATATATTTCAAAATAAATCAATTTGGCAAAATATGTCGGTTCGCTGACCCCAAGTAGACTAGTAGGCGCTGCGCGTAGCGTAATCAGGCATTCTCAACATTGATCGCGAACATAGGCACCTAACTAGTTCTGGTAATTACCCGCGCCGGTCTGCAAATTTGTCGCCTCGAGAGACCCGCGTCCTCTATGAACAACTGTAAAGCAAAAAAAAAAACATTCATCGCACGAGTTCGCTCGGGTCGACTCGCGCGTGCAATTTTCCGAAACCCGCCGCCTCTATAAACGCTAGCTTAGTCCTTATCATTATCTAATCTAGCAGACAACAAACTGTGGGAGAGGGGGCGAAAGAGGGGGAAGAGCTGTATGTATAGTATGTATACCATCTTTACCGTCACAAAGCGAGAAGGGATAGGCTCGGCGTAGCAAGGAACAAAGCGGGAGGTGGGGCTGTTGAAATAGGGACACGTGTTGGAGAAGGAAAAAATAGCGGTCAGCTCAATTTTTCAGGACATTTCAGGAGATTATTTCAAATTTCAGGAGGTTTTCAGGAGTTTTTGCACTTTTTTGCAATTTCAGGAGGATTTCAGGACATCCTGAAATTTCAGGAGGCCGCGGGAACCCTGCTTTCAATTATGCGGCTTGGCTTTATCTGTATATTTGTTGTTTGTTTTTTTATCCGATTATTATACAAATGCTTAGAAAGTGCTCACCAGTGCATAATGACCAGGGGATCTTAGTGTCAAGGCTGCTCTTCATGTCACAAGCCACCTTGGAGGAGGTCTGTGAACTTTGAACTACTTTGGCTTTCTTTATATCTGAAGCAACAAATAAAAGATGACTTCTTCTTCTGTTTATACTGGCACATGCTAGTTTCAAAATGACATTAAATAAGCCTCAAACTTATACAATTGTTTCTACTCTTAATTTTTCTCATCTGGTGACCTAGTTAATATTTACAATACTCTGCATTAATTTTTGTTAATAACACATTTGCACATAAAATATTTAGAAAAGCAACTGTAAAATGTTTTTTAAAAGGTCTAACTTCAACAGTTATTTTTTTTTTTGCAACTAGGATACCCACTGTTGCAACAATCTAACGGACGTCTGCAAATGGTTTAGCTCTAAGGCCTTCCTTTCCACCAATAATAAAGTTTATAAAAGCTTACTGGTATTTAAATTACATTTATTAAGCTTTTTGATGAGATTACATAATGACCCCTTTTGTCCATGAGCATCACAATGGGTTCCATATCCTTAAAAAAGTTACACAGATTTTGAAAATAGTAAAAAATTAACAAAATCAGCCAATATATTGTTGAAAAGCTGTCAGTACTTAAAGGATTAAAGAAGAAAATATTTTGTTTGATCTAATTACAAGCTAAATATTGGCGTTGCCCAAGGAAAAAAAAATATAGGCCAATACCTATAGCTACAGATAAGAATTTTATAAACAACAATGAACAGAAAGCTATAACCATTTTAAAAAAATATATAATCATTAATTATTGCATGAAAACATTTAAGCACGTAATTTAAAATAAATATTGTAATATTTTAAGTTTAGCTTATCTTCGGCTGAGCTTTCAACGCCCGTCGTTGCACGGCTAAAATATAATTATTAGATTTTACTTACTGAAAACATTTTAGGAAAGCTTTAAGTTCTGAAATTCTTTTACAATCTTTAAAAAAAAAGTAATATTAATGGAAATGTAAAAATAAATTAGCCTACCTATATTGCTATTATAGAAAAAGAAACAAAGTTTTCATTGGGGAATAGAAGCCCAGGTCACCCACATGCAGTTCGGGAGGCTAACCACTTAGCTAGGGACGATACATGGAGAAAGTGCGATCGCAAAATTGAAATAGTATGAGGCAATAAGGTCACATGACTTCCAATTAACCAATGGGAATCGGAACCCACACACACATCCTACTTTATATTATCTTATAATTTACCAACTTGTACAGAAATTAAAGCTCTATGCAACAATACCATATTGTCTTTTTTGGAACTCATTTTGTTCAACCCCAACAATTTCACGCTAACATCAAAAACCTATATACAAAAAACCTTTGATGAAAGTAAGGAACTAATCAACTCACCTTCGACAGTGTAAACTGTATCCGAGTCTGAGCCCTCAGATGAACTAAACTCATCAGCTAGTGTGTGCAGGTTTAACAGCTTCATAATTTTTCCATAGTCTTCTTCTCCCAGACTTTCCTTGCCAAGACTTAAAAAACAACAATAATACAACAATGATACAACAAAAATACAACAATAATACAACAATAATACAAGATATTACAGACGTTCTATAAAAGAAGATTATAGCATCCTGCATATATTCATGGTTTGAGTTTAGTCTTGCATTTTGATTAGTGTTTTTAAATTATCTTAAATTACTAGTTTTCCGTCAAACTCAAAAAGTACCACGGGCCGCATAAGATACTTTGAGTGTACCGGCGGGTCACACCAACAAATCTGAGAAACACTGTAATCTTATTGAATTATATTTAATTAATTTGCACGCCTACTACAATGGCTTTATTAAGCTAACGCCCCACATTGCCAAATATAACAATTGTGATCTAACATTTTTTAAGAACATTCAATCATTTTACACAAGGTGAATGGTGCCGAGAATAATGCAAAATGGTATTCAAAAGATGAGATGAAAAATTACTATATCTTACCTGGAACTCTTTTGACAATAATTCTATGTGACTCTCATATTTAGCAAAAATAAGTACAGATTCAGCATTGGCCTGGTTTTTTAGTTCTTTGCAGTTCATAAAATGAACCAAATTTTCACGCGACAAATGTGTCTTCCATAAGCTTAGTTTTGTAATGAAACTCTTGATGTCGTCGTACAACTGAGTGATGAGTTTGTTTTTGCCTTGTAATTTCAAATTAAGATCACTTAAATGTGCAATGATGTCCACCACAAACGCTATACCCTGGATCCTACTTTTATCTCATCTATGTTTTCACCTTTCATCTCCAAAAATAAAGCAATTTCTGGTCTCAGCAAATGAAATCTTTTCAGCACTTTGTGACATGACAACCAACGGACTGCTGTGTAGAATGGAACATTCTGACTATCCATTTCTTTATTCATTTCTTCTAACAGCTGACTGAATTGACGATTGAGGCATTGCATTTGATAAGGTTCACTGTTTTTTTGTGACCACACTAAGCACGTGATTCAATTTTAAAGTCTTTGTACACAAATTTTGCTGATGAATAATGCAGTGAAAATGTGCAAATGATGAATCTGGATACGAGTTCTCAATTTTTCTTTGCAACTTGGCAGCACCACTATTATGTCTGCCAACCATATTCGCATCACCGTCAGTAGATAAACACACACGCTTACTCAAATCAAAATCAAAGTCATGCAGAATCTGCTAGACTTTTTCAAAAATGTCTTCGCTCGCTGTAATGTCATGCATTGGGATTAGTTCTATCAGTTCTTCATAAATATTAAATTCACTGTCACAGGCCCTAAGAACAACTGCAAGCTGTGCTATTCCAGTGATGTCAACGGTATCATCAATAGCAATAGAAAAATGTTCAAATTTGGATGATGCAGCCTTCAACTGCCATTTCATCAATCCGTCCAGCAACAGTGTTCCTGGTTAACAAAATATTCTTAAATAACTGTACCTTCTGTGGGCACACAATGTCAGCCGCTTTCGTAAGGGAATGCTTTACGAAATCTCCTTCACTGTAACTGTAAGATTTCCCACTAATGGCGATTGGCGACCATTTGGCTGAGTTCATAGCTTGCAGTAACGGAAGCGACATTGGCTTGATCTATTTTTGTAAAACACGTCTGTTGCTGTATCAAGTTAGCCTTCCGTTCCTTAAGTCTTGAAACACGCATAAAGCCCTCGTATTAATCGCAGGATCGGAGGTTGGTTTCATAATGTCTTTTTAAGTTGTACTCTTTTGCCGTGGCAATGCTGTTATTGCATACCAAAATATTAAAACTGCAATTTTCTTCATTAAATGAGACAATTGCAGTATCCTTTGTGCGGGCCGCACTCGTGCTTGGAAAGGGCCGCATGCGGCCTGTGGGCCGCACGTTTGACATGCCTACTCTAGGCAACCAATTCCATGCCTTTTTCTTGCATATGGGATAAGAAAAGTGTTTTTGTTCTTATGTTTTTCTGAGCAAATAAATAGTATTGATTGAGTAATATTCTAATTCAGTGTCAACAGACCAAAGTATATACTTACAAAGCACTGGTTGATATTAAATTGAAATGATAAATAAATGTGACAGAAAAAAAACACACACAAAAATCACAAGCTTTGAAAGACAAGTGTTTAAAGGAAAACAAATGATGCCAACATTAGAGTTTTAAACTTTGTCAAATACTAGTTATAAGCCTTTATACTTTTGAAGTAAATAAATAACACTTCAGTCTTACAGTATGTAATAGCAAGTTTATGTCAAGTTTCAACAGTGAAGCCGGCTGGTCCAGTGGTTAGTTCACCGGACTGTCTACAAAGCGGCCTGGGTTCGAGCCATGCCACCGACCACCAATCCCTACTGCCCTGCAGGAGTTTTGGGCCTAGTGGACGTAACAATCTTCTAGAGTGGCAACTCGTTACTGGAAAGCAATCTCTCGGAAGCGCGTCCTGGAGCAAGGATTGCCCCAGGGGTATGCACTGTCCTGTACATTGTTCCTAGCTTTTATCAATGATCTGCTGAACTATCAGGGAAGCTCGTCACTGCTTTTCATGGACAATCTTGTGGTCTGGACGACCGGGAGGGAAGCGCCTGCTCTACAGTGGACCCTCCAGCAGGATTTGAATGCAGTAGCCTGTTACGCCAAGCTTTGGGGTATGGAGGTAAAGTGCCTAAAAACAGTTTAGTCACTCTTTACCCTTGGAATCGATATCCTCAAGGTGCCGATCGATCTGAACATTGATGGCCGCGCTCTGGCATGCGACCAGAAGCCGGTCTATCTCGGAGTGACACTGGACCAGAAGCTAACGATGTATGACCATGTGAGGTTAGTTCAAGAGAAAGCCGCTTCGAAGCTGAACATTGTCAAGAGACTGGCCAGTACTGGCTGGGGTGCAAAGGCGAGTGTGTTGAGAAATCTCTACCTAGGAGCGGTAAGATCTCAAATGGATTACAGCCTCCCGGTACAAATCTATGCGTCTGATAGTGCGTTGAAGACGTTGGACATTGTACAAAACCAAGCCCTAAAACTAATATGTGGAAGAGATCGGACTCCCGGTCGACCGCACGCCCCTGCGGACGGGAGTGGAACCACCTACTCACCTATCTTTCAACCTACCAGAGATATGGGCGAACATGATTGAACCAGACCGATACTGGCTTGCCTGGCTGAGAGGCGCGCAGCTGCTCTAATGACGGTATTGGCATACTCGGGATTCGTCGAGGCATACACTGATGGGAGCGCGATCAGTGGGACCGAAGCGCGTTCTGGGTATGGTGCTCTTGTGCAGTAGAAAAATGGGTTGAGCTAAGTGGGCCTTGCGGGCAAATCTGCATCTTCAATGCGGAGATGGAAGCCATCAGAATTGCCGTAGGGGCAATTGGGACGTTTGAAGAAACACCAGCGGCTTGTGCTGATGTGGTAATCTACAGTGATGCGCTTTCAGTACTCCAGGCCATCGACGGCTTGGGGTCATGGCCCGATCTGCTTGTCCGGCTGTTGGCTGCTATTTCCGACCTGATCCTCAGGCACGAGGTGAAGGTCATTTTGCAGTGGATTCCAGGTCATGTAGGAGTCGCTGGCAATGAGATAGTGGATGACTTGGCCAAGAAGGGATCCCTGGTACCCACTCTAAAGCGTCCGTCCTCCTTTGAGAGTGTCCGCAGATCAATACGTGAGTGGGAGTCAAGACAATGGTTTAAGAACTGGGACGAGTCTGACAAGGGTCGAGGCGTGTGGCAGCAACTAAAACAGCCAAATCGAGCTGATCTGTGGTGGAGACTCCGCAGGAGAGAACAGGCAACGATTGCCCAGTTCCGTACAGGACACTGTCCCATTGGTGCCTATTTCGGACGATTTAGGCCCAATTTTGATTTGCGGTGTCGACATTGCTTTGAAGCAGAAGAGACGGTCGAGCACTTGCTTTTAGACTGCCCTTCCTTGCAGGAGGAAAGAGTGGATGGGAACGGTCAACTGTTTGCACCGAACCTATATGGTGATTTAGCTGTGCTACGTAGTACAAGTGTGTTTGTCCTTCGAACCCTAAGAGATTAGTCTGGGTTCGATTACTCCGGTGAAGTGAGGTTTAAAGTCTAGAGCGCACTGAGCATGTAAATTTAAACGCATGGATAGAAGCTCTATATAAATAACCATTATTATTTTTTTTTTGTGTCAGGCAAGTAGAATAGAAAATTATTATAAATAAGAAAACAAAACATAGTATAATACATATTCTTATGCGAGAACCAATGGGTGGAATTCGGACATGGAATGGGTTGCCTGAACAAACCAGGAAAACCAGTAGCTTAACATTATTTAAAACATTAAAAAATATGTAAGACTAGACTCGGACAATGGATTAGCGTAGAATGCAAAAATCTTCTTTATAGAAGAAGAGTCTGTAATATATAAGATAAGTCTTCAGCTCTGATGGTATGGGTAGGGATTTGTACACATTTCATCACTTACTATTTGAGAAGGTGGGCTGTCAGTTTGTTGATGTTCTGTAGACAACCAGCAAGAAGTGTTTTTGTTGCAACAAAGACTGTAGACTTGAAAATGCTCTCTTTCTTTAGTTTTCTGGATCTTCTTTTGTATTTCCTTGTGGAAACTGTGGAAACAATATGAAGCAGATAAAAAGATTAACCAAAATATGACTAACTTAGTCTGATGGTAGAATAACAACGGCCACCTGTAAGATTACATTCTTATGGTCTTGTGTTTGACTCTTGATAATTGAAGCATTCACTAGATCTAGATCTAGCAGGCTGACTACATAATTTAATTTAAACATTCGATGTTAAAGATAAAAAGATATCAATTTGAAAGAAAAAAACACATTGCGGCACTGTGAAACTTTTAAAGAAAACAGAAGTAGAAAGTAGGAAATATTCAGTAACTATTGCATCCGACCGTAAAGACCATTTACCGTATTTTTCTGACATTTTCTGTGATTTTTTGAAGCGCCGTTAAGAAAACGGAAACATATTTGTGACCCGTTCTGACAAAAGGTGACATAAGTCGCGATTAGCATTTTGTACTACACTAGTTTTTGTGTTGTGGGGGTCTTTCCGGTAAAAAAAAATTTTATCTTTGTAAATACTAGTTTATCCATTTCTAAATCATAATTTATATGTGTTTTATGTTTTTTTCTACTGAAAAATATTTTAATTAATTATTTTGATCAACGTGTGATTTATAATTTAGTATAAGTTCACTAAAATTCGGCTTTATTAAACCTATAGTTCTGTATCAAACCCTTAACAGAACCCCACAACATTATATATCATTGAAAAGGGCAGACTTTCGGGAATTACTATGTGATCACTATTTATTTATAGAAACCAATCAGAAAATATTTAAGCCTGAAGTTTGGGATAAACGATTCCTTTCTTTCTATCCAATGAAAATTCGTTTATAAATTGATCAATGGTTACTATACCATATTTTTCCAATACAAATTCGCTGATTGGCTATTGGGATACAAGGCGGTACCGTTTAGGCTTTCCGTTTTCGAGGTTATGACAATTTCACACAATGGAGAGCGGCATAGTTTCAGTGCTAAATTCTTTGAGAGATGTGCTTTTTTATTATTTTTTTTCAGTTTTATTATAAAATAATATCGTATATACACCACTAAAAAGATAATTGAATGCCCTTTCGATTGGTATGTAAATATAGATATTACGAATCTGGTTGCTATAGAGTTTAGACATTTTCAAATGCATTAACTTTAAAACGCCTTTTCTCGAAACTCTTGTTTTTTTGTCTGACTAGTTCTAAGTGATAGTAAGTGTCATAGAAAAATGAAATATTGACTTATAATAATAAATTTGGTATTAAAATGAAGCCTATTCAATGCCCTTTCAAACGATATATATAACTTAAAATGTTGAAAAAACCACTTATGTCTCCTTTTGTGGGAACGGGTCACATTTCGCCAATAAAAAAAAGTACTAAATATTTGAAAATACTAGTAACCGTATCGGACAGTAAAGACAAGTTAATTTATTTTCCGGAAATTTGTGGACAATTTTTTTACGCACACATTTTTTTTTCCATTGGACCATAAAAAGCGCAACTTACTTTAACCTTATCACAACACCATAATTTGGGTATCAAAATTGTAACGTTACGGCCAAAACGGTAACAGTAGAAAGCCCTGCATGCCCCATTCATAAATATGCTTTAAATTCTCAATGGGGAGCTGCACTCCACTCAAAGAGACGAATTCTTCCACCCCGAAGAGATTGTGTAGCCATCAGAATGCTCAAATTACTTCCCTTGGTTTAAATCAAGGCTTAGCAGATTTCAACCCAAAGAGACTCTCTGAATAGTTAACTGATACTCTGTCTTAAGAACACCGGAACCCATTAAAATTAAGAAACCTTTATGTGTTCAGTTTTAACTTTACATTTAATGTTTTATAGTAACTCTAAGCTACAGACATTCATATCATGCAAGAACATCCCACATTTATTGGTGAATAAATTAAAAAAAAAATGTCCCACCTAAACACTGGGAAAGTATGTAAGCAATCCAAGCCACCAGCTGATAGTTGCGCAGCCCTTCCCCCGACGTCACCGAAAAGATGGCCACGTTGAGCATGAAAGAGAGGGCCCCGGCATTGTTGAGCTTCTTCAGCAATGGTTTCCAGAACACCGCCATTTCCATAGGCACTGTGGGAGGTATGCGAGACAGCAAGTCTGTGGGAAGAAAATAATCACTGGTACTGTTAGTCTTGCAGCATTGTTAGTTTCAACAAAATATAAATTAAGTGAACATAATATTAGTGCTTTTTTTGTGACGGTAAGCATTGGTACGGCGTACCAGCACCTTTTTCAATGTGGGGAAAAAATTATTACTTTTCTTGTATTTTAACGTTTATTATTAATTTTATTATATTATTAATTTGTTAAAATTGAATTATTTTGAAATTGCGCGCAATAAGAATTAAGATATAAAATGCGAAACTGCTTTAAAAGTTAGGTAATCCATCACTGAGTACCGGCACCTATTTTTTTTTACAAAAAAAGCACTGCATAATATGATTCATGTAAACAAATTTTTTTTAATTATTATGTTTAAAATACTATACAAAGAAAGATACAAGAACCTTTTTAAACAAAGAAAGAAAAAAACAAATTTAAGGGGTTGATTTGTGTGAATACAATATGATTTTGTACTCTTTACCATAAAATTCTTTAGAACTAAAAAAATCTGGGCTAATTGATTAAAACCGATAATAGCTTTTAATTTTTCAATAGTGATAATCAAATTACCGATTATCGTTGACCATAATATTAAGAAGCATATGAAGAGGCATATATTTATGGTAACTTGTAAAATAATGTGTTGAAAGAGAATCAAAAGAATGTGTATTTAATAGTGCCGTTAATAATAAAGCACAGATGCGGTGTTTTGAAAATCAAAACCGGTTTTCGGTTTCAAATCTGAAATCCGGTATTCCGGTTTTTGTTTAACATCTTTAAGCAGAACACAACACTATGAAAAGTATAAATATTGCCACCAGGGCCGTATTTAGGATTGTGGGGGCCCTGTTCCCAAATTTATGTGGGGGTCCTGTTCCCAAATGTATATGGGGCCACTCGTGGTCTCGCCCTGCCTTCCACATAGGGCCTACCTCAAAAAAGGGCCTTTAATTCATATTTCATTCTGTAAAATCATACATTTTATGTTGCATGTAGCTTGGTTGAACAGGAACACTTTAAATTGTATTGGAATAAATGAATTTTATTTTACATTTTCAACGAAATACGGGGATGTCACTCAAACATTTCTTTTTGGGATGTGTGGGGGCCCCTTGGCCCCTTTTGTGTGGGGGCCCCTGTTCCAATAGAACATGTGGAACATGCCTAAATACGCCACTGATTGCCGCTCCTAATTGTGCGTTGCGTGCGTAGCGCATTTATAACTCGTAAAGGCTGCATTTTTTGTCGGCCTATTGAAAGCAAATTACATTATGGAAAGAATCGTAAATGTGTAAAAGCCTCTCTAGACCTCCAATAAAGGTATGCTTGTACACTAGTAGCTAAATTAAGATGCGTTTTATTTAGGACCTATGGCCTAGGCCTATAGCCTACTAAGGCAGTGTTTAGGATTCTGAGAAAACCGTGCGTGCCATGTCCTAGCATTTGAAATCATTAAAAACAATGTGAATTAGTAATTTGGGCACTTGTATAGCGTCATCAATACCGGCGCCGAGCGGTCTATATGACGTTCAGTCTAATGACGCATTTCAAATTAGTTCAAAGACTTTTTTTGTGTGTCGACCCGCTATAGTATTACAATAGGGATAGGATCTTGAGTAGGGATGGGGACTTAGAGGAAGAAACAGATATTTTACTTTCTCATATTACTAATTTCTGTAGGCCTATTGATCGGTTGTTTAAAATAAATGAAGCCATGTCTTTTTCCAATCTAAATTTAGTAGGAGTCGGTGCATTATTTGCAGACTCCGACTCCAGGTACCCAAATTTCCTCCGACTCCTCGACTCCGACCCCACAGCCCTGGATCCAAGTCAGTACGCTGCAGCTTGGTGAACTACTCATGGATAACATCCCTGTCAGCATCCCCCATCAGCATTGGAAACCTATCTTAGCCTATCTAAGAAGTAATTTAGATGGGAAGACGTTATGTTCTTTCTTTCATGAAGGCTGACAACAACTGAATTGACAAGGACTTGGTCATCCAAGGGCAAGTTTTGCACCAAGTATTCACAGACTTTACAAAAATAAAGTCTTACAGACTTGTAAAACTCAGAAATTGTCTCCTCTCTAAGTTTATAGAAGGAGGGGCACATGACAGAAAAAGTCGTTTTAATTTTTGATTAGGCCCTAACCCCAAACTCCACTTTTCAAAGGCACATATTAATTTTCATTTAAAAAAAATTATACCAGTCTGTTAAACACGGCCTTATCTTCGTTATCTAAAACTACTACAAGCAAAGGCCTATATTTAAGATAGGCTAATTATAGGCCTATACACTTTAAATTCTTTCAAGATCGTATGCTCCTTTTTTTTTAGCACGATCGATCGAAAAACTATAAAAAGTTGGAACGGCAATTTTAACATGAAACCAAAATGTGTAGTTTTTTTCGCGTTTTTTTACCAAACTGACCACTGTGGTCATTTTAATTTTCTTAAAACCTTGACAGTGTTCACCGCCGTAACGCAAAGAATATTTGTAGCAAATTTCACGTTTTTATGTCCAGTATTAAAAAAGATTATGCGGTATGTTCATATCCACCCACATACATACATACATACATACACCTTTTGAGATTTATATATATTCTAGCCGGTATGTGCCCGATTCTTCGAACGGGCTTTGTTTAGAATAGGCTTGACACATTATAGTTTTTCTGTTTTGTTTTTGCAACATACATAAAGTAGTATATTTTTGTGGTCAGTATTTATTTTTGTATTGTTTTGCACACTTTAATATGCACCATTTCAATATACAACTAAAAAGGAAAAACAAATAAGAATCATTTTTTTTTTATTTCTTGCTCAAAGTATGACCACTGTGATCTAATGGTGTGAGTTAATGGGTAATTAAACTCTTTCTGTAAAACAGAACTCCCATGTCTTTTCAACAGTACTTTTATTTTAAAAAAAATGATTGTTTGATATATTTTTTTATGACAAACATTAAGTCGCAGACCTATGTTGTGTTGTTTTTGTTATTTTCTATTTTTTTTTATTTATTGTTGCTTTGGAAGCAAACTTATTATAAATTTTTCTATTCAACATGTAAAGGAAACAACAAATTTGAACCAATAAGAAACAAAGAAGAAAATATTTTTTTTTTTATATTGTGTTCAATGTAATCGCATAATGATATTTTACATACACTTTATCTACCCATGGAGTTATAATGAGATTGCCCGCTACACAGTTAATATATAAGGCAATTAATAAAACCTTGCCCGTTAAAAAGTTTATGGATGTATACGTCACAAATTTTAATGTGAATGACATTTTGTACGCCCGCTACAAACGAATTGAAACGTGAAATATTGCCATCTAGAAAGATTTTAATGCGTATATGCCCCCTACAAACAAATTGAAAAAGCTAAAAGTTATGTTTACATACACTCTAACTACTCAAGCAGTTATAATGAGATTGCCCGCATGGCCTACGACACAAATTTAAACGTGATGGAATTTTTTATTTGCCCGCTACAACATAAATTACTTATTAAAATCATTACCCATAACCCATTATAACAATTTAAAAATTGCACGGTAATATAACCATTGCCCGGAAACATAACCATTGATTGGTAATATAAACATTGCCCGGTAATATAAACATTGCCCGGTAATATAAACATTGCCCGGTAATTTAAACATTGGCCGGTAATATAAACAATGGCCGGTAATATAAACATTGCCCGGTAATTTAAACATTGCCCGGTAATATAAACATTGCCCGGTAATATAAACATTGCCCGGTAATTTAAACATTGTCCGGTAACATAAACATTGCCCGGTAATATAAACATTGCCCGGTAATTTAAACATTGCCCGGTAATATAAACATTGCCCGGTAATATAAACATTGCCCGGTAATTTAAGCATTGCCCGGTAATATAAACATTGCCCTGTAATATAAACATTGCCCCGTAATATAAACATTGCCCCGTAATATAAACATTGCCCGGTAATATAAACATTGCCCGGTAATTTAAACATTGCCCGGTAATATAAACATTGCCCGGTAATATAAACATTGCCCGGCAATTTAAACAATGGCCGTTATCAAGGGTATAAGCCTAAAGGTGCCCATTTCTCGGAACTGGATAAAATAATTTTCAAATACACTGTAGCTACCCATGGAGTTATAAACAATAGTCTTAAGCAGGGATAAACTTAAACCATTTAAAATTGCATTCTACAAATTACGACGCAAATTAAAACTAAATTTTGTTCCCTTCTTAAACGCATAAATACGCAAAATATGATGACGTCATATAAAAATAAGCTTAAATATAGAGTGTAACCAGGACCACTGCGTTTAAAAAAGCTTAGTAAAGCGTCGGTATTACTTCCCGAAACAGAAAAAAAATGCGAAATCTATTTGCTTTGTCCTATGTTTATAAAGTTTTAAATTATTAATTAGCTTTAAGTCATGTATTCACAGTGTACAGCATTAAAGTAGTGATAGATAAAGAAAATCAACTACAGTATTGGTAGTGTAAAGAATGTATATTGTTTACGGCACGTAGGCAATTTAAACATGAAGAAAATTTGTTCCCGTCATAAAATCCATGCACTTTGACGACGTCATCCTGAAAATAATCTCAACGCCATCCTTTTTTTTTATTTTGTGAAGACAAATTATAAAAAGTTGTTCCGGCAAAGTCAATGTGAATCAAAAGTTGTGTTTTTTTCGCGTTTTTTGACTAAACTGACCACTGCAGTCATTTAAATTTTCTTTAAAACTTGACAGTGTTCACCGCCGTAACGCAAAGAATATTTGTAGCAAATTTCACGTTTTTATGTCCAGTATTTAAAAAGATTATGCGGTATGTAAGCCTACACACATATATACATACATACATATTCCTTTTGAGATTTATATATGTATATGATATGTTAACTGGAAATATATATAGTAAATAATTTTAAAAAGTTTAACCGTTTGGCCTTTGGAGTCGCCGCGCATCGCCTCTACTGATAGACCCTTGGAGTCGCTGCGCGTCGCTGATTACGGGTTGTTTCGCATTTGATCCCGATGCGAGTTTTTAAATGCTTATTAAAGGCCTTTTTTTACTATGACCAAAGAGAGCGATAGTGACGCTATTTTTAGACGTTTGTTTGGTAGTTTTAGCCCGATTGATCGAATATCTGTAAATTTTTGAAAATAACACATTTTTAGCGCAAATTCTACAAAAATTGATGGTATTTCGGAAATATTTAGAGAAGCATAGGCTAGGCTGATGAAGGAAAGGCTTTATTATTTTGATAATGCCAAGATAATTTTAAGCAGTTTAGAAGTTGAATAGGCTTTGAATAGTAGGTTTTGAGTCCTATACGATGATATCCTAGTTAGGCTAGTTCCATGACAAAATATCGGAACCGATCGGCGTAGGCTGAGCTATTTATTTTATTTTCCTTTTTATTTATTACTTTATTTCCATCTTTACTGATTTGAATTAAACTTTATATTTTTATATATTTACAATGAAGAATTTAAAGCAATTGCTTTAATAGTTTTTTTACAGTAAATTTTTTAAAAATATTTTGTGTCCGATTTTTTTTTCAATATACGGAGTTATGCGACTTGACTCAAGGTTTGGAGGGTAGAAAACTGTTGACTAATTAAGGGGCAAAGGGTTAACGATGTTTTTAAGTACTTAAGAAAAAGACATGATGGTAGTTTTAGTACCGACTTCTCAAGATTACCTTTGAAAAAGTTAAATGACAAACTTTTCAAATCCTTGGCCAGTTTTCCCCAAATTTTTTATCCCACCACCCTAGACTTCAAGGTCATAACAGTTTACGTAGAATAAATAGCCAACGTTGACAGGGAATAGATTGAGATGAGAGAAAGGCAACTTTACTCACCCTCACTAGATACCCCCAATGCCGCCAACTGCTCCTCTGTAGAGATCAGAATGCCATCTTCAAGCAAACACTTGACAAACCTTAACCTAGATGACAATGATATAGTTACAAGACATAAATACATTTAGGCATCTATTTAAGCATATTATACACAGCCTTTTCTGGGTGTGTGTAGTTAGCCATTTGTAATTCTCTTTATTTAGTATTTAAGAAATCTGAATACATGTTCACTCCTTTTTTTTAAAGTTTTTTTTTATATCTGAAATATAGTTTATATCTGAATTATAGTTTATATCTGAATTATAGTTTATATCTGAATTATAGTTTATATCTGAATTATAGTTTATATCTGAATTATAGTTTATATCTGAATTATAGTTTATATCTGAATTACAGTTTATGTCTGAATTATAGATTATATCTGAAATATAGTTTATATCTGAAATATAGTTTATATCTGAATTATAGTTTATATCTGAATTATAGTTTATATCTGAATTATAGTTTATATCTGAATTATAGTTTATATCTGAATTATAGTTTATATCTGAATTATAGTTTATATCTGAATTATAGTTTATATCTGAATTATAGTTTATATCTGAATTATAGTTTATATCTGAATTATAGTTTATATCTGAATTATAGTTTATATCTGAATTATAGTTTATATCTGAAATATAGTTTATATCTGAATTATAGTTTATATCTGAATTATAGTTTATATATGAAATATAGTTTATATGTGATGCAACCCCACGGAATGGTACTGAAGTCGGCAAAATAGGATATTTAGTTTTATGTATTGAATTAAAGCTAATTCATTTATCTATATATTGGTGAAAACATCTTTAAAATCCATTAATTAGTTCAAAAGTTATTCAAAATTACATAAGCAAAGGTAAGAGAAGTCCTTTTGGAGAAAAATGAAAAAGAAAACAATACCGATTTTAAAAATTTAGCATTGCAACAGATAATTAACTATTTCCAGGACAAACAGATATTGACCAATCGTCATGAAATCTAACAAACATAATGATAATGAATTAATACACAAGCTGTTAAAGTTTTAAATGTTTTTAGTAATATTTATTGTATTTTTTAACAAATTAATGTTTAGAGGACATTTTGCGTGATTTTAGACAAAAGTTGCATAAAAACACATTTTTGAGTACTTTCTAAATATCATTTTAGCTTGAAAATTTCACAGCTATATGTTAAGGCATTCAACATTAAAAATCAATAATAATCTAAAAAACTACCTAGGACCCTTTTCTTCACATTTTTTGCATTTATTGAAAAATCAGTTTTACCGACTTCCGTACCGTTTCGTGAGGTTGCGTCACATATCTGAATTATAGTTTATATCTGAATTATAGTTTATATCTGAATTATAGTTTATATCTGAATTATAGTTTATATCTGAATTATAGTTTATATCTGAATTATAGTTTATATCTGAATTATAGTTTATATCTGAATTATAGTTTATATCTGAATTATAGTTTATATCTGAATTATAGTTTATATCTGAATTATAGTTTATATCTGAATTATAGTTTATATCTGAATTATAGTTTATATCTGAATTATAGTTTACATCTGAATTATAGTTTATATCTGAATTATAGTTTATATCTGAATTATTGTTTATATCTATGCATGAAAGGCAAACATATTCTGTTTTGGAAGTATAAGCTACCTTGGCTTTTTACATGACACTAGATCAGAGAACACTTTATCAGGCACCATAGGATAATAAGTTTACACATTTATTTTTGTATAATTTGACAAGCCATTCTAGCCAGAAAGCAATGGTAGGTCTAACACAGAAAATGTATACTGTAAAAAACTTAATCGGGTAATGGTGGTATATTTCCATGAACCAAAAAAAAAACATTACCTATTCTGATTTAAATATCTACATTACCTATTCTGATTTAAATATCTACATTACCTATTCTGATTTAAATATCTACATTACCTATTCTGATTTAAATATCTACATTACCTATTCTGATTTAAATATCTACATTACCTATTCTGATTTAAATATCTACATTACCTATTCTGATTTAAATATCTACATTACCTATTCTGATTTAAATATCTACATTACCTATTCTGATTTAAATATCTACATTACCTATTCTGATTTAAATATCTACATTACCTATTCTGATTTAAATATCTACATTACCTATTCTGATTTAAATATCTATGTAGAACTTTGACAGTTTCCGATTGGTCACCTGACTGATTATCTTTTTCCTCAGCATTGATTTCCTAACAAACAAACATGTAAAAAAATTAACACAGATAAATCTTTCACCCACCATAAATGTGATAACTACTAATAGATATAAAGTATGCAATCAACTAATAGATTGGCAATGCAAACAAAATCCCTCTATATATATGCCAATTAATAATAGATTCATATATATATATATTTACATATATATGTAACCTAGATGACAATGATATAGTTACAAGACATAAATACATTTAGGCATCTATTTAAGCATATTATACACAGCCTTTTCTGGGTGTGTGTAGTTAGCCATTTGTAATTCTCTTTATTTAGTATTTAAGAAATCTGAATACATGTTCACTCCTTTTTTTTAAAGTTTTTTTTTATATCTGAAATATAGTTTATATCTGAATTATAGTTTATATCTGAATTATAGTTGAAACATGTGTGCACAAACAATCAGGGAGTGGCTGAGTGGCAGCACATTCAGCTGGTGTACCAAAGGTTCTGGGTTTAAAACCTGGTGACGGCTAGGATTGGTTTCTGGGTGTGGAGTTGTCCCTGGGTTTACTCAGCTCTGACAGTACCAGAATTTAGTTAGGGTAAAGTAAGGGCGGCTTGACATATTAATGGCCACACAATCCCCTAATAATAATAATAATAATAATTGGTCTTTTATATCGCACCTCACTCCATGCTAATGCAAACATGCTCAGCGCGCTCACAAAAACAAAACGACAATAACACTCTAAAATAGTTTTAAATAAGGTTTCGGCCGATGGAGGCACGAAACGACAATAACATTTTAAAATAGTTTTAAACAAGTATTTTTTTGATGGATGTGTACTTCATCAACTTAGTTGAAAAGACAAGTCTTCTTGAATGCTTTTTTTGACAACGAGTTTTTCAGTGTCTCAGGTAAGCCATTCCACAGTGTAGGCGCCACAGATTCAAACGAGCGTACACCAAGAGTCTTTTTTCTGTGACCTTCCAAACCTGAAATTTCCAGGAGAGATTGTGTTGAAGATCGCAGCATCCTTAACGAGACATGCTTCGGTATAAGCTCTTTGAGATATGCAGGTGCCTTCCACGCATCCATAGGTAAGGGACATAATCTTATGATCGATGCGCTTCGTCACAGGGAGCCAGTGGAGCTCTTTGAGAATTGGAGTGATATGGTCATGCTTCTTTACTCGTGACACAATGCGTGCTGCAGTATTTTGAACTTTCTGAAGTCTATTCAGTTGTTTCTGGGGTAAACCCCACAGGCAACTGTTACAATAATCTAGTCTTGACTGTATTGTTGCAACAGCAAAAGCATTGGCTGTTTTTTTATTTATCAGAGGTCGCAGCTGACCCAGGGCACGAAGATGGAAGGAGCAGGCCCTAACCACGGTACTGATGAGTGGACCCATTAATTTACTGTCAATGATAAAGCCGAGGTCCCTGACAGTGTTAGACAAAAAGATATCAGAGGCCCCTACTTTAATAGATGGAATATCGACTTTCCTAAGATTGAAGTTTGAACCGCACAGAATTGCCTCAGTCTTGTCGTTTGTTTGTTGAGTTTGTTGGCAGTCATCCACGCTTTCACCGCTAGACAGCAGTCTTCCACTGCATTAACAGCGGCAGCACAAGCATTATGATCAGGATGGAAGCTTTTGTACAGCTGGGTATCATCCGCATATAGTTTGCGAGATAATCCTTGGCTATCAATTATTCTGCCAAGCTGGCTAGTGTAAACAGCAAAAAGGATAGGCAATGGTGGTGCTTCACACTCCATATGGATCAATTTGTCAAACAGAATACTTTACTTTCACAAACAACTAGATCTAATAGAATTATATTTTGGAATATATTGCATTTCTGATACCTCAAAACGACTTTTCTGAAAATCATAAAATGCCCTTCTTATGTCTGAAATTTTCGGATGCTTGGCAGAACATTCCTTCTCCTCCACATTATTATCTGTGGTCTGGAACTGCCAAAAATTCTCCTTCAGGTAATTCAGTGACCACTGGGCACCTGTGAATAATGAATCCAGGCAAGGGATGGATGAGTGCGTTGCATCGTGACGAAGGCGAACAATCCATTCTGGAATCCCAAACTATAGTGAAAAGAACAAAAAAGACACAAAAACTCAAAAGCTCTCCTATATTTAAACATTTTTTATACTTGTTTCATTTTTCTTTTATGTAGGTAAACATTTTTATTGTAAATCAGAAGGAAAGGGAAAAGGAACAAAGTGATAATCATGGTGCTTCAAGGCACTAACCTTTGCACTTTACCACAATGTAGACATTTTCAAAATAAAAACATCATTCATTACTAGAAATGAGAAATTATGAATTCCTTTGCCCTTACAAAATTTGTGAGGAAAAGAAATGGGCTTATGAAATAAGTTCATATAAGACCCAAGATCTTTTGTAATCATGGGCTCTGTAAGTGATCAACATTTAAGAAACTAACTTTTATATAGCTCATATCAGAGATAGTACCCTAATAAGGAAAGAAGACTAATAGGTATTCTGAAACCCTCTTAAAAATATTTACATTTCTATAGTTAATATGCTATAACAGTCATTAATCAATAATAAAAAAAAATCAGAATTGAACAAACCACCCTCCATAATATGACCAAAGAGGATAAATTCAACTTTAAAGATGAGAGAAGCTGTGTTTGTCCACACAAATAAACTACTATGCAGTGGCAACTAAAACTGATCAAATGCTGCACTACTAGTGCTGCAAATACAAATTAAATTGGTCTGAATTTTTCTTTTTAGTTTTAGTTTAGGTGTCAAAACTTTATCATAGGATGACAATAGACTTACAAAAATAAGAAATAACCGAAAAGGATAAAAATACTCGACGAGACCTGAAGGGTCAATTGACTTAAAAGACATATATGATTACATTAGAATCAAATTAACAATCAAATATTGTGAACTAAAAGTTTTGAAAAACTTAAGACCCAATCTACAATAATGGGACAAGGTGATCAAGCAGCAAGTCTCAAATTGACACTATGAATGTCTTGGGTTTGAATCTAGGTAAAAAGCAGTAAGGTTTGTAACTGAAGCGCTTCCCCAGAGTCAAAACATCTCTGATAGGCACCTAACATTAGTTGGGTAGAATACAGGCAACATGGCAGTGTGCAGGCCACATAATCCCATTGTATGCTGTGGACTGTTGAACACTATTCCACCATCCCTTGAGACCAACATAATATCTTACTTTTACTTAAATTCAAAATAATGCACTTCAGTCCAACATGGCATGAATTTTTTTTTTCAAAACAGTATACAAGAATCATCTAGGAAGCGCACATTATAATTGCAAAGAAGGGGCCTACCTCCCTAGCAACTAAATGCACTGGTTGAGCTGTCGCCTTAGTTTGACCTTTCTCTGTAACATGGTTTACAAATCTGTACGGTGAAATAAAAAATCAGCTGTGTAAAGCAGTGTAATACGCTGAACAAAAATATATCCTAACAAATCTGAACTATGCTGAAAAGATGCATTATCAGAACTATACGCAAAATGAAATTGTAGAAATCTATAGATGATTGAAGGGTCTATTTTATATGTTACAGACACTCTATTTAAAAGATTATGGCATCCTACGCTTCTCTGTAAATTCACTAATAATGATCTCAATTGACCTGATTAATGCCAAATCTCAATTCACCTGATTAATGCTAAACTGTAAATGTATCTGAGATGAGATTCTTTCTGATGAAGTGTTCCATCCATCTTACATTTGCTGTGTTCCAGGTAAGCCTGCATCAGCATACCACTGCTCTCAACCGCTACAGACAGCTTGCTGCCGGCTCTAAAATAAACATGTCAAAATAATATCTTACAATATCCTGTTCATATAATACTCTCAACAACAACAAAATTTACAAGCAAACAGAAATTTAGTATAAAACAGATACCAACAGTTTAAACTCTTTCTCTCCGGAATTATTTTCCCTATTCTGACGGAATTATCCTTTTTTTTTTTCTCTTTGTCATTACTATTGCTATCTTCAAATCTTAAAAACTTTTTGGGTTTTAATCAGACAATATCATATTTGGTATTGAATTAAAGGAAACTAAAAGCTCCTTACAGAGAATATAAAATCATTTGTAACTTACATTTTTTAAAAATTTTGTAAAAAGAAAATTAAAAAAAAAATTACTCACCTACGTCTTACATAGCACAAATTCCAAGGCTCACACCAAAAATAAATAAATTCCCTAATTAATTAACTACATTGTTTTCCTAAAATATATACCCTTTTTCACTATTAGAATAAAATATTTCTTTTAAAATATAAATATAAAGCCCGTTTTGATCATTTATGATCACTACCCACCACATACGGCCCTACACTGGTGAAAAAAAAATCAATAAAAATGCTTTTTTTTAAAAAATGAAAACACTATGTAAACACAAATTTGGTTATTCAAAGGGAAATCATTCTAGATTTATGTAAAAGTAAAAAAAAAAGAATAGCGCTGAAAATAAACGAAATAAATGTAATTTAACAAATCGACGCTGGCATCGTCGATCCGACAAAATGGCCATTTTAAAATCGACACTAGTATCGTCGATCCGGAGAGAAAGAATCATATGGAAAGCATACATTTAAAAAGTCAAAACAATTAAAGCTTTTAGAATCAAACCTTGACTTCCATACTGCTATTTTGTTAATGGCTCTTTCTTGAAGAGTCAGGTCAGCGCTGTATAAATCATTATAGACACTCAAAAATTCACTCCTGTAATAAACAAATATAAAAAGTTTATTTCACTAGGATGTAAGGAACATATAAGACCTGAATGTAGAAATTAACACACCCTTTTATTGTTTAATAAACACAAGTTCTATTTGGGGGTGGAGGGCAAGATTGATTTAACCAGTGATTCTTTATTTTATATATATTTTTTTTTTATTTTAGATTATATATAATGTACAAGGTTGTGTTTTATACTATTACTAGCAGATATGTGCCCGATTCTTCGAACGGGCTAAAATTAATTTTCAAATACATTGTAACTACTCATGTAGTTTTAATGAGCACAATAGTCTTAAGCGGTGACAGATATTTTCCTGTAGGCTAATTTAAATGTGAATGAATTATTCCCCATTCATTCACAAAGTTAACGCACGCCGTTTAATTTAAACATTGCTAGCTACAAAGGTTAGCCTATAGATCTAAGCTTAGCCGTGAATGAAATTTCGTTCCCTTTACTCACAAAGTTAATTCCCAAACCGGCAATGGAAACGTTGCCCGCTACAGAGATAATTTAACAAAATGAAATTGAAACATTGCCCGCTAAGGAAATAATTTAACACAAATGAAATAGAAACATTGCCCTCTACAGAGTTAATTTAACACGAACGAAATTGAAACATTGCCCGCTACAGAGATAATTTAACACGAATGAAATTGGAACATTGCCCTCTAAAGAGATAATTTAACACGAATGTAATTGAAACATTGCCCGCTACAGAGATAAATTAATACAAATGAAATTGAAACATTGCCCGCTACAGAGATAATTTAATACAAATGAAATTGAAACATTGACCGCTACAGAGATAATTTAATACGAATGAAATTGAAACATTGCCCGCTACAGAGATAATTTAATACGAATGAAATTGAAACATTGCCCGCTACAGAGATAATTTAACACGAATGAAATTGAAATATTGACCGCTACAGAGATAATTTAATACGAATGAAATTGAAACATTGCCCGCTACAGAGATAATTTAATACGAATGAAATTGAAACATTGCCCGCTACAGAGATAATTTAATACAAATGAAATTGAAACATTGACCGCTACAGAGATAATTTAATACGAATGAAATTGAAACATTGCCCGCTACAGAGATAATTTAATACGAATGAAATTGAAACATTGCCCACTACAGATATAATTTAACACGAATGAAATTGAAACATTGCCCTCTACAGAGATAATTTAACACGAATGAAATGGAAACATTGCCCCAGTACAGAGTTAATCATGGGTGCCACTTACTTGAAGCAGTGAACCATGAAATCCCTTTCTAAAAATTTCCTGAACCCTGAAAGCTACTTTCAAAAATTTTACAAACCCTGAAATTTATCGCAACTCCTCAAATTGATATAGGCTACCATATTTTATATACCGGTATATATATTTAATATAATATAGGCTACACCAATTAGCATTGTTTTTTGCAATATGTTTCTGCATATTATGATAGGAAAATTATGTCTTTAAAATGTTTTATGTGATTGTGTTATTGTTAGGCCTAAGCTTACTTTGGTTATTGATAAATTTTAATGTCTTGAAAAAGCTTTAAAAAAAACAAACTGGACAAATCAAAAATGCTAGTTAAACATACAAAGATGTGTTTTTTTAACAATTTAATAACATCATTCCTATTGATCTTATCATAACCCTTTTGTTTTTTTCAAGTTAGGCTAGCCTACTTTAAAAATATAATTATGTGTTTCTTAAATTTATTCCCCATTTACTTTGTTCTGTATTTTCTAGGTCAGATACCAATAAATGTAATTTAAATATTGTATCCCAATCCTAGTGACTTTAACTCTTAGGCATATGATACTTTAGTTAATTTAGGATAACATGTTAACTAGTAAACTATTGAATCTAGTCCGTAACTTCAAATGCCTAATAACTGAAAAGCATAAAAAAATAAAGGATTAATGCACATTTTTTTACGGTATATAGTTCAGTGATATAAAGTTTTTTTATTTTGTTATGAAAATGAGGAAATTCGCAAATGCGCGACACTAAGAATTTAAAACTTCATTTAAATCAACATTATTTTATGATTTTCTTGTTATGTCCGATATTGTTAGAAAAAAATATGCGCCAGCATAAGTGACTGCTAGGACTAGGCATAGTTCTAAACACTACACCAACTGTTTTACTCCATTCATTAGGCCTAATAAATATGACGGCAATATAATATTCAATGTAGGCTATATTACTGTTACGTCCACAATCCCCTTGTGGCCAGAGCCGTGTAGATATCGTTGATAATTCTTGTTGGTCCTAGGGTAGACTTTAGTTATTATTATTTATGTTTCAGTATTACACGAACTCTCCTTATGGTCCTGGGCACAAACTCAGGATTTGCGTTCTAACAGTTCCTTTCCTTGACAACAACACAATAGAATAGTAACTTGACGAGGAAGCTTCAGTGTAAATGTTGTTGATAATTTAATTCAGGTGATATGTTCCAATATATTATATACAATATGAAGATTATGTACAGTTAGAATAAAATAGTGCAAACACAAGCGTCCTCAAAAGAAATTATCTTGAAACTCTCTGCCTTTAAGACAAACAAATCATTAAATACTATTAAAGTATTAAAGTTAAAGTGGTGCGGGGGACAGACCTATTACTAGGAGAGGTGAAAATAATGGTATCATTACAAAACTCATACCGGTAATAAAAATGATAGGAACTCCCGCATGCAGAAATAATAAACCATTCCTAGCCACTCCGAGAATTTGAGGTCAACACGGAATACCAAAATTACCAGGAATCTTTCGCCTTCGTACTAAAAGGCAAGGAAATAGAAAAATAAGCCCCGCCCACAAAATCTTGTGTAGGGAGAAAAAAGAGAGGGGAAAAAGCATTGTGTGTTCCAATACTTGGAAACCACCAATATATGACACGCCCCCACCCAACGAAAGAAATAATGTACCATAATTACCATGGTAATACCCAACATGGTACATTTTTCGTACCTAACACTATCGTGTTTACAACCATCAATCAATGGAAGATCATAAGACAATTTAAGCAAAACATGGCTCAGTGGCACAATTAAATTAAAAATAAAACATTGTTACCCAATGGTAATTGTGATTATAACGTGATGGACAAATATTTCCCCGTTAACATTAAAATTAACTAATGTCTCAACAAGTACAAATAATTCCAAAATATTCTAGCGATTCCTACTTTAACTATGTACAATTGTGTGGATTTCCACCAAAAATTAGCAAAAAGTTTTAATCTATTTAAACAAATATAACATTGCTCAAACTCTGGCAATTTTCAACAGTTTAGATCCAATATAGTAAAAAAAATAATTAATTCACCACTCGAATCAAACTATAGGTTACTTCCCCTTTAAATTACAGTGTCAACTTGACATTAACTAATATCTATTACAGGGTAGTTCAGGGTTCATACTTAAGGTGATTATTACTTCCCATTTTCTTAAATATGAGGAGAGATACGCTCTAGTTACAATTACTACAGCAAGCTAAATATTAAAATGTAATCTACCATAATGCATTTTTGGCAAATTCAATAGTTTAATATAAAAGATTGTTCAGGGATGGATAAGTGCACACCTTTAAGTACATTTATTTCCCTTCATTCCCAGATATATGGAATATATAACAACTTATATACAACATAGTGAGAGTATCCACTAATTTTTCCTATTATATTACCAAGATATAACAATTTAACAATAGATTTCCAATATTATCTATAAATTTATACCAATTGCTATTCTATCTTTCTAAGATAAAAATCGTTCATATTATTACTTAGTTTTATTCATTGACTAAAATAAAACAAGATAACAAATCAATTAGCTCAAAGTTTCCCCACTTAATTGCATGCAATTACAATTATTTTCATCCATCCATATCAAGTAAATACATACAAATATATATTTATTGTATAATGCATTTAAATGGAATTTCTTTTCCATAATAAAATGAATAAAATGAATTTAAAATATCTCAGAACATCAATAAGAAAAATATAATACTTTTATCTAGAGAATGATTATAAAAATGATTAATACTTTCAAAAGACTTGACTTTAGTCTGATACAAGTATTCTATAGGTATTCCATAATCAAAATTCAAACGAATGATAGGTTATCATGACACATTCTTAATGAACAAGTGAGATGATCTGAAAAGAAACATTGGGTTATTCAGTCAATCATGTAGTACCCGAGATAGAGTGTCAGCTGTGACGTTGTCCCTACCCCTCAGATGTTTTATGTTTAAGTCATAGGCTTGGAGGAATAAGCTCCATCTAACAAGCCTCTGGTTTTGCTTGACCCTGGAGAGAAAAGTCAGAGGGTTGTGGTCGGTCAGTATTTCTATCGGGTACCCAGAGCTGTTTACATAGAAATCAAACTGTTTTAACGCCAGGATCAACCCTAAAAGTTCCTTCTCAATTGTATTATAATTACGTTCATGGATATTGAATTTCTGTGTGTGGTAGCACACCGAGTACTCCTCTCCGTGGTCATCCTGCTGAGTCAGCACCGCTCCCATTCCAGAATCGCACGCGTCTACTGCAATTTTAAAGGGTCTATCAAAATGCGGGGTGACCAAAATAGGTGCTGGATAATCTTAACTTCAACTTATCCAACGCCCTTTGGCACTTGTCAGTCCAAACAAAGAGATTGTTCTTTAGTAGGTCAGTAAAGGGGCAAGCTACTGTAGAGAAGTCCTTGTAAAATTTACGATAATACCCAGCCATGCCCAGGTAACTTCGGAGCTGTTTTCTTGTCTGTGGCACTGGGACATTCTTAATAGCTTCTATTTTAGCATTTACTAGTTTAACCTTCCCACCACCCACTACATGTCCAAGATACTCGATAGTGGCATGTCCAAACTGACTCTTAGCCAGGTTTATTGTTAAATTGGCGTCATTCAGTCGTTCAAACAAGTGTCGTAGTTGACTGACATGTGTCTTGAAATCTGTACTATACACCACTATGTCGTCGAGGTAGGCATTACACTGGAAGATACCGCGAGTGAGGGTGTTTATAAGCCTTTGAAATGTCGCCGGGGCATTACGGAGTCCGAAGGGCATGACCTTATACCTGTAAAGTCCGTCAGGTGTCACAAAGGTGGATACTTCCTGTGCCTGTGGCGTCAAAGGAATCTGAAAGTACGCGGAGAGAAGATCAATTTTTGTCACATACGTCGCGTCACCTATCTTATCAATGAGGTTATCAATACGAGGAATGGGATACGAGTCAGTCTTTGTCAAATTATTTAATTTCCTAAGGTCTGTATAAAACCGCAGTGTGTGGTCGGCTTTTGGTACCAACACACAGGGTGAAGACCATTGGCTATCACATTCTTCCACTATATCATTTTCTAACATATACTTCACCTCTGCTCTAATATGTTCAAGTCTGATGGGGTTAACTCTATATGGATGCTGTTTAATTGGCCTGACACCCTCGGTTAATACTACATCGTGCTCTATTAGATGTGTCCTCCTGGGAACATATGTAAACAGTGACTTATATTCATGTACCAGCTCAATAATCTTCTCTTTATCTTCTACCGGAAGATGTCCTAGCTTTGTATCTAAGCTCTTAAGGGCTTCTGTATTATTAAGTTTGCTCTCTGCAAACTTATGCTCTATCCTAGATAAGTCCGTCGGGACTCAAGCTAATGAAATCATGGGGGCCTCCCGTGGTTTACTCTTTTCCTTGGAAACATAGGGCTTAAGCAAATTAATTTGACATACCCTCTGCTTACGTCTCCGGTCAGGAGTCTTTATCAAATAATTGACCTCGCCAAGCTTTGACTCTCTCTCGTAGGGGCCACTAAACTTTGCACTTAAAGGCTGATTTTGCAAAGGTAGAAACACAAGAACTTTGTCACCTGGTGCAAAAGTTCTAGCTGTAGCTTTCCGGTCATAATTCTGTCTCATACGCTCCTGCATCTGTGGAAAATGAATCTTTACATGGTTAAAAGCATGATAAAGCCTATATTTTAATTTATCTCTACATATGACAAAAGTCCAATCGGTTCACTGTCCGTTAGCCAAGTTTCATGTAGAAGTTTCAACGGACCTCTGACTGAGTGTCCATACACAAGTTCGAACGGGCTAAACCCCAAGGATTCCTGAGTGGCCTCTCTTGCAGCGAACAGTACATAAGGCACACCCTTATCCCAGTCTTTCTCGTTTTCATAACAGTACTTTTTAAGCATCAATTTTAATGTCTGATGAAACCTTTCCAGAGCTCCCTGGCTCTCAGGATGATAGGCACTTGATAGCCTATGGCTTATCCCTAATTGTTCCATGACTTGTTTGAAAATGTTCGATGTAAAGTTAGTCCCCTGGTCGGACTGTACTGTCTTCGGTAGGCCATAACGTGTGAAGACATTAGTCAGGGCGTCTACCACTTTCACTGTCGTTATGTTCCGCAACGGAATGGCTTCCGGGAAGCGAGTGAACACATGATTGTGAGTAGGTACTGGAAACCGGCTTTTGTTTTCGGCAACGGGCCCACACAATCAATGAGTATATGACTGAATGGTTTGTCAAACGCTGGTATCGGCTGGAGTGGAGCGACAGGAATTCGTTGATTAGGTCGTCCTACCATTTAGCATACGTGGCAAGTCTTGCAGTATTGTTCGACATCTCTTCTCAGTCCTGGCCAGTAGAAGTAAGGGAGGATACGGTGGTGTGTTTTTCAAACTCCCATGTGACCAGCGAAAGGAAGATCACGCAGTATATCTTGACGATAGCACTTAGGTATTACAATCTGGTGAATACTGTCCCACTCATTTGTACCCGAGTTGAGCGGTTTCAACTTTTTCATCAACACTTCATCTTTCATGTAGAAACATTCCGCCATTGCATCTGCAGTCTTTTCATCAACAGCTTTCATTCTGAGTTGCATTATTACTTGGTCATTCAATTGTTCTTTCACCAATTTCTGCTTTGGTGACAAAACGTTATCGTTCTCTGTTGCTTCACCAGTTGTTAGTTCAGCAAAGAACGTAGCACTTAAATCGATGTCAGGTGTTTCTGTTACCACTGTTTCATTCGCATGTGTGTCTTAGGAACAGACAAACACATCTTTCGTTGCACTACACAGCGTAGCAGGAGTCTTTTCCGACTTCTTTTTCTGCATTGCTCTTGTCAGTGCACATGTTGGGCGTTCATTGGCAGGACGTAGGTTTGTGTCCTCCGCCATCTTCGTCCCAACACTTTAACCATGGGCTCGACAGTGACTCTGCCGCCCATAATGTCATTTCCTAATATCATGGAAACGCCTTTGACGGGTAGTGCGCGCCACACTCCCACTACAATGTTACCTGTAAAAATCTCCGACTCGAGTTTTATTCTGTGCAGTGGAGCTTCCACAGCCTCCATACTGCGCTGCCAGACTAGTCCTAAAGAAGAAGAAGTCCGACCACATCTCACCTCTGCTCTACTCTCTGCACTGGCTCCCTATTCAAAATAGGATTTCATATAAACTGGCATCTCTATGCTATAAATGCCTCAATGACTCTGCCCCAGTTTACCTAATTTCCTGTCTGGAAATCTATACTAAACCACGCCCACTTCGATCGGCTGCGCACAAACTCAATTTGATGATCCCGCGGACAAAACTCGTGACAGCTGGTCAGCGGGCCTTCACATACTCCGGCCCCTCCGCATGGAACACCCTGCCACTCCAGCTGCGACAAAGCTCGAACTTAAACATTTTCAAGACCGGACTCAAGACGCACCTGTTTCTTATGGACGCCTAGCTCACTCACATTTTTTAATATTTGCCTATTATTGTTATCATCGTCTGTAATTGTTAAGCGCATAGAACTGATTGCGGGATATGCGCTATATAAGCTTCATTTATTATTTATTATTACTTGCACCTCTCAGCACAACAGACTCACTGGTACTGGTGGCATCTGTTAACGGCACACTGCCCTCCAGGATCACGCTGACAGCAGAACCTGTGTTACGTAATATCTGTATTTTCTTCTTGCTGAGTACATCGACTTCTGTCGACACTGTCCCCTCGTAGACAAAGGGTCGAAAATCGGATAGGTCGTCCTCTTCCGGGACTTCAGGAACCATCTGTTCCTCACGGCCTTCTGAAAGCATAATAGATTGAGTACAGCTATTCTCTTTTACCTTAGATTGGCTGTTCTCAAAAACCATCGACTCCACGACTATGGGCGATGCCGGACGCATTTCTTTTGAGCTTCTTGACCCTGTGTTGCACACTTCTTCTGTCTGCTTGCTGTCTTTCTGCACTCTGGCATAGTGTAGAATAGCACCTTGCTTCTTGGTAAGGATCCAACAGTCTTTCTTCGTGTGGCCCTATTTCTTGCAGTTGAAACATACCACCTTTGCTTTATTTACATCTGTCTGCTTCCTGAAATGAACTAAGTTACTATTATTATTTACACTACTGTTCTTATTATTGTTTTCATTTGTCACTTTTGGTTTACTAGCCTCTTTGGGCTCTGGTTTGTGCACTTTGGGTTTTTCAGCATAATAAGGCTTTATAATATGGCATGAATTATGGCATAGTTATCTGCCAATCTAGCAGCTTCATGCACATCTTCAAACCTCGGTCTGAGATGTGAGTTTTAATATCCACTCGAATACAATCATTAAATTCCTCAAACAATATTAGGTTCTTGAGTTTATTAAACTCACATTCTGTGACCTTAGCCACTGTTCTAACATGTTCTCCTTTTGTCTCAAAAAGTCTACATGAGTTTGGTCATATGCCTTCTTTCAGTCTCTAAACAGCTTTCTATATTTTTCTGGTGTCAGGGAATAACTTTTTAGCACCCTATCTTTGATCACTTCATAATCATTTATTTCCTCGGGTGTTAAACTCAACACTACGTCCAATGCTTTGCCTTTATTGAGTGTCGATCGAAGCAATAGAGCCATCTTCTCATCCGGGAACTGATAATCGATAATCTAATGCTATCCTCTCAAAAAGCAAGAAGAAGTCTTGAACATCTTCTTCTCTGAATATAGGCAAGTGTTGCTTCATTGCGCTAATATCCCTACCATTGCTGTCCCTACGATGGTCAGATCTGTTCATGCATGACATCTCTATCCTTTCTCTACTTTCAGTTTCTATCCTAATTCTTTCCAATTCTCTCCTTTCCATACTTTCTAATTCCATTCTCTTCATAGCTAATTGGAATTTTAGGTTTTCTCTCAAACCTTTATCTTCATCATTGTTTGATGATCTAGATGACATGTTATTTACCTCGTCTCCATGGGCACTTACCTCACTCCCACTGGGAGCTACATTACCATGAATGATATCGTTCCCGCCCAATTCAACTACATTACCAGTGTTCATGGCATTCTGCCCGTTCAAACATGTCATAATTTCTTTGATCAAACTATTACGATTAGGTCTTGCCTGCCCTGCCTCAATCCCAAAGGACTCAGCTAATTCTTTTAGTTCAACCAATGACATGCCATTAAGTTCCTCACTTGATATATTCGAAGCCATAGTATAGCGTTCGTAATATTCGTGAATGTAGAGTAATATATATAATATATATAAACTAGAAAAATATAAGGTCCCAACTTATGGTTTGTCCAGAAATTTGCACAATATAATATCACACACTTTGTGGAATCTTCAAACTTCCAAAAGGAATAAATATGCAAACCAGTTCTATCCTCTTTTTAAAAAGAATAGTTTCACAGTCCTAGAAAACGAAACTAGTTTGTTGACTAGTTTACAAACCTCATTAGTGAGTCATTAGTCCTAGAAAACGAAACACAAATATGCCGCTCCCAGTACTACAATGTCACAGAATATTTCTAGTCCTAGGTCAGGAAAAGAAAAACTCAAATATTCCGGTACAAGCAAACAAATTTGTTTTAATCCTAGGTCAGGAAAAGTAGAACTCAAATATTCCGGGCGAGACCACCAAATTTTGTTAATCCTACAATCCCCTTGTGGCCAGAGATATCGTAGATAATTCTCGTTGGTCCTAGGGTAGACTTTAGTTATTATTATTTATGTTTCAGTATTACACGAACTCTCCTTATGGTCCTGGGCACAAACTCAGGATTTGCGTTCTAACAGTTCCTTTCCTTGACGTTATAGTAGTAAATAAATAAATAAATATTATAGTATTGTAAACAACACAATAGAATAGTAACTTGACGAGGAAGCTTCAGTGTAAATGTTGTTGATAATTTAATTCAGGTGATATGTTCCAATATATATACAATATGAAGATTATGTACAGTTAGAATAAAATAGTGCAAACACAAGCGTCCTCAAAAGAAATTATCTCAAAACTCTCTGCCTTTAAGACAAACAAATCATTAAATACTCAGACCTGCCAACGTCCCAAGAAAAAAAATCTGTATCTGCGCGCGCACAAGTTATGTATTTTCCATTAGAAGGAATATAACTAGTATTATTTGTTATTAATGTCAATGTAATTAGTTTAAAGTTTTAATTAATATCTGTGTATTTAACTTTAAAGGCTAAATATGCTTATGCTATAGGCTAGACCTAGGTATTTTTAGACAACATTTTCCGTAGTTATTTTGGCCACAAAATGGATTTTTCCTTAGTCTTGTAGTTGTAGTAGGCCTATTCCTATTTTGTTTTTCAATAGTCAGTATAAGAGTAATATGTGTTTACATTTATAGAAAAGAGAAGTAGATCTAGGCCTAGAGATAAAAATCTATTGCTTTCCAAGAAAATCTGATGTCATGCAAAATTGTATTTTTTTACAATTGCGAATACCGGTAATTTGGTAGGCCTAATAATTAATATGGCTTATTATTAGGCTTATGTGATGGCATTGCATCGGTAGGCCTAGAGATTGGTTGTTTGTTTATTGTTGTTGTTGATTATTTTTGAATTCGCTACATTTTTTTAAGAAAATATGTTGTAATCGGACTTTGGTGGCATGTTTTAACACGAAAACGTTTCATAACAATCAGGTTTGGCTATCAAAATATTAGCCTAGGTGTACGGTATAATGAAAAATAACGCAAGTGGCTAAAACGAAACGTAACATTTCCGGGCTCGCTCATTTTTGTTTGGTTTTGGATTCTTACTATCGACAGTCTTGACGGAAAAATAAAAAATATAAAAAATTGCAGAAAGTCGGAATTCTAAAGGCTTTGTCGGAATGTCGGAGTGATGGGTGAAAAATCCGCATAATTCCGAGAAAATCGGAAGAGTTGGCAGGTCGTCTGAATACTATTAAAGTGGTGCGGGGGACAGACCTATTACTAGGAGGGGTGAAAATAATGGTATCATTACAAAACTCAAAATAAAAATGATAGGAACTCCCCCATGCAGAAATAATAAACCATTCCTAGCCACTCCGAGAATTTGAGGTCAACACGGAATACCAAAATAACCAGGAATCTTTCGCCTTCGTACTAAAAGGCAAGGAAATAGAAAAATAAGCCCCGCCCACAAAATCTTGTGTAGGGAGAAAAAAGAGAGGGGAATAAGCATTGTGTGTTCCAATACTTGGAAACCACCAAAATATGACATTACACTAATATAGGCTATATTAAACAGTAGGCCTAACTACTAACTGTGACATTGCTCCAATAGATTAATTTATTCATATTTCGTCACCTTCATTTTAGCGGGCTGAAAAAAAACGCATTTTTAATGGAGGAAAAAAAGCAGTTTTAATCTTTCCATTAAAATGACAATAACCTTTAATATATTAAGCTTATAGTTAGGCCTAGCCTATTATACTAATAGTAATAGTATAGCCTACACGGAGGTGTGAAACAGTCGCCAAGTCGGGAATAACCAATTACCGATATGACGATAAAAATCTAGGCGGCTGGAAAATATAGGTAGCCTACCCTATTTTCCGATAATTTTAGTGCATTAAAAAAAAATCCAACATAGCGTGACATTTCACTAAACTACGCCTATGGACTAATACTGTAGGCCTATCTAGGTATGGTTTACAGTACGCCTACCTGGTCTATTACTTTTAAGTCTATTTATAGCGGATCCGATTCTCACCGAACCGGGTTTCGTACCGCGATTTTGGACCTGTAGATTTTTTTTTTGTTGATATAATTTAACACGAATGAAATTGAAACATTGCCCGTTACAAAGGCTATAAGCCTTAAGGTGCCCCATTCTCCAAACTGGCTAAAATAATTTTCAAATACACTGTAGCTACCCATGCAGTCATGAACAATAGTCTTAAGCGGTGATAAAGTATTTTCTGGTAATTTAAACAATTCAAATATTGCCCGGTACAAATTACGACGCAAATTAAAACGAAAATGTGTTCCCTTCTTAAACATATCTTGCTATAAAGTTAATTTTAACATGAATTTGCAAAATTTGATGACGTCATAAAAAAGGAGCTAGCTTTCTCTGCTCAACAATTGAAGACGCCATAAAAAATAATCTCAACGCGTCCTTTTTTCTTATTAGCGCGATCGATCAAATAATGATAAAAAGTTGGACTGGCATTTTCAAAGTGAAACCAAAATTTGTCTTTTTATTCGCATTTTTTGACCATACTGACCACTGCGGTCATTTCAATTTTTTTTTTAACCTTGACAGTGTCCACCGCAGAAACGCAAAGAATATTTGTAGCAAATTTCATTTCATTCTGTTCAGTATTTAAAAAGATTATGCGACATGTACATACATACCCACATATATACATACATACATACACCTTTTGAGATTTATATATATGACTAGAGATACAAAACATTAAAAAGAAATTTGATGATCAGTTTAGAAAGTGATAACTATTTGAACGTTGTTATTTTTTAATGAACAGGTAATATAAATATACTCCGTCAAGTGAAAGTAGCCCATGAAGGATTTTATTGAGTGTGAGGTTTAGATTTAAAAGAATCATATATATTGGATTTGCTCAAATTTTATTTAGTCATTTTAAATTTTTACTTGCAAAAAAATATATCATCACTATCTCATTTTTCTGTGTATGTGACATCATTGTGAAAGGGGCATGTTTCCTTTGCTTTACAATTTGTTTATGATATTTATATAGTTATTTAGAAGGTCATTGCAATATATATTATGCACTTGCACAAAAGTTATTACTTTGGGTTTTCCTTCTATTGTGGAAAGACAGATTTCCTAAGGCTTTTAAATATAAATTACATTTTAATCCTATACTATAATACGAGCGAAAATTGTATGTATGTATGTATATATATATATGTATGTATGTCTGGAAATTTTCTTCAAAAGCGCTCTAACGATTTTCTTCATGTTTTAATGCACGACTTGTTTCACCTAAAAAAAATCTAGAGCTTTTCGGCCCCACAAATAAAAATCGGAAATGAACGTTCGACAAAACTACCCATTAGATTTATTGTAGATAATTGATTTTGGACGTGAAAACATGCCATTGCTCGACCCACGTGTAGTGCGGCTTTCAAGAGTGGTGTTTTGTTGCGTCACAATAATGACGTTTCGGGAATACCCGTAGGCTTACTACAGCAGAAAGAAGTTTAATTTCTTGTTTAGACTACTGATGCGCACCGATGATAGATATAATTTAAAGAAAGACTAAGTGTAATTTATGTAATGCAGGGGTGTGCAAACTACAGCCAGTGAGTTGACAAATATTAGTATGCTGCCCTCGAGGCCTAGGCCTATTTAGATGATAAAATCTTCAATGTATTTTAGATTAAATAAAAGAAAATAGCAGCTTAAAAATTATATGAGGAAAAGATAAATGGAATCTTTATAACCATGTTGGAAATGTTTTCCATTACGTATTAATTACTTGTGAGATAATAGTTTTACGTTTAGGTAATAACAGAATTAGATTTAGGTTTCACCAAACTATATATTTTACTTTTTTTTATCAAATATTGTTTGGAAAAAAAACACGGCGAAAATAATAACTTAGATTAAACTTCAATATATTTTAGATTAAATTTTAAAAAAAGAAAAACAAATAAATATTTACGTATTAATTAAAAGTCAGATAATAGTTTGCCGTTTAAATAATAACAGAATTAGATGAAGTTTCAACAAACTAAAGGTCTATTTTTAACTTTCTTTTATCTGACATTGTTTGGAAAAAAATACACCTCTAAAACTTTTTTGTGTTTAAACAATGAATAGATGTATATAGTGTACACTGTAGCAGATTACACTACACTGTATATAGTGTTCACTGTAGCAGTATACACTATGCTGTAAATAGTATACAATGTAGCAGTATACTCTACACTCTACACTGTAAATAATATACACTGTATTAGTATCCACTTTTTTTTAATTCAATGCATATGTTTACGAATGTCTCATTAAAAATATGTATGATTTACTTATAAAGGCCTACCAAAGTAAGATATATTAGAATATGTTAACATTGTCAATTCGAAATCTGGTAAACTAGAAAAGATGTATTCAGTTTATTCGTATTTTCCTTATAACAATAGTCAGAAGTGTAATTTACTGTTAGGTTTATTGAGCGGCGGGGGGGGGGGGGGGGGGAGGAATTAAACAAATCATCTAATGTAGCCTATATATATTTTAATCTTTTCATTTACAGTCTTTTCAATGAATAACACAATTTCACCTTTAATTATTTAGTATTTAAGTTTAATGCTAAAAATGTAAAAAAAAAATTAAAAATGTTTATTATACAATTGTTTTAATTAATCAATATTATATTTTGCCGCGATTGTTTATTTTAAATAGTAACACAAATGGAGAATATTAGATAATGTTAACACCAAACTATATATTTTTACTTTTTGTCAAACAATGTTTGGAATAATACATTGAAAACATTGAAAATCTCTATATATAAAAAGATCGTTTTTGTGTCCCCACGGATCCCCATTGGTCAATGTGTGAGTTTGTGTCACTGAGTTATTTAGGCCTAGTCCTATATACTGTCTAATAGCTTTTCACATCTGACATGTGCCTTCTCTAGCTAAGTTGTTAACGTTAGGACTGCTGTGCGGGCGACCCGGGTTCGATTCTCCAGTTAGACTACACCTTTTTTCTACATTTTTTTCAAACTTTTAAAAACAAAAATTTAGATTTTTGTTAAATAAAAATACTTCCCTATTTTTTTACCCGATTATAATATTTATTTTAAATTACTTTCCTAATTAGGTCTTCAGTAAAAAAAAAGAATTTAAATATTACATTTATAGCTAGGCCTATCTTTTAATTGTAGGTTATAAAATTTTTATCTGCACCTTATACAGTCCTGTTTTTTTTCACCCGGGCAACGCCGGGCAATGTAGGTTGTAATAAATAAATACTTTTGTATAAGATATTTTTTACAAGTGATTTACAAACTATACTTCTGATTTATATATGTGCCCAAGTAAGAAAAATTAGACTATGTTAAGAAGTCAATATGAAATCTGGTAAACTAGTAAAAATGTATTACATCTATTCGTAGATCTTTTTAATTTATATCAAACATATTTGCCGGCCGTAACTCATTGTAAGCTTGAATAGGGTGAGGGAGGGAGTTAAAAAAATTGACATAATTTTATAAGAGGGGTCACTAGAAAGTTTGACAGTTGTTAAAGTAGGGGAAGGGGTAGAAGAACTAAAAATTGTAACGTAATTCACGATATTTTAAATTTAAACTTTTCATTTTCAGTCTTTTAAATACATAAATGACATATATTTCTGTTGCATTTAAAACTTACAACTCTAGCCTACATGTTTTTTTTAGGGTTTGAAATGAGATTAAGGTGTTTTATTTTCTATTTTTGTATATATATATAGATTTATTTTTTTCGGGGGGGGGGGGGGGGGGTTATCGGGCAAAATCTAGATATTAGACTGCACACAAATAAAAATCTGCTTGGACTGTTATAATTTGAAGCCTATGTTATTCATAGTAGAAAAAAGAAAAAGACAAATACAAGTTTTTGGTCTGGTAAAGACATTTTTTTTAAATTTATGCACTGTTGTTTTACATACACATTATGTTAAGGTACAAGCGCCTGCTCTTTATTACCGATCGAATGGTACTTATAATTATTATTATTAGAGGTTTTAAGGTGGTTGTGTTGAATATAGAGGTAGACTGCATTTATGATCATGACAACTAATAGAAATGTCAGCTGTCATTTAACTGAAAATTGACTGATTTACTACACCAGGACGTCCAGGGATTTAACTTTTACATGTAACTTTAACTCTTGCCGTAATGCAAGCCAGTCATTTTTGTGACTCAAGCCAACATGAAATTCAGATTAGAATACTAGAAGTTAGTAGAACGAAGTGGCTATTCGGACCCATAGACTTAGTGATAAATAGTTAGTATCGGTTAGTTTATATAGGTTAAGGTGGCTTTGTAGTATTTTTGGTAATAGTTGGTATCGGTTAGGTAATAAAAAAGGATAGGGATAGATTTGGTGTTTTCTGTGCTACTTCTTATTTTATATTATAATATAAGATCTATATGGTAAAACAACAAACTTGATTGCCCTACAGTTCAGCCCTACATTCATATTCTCATTTACTGGTTTGAGTATACCGATCCGAGTGTTGAATTTTTATTTTATATGTAAATTGATTGGGTGTGCGGCAAGTACTCGGGTGGGTTTACCTGTTTCTCCACGGAACAACATGCTTTATTGTTCCTGGAGACAGAAGAGACATTAAGGGCGCAGCCATTTTAAGTTTTCTGACTCCGAAATTTTTACATTCGCTGAAGTGGGAAAGTCGGAAACTCGGAAATTCCGAGTAGGAAGTTTTCCCATTTGCGAACTTGGTGCATTTTTGCATAATATTTTGTCACTTATCTATATAATATGTATAATGTGAATTAATTACATCTTCCTTGACGACGTTGAAAATTAACATAAGATATAGAAGAGTTACCGTTACTTTGGGGCTGTCCATTAATTACGTTTTACAATTTTTAGTAGATTTTTACCTATGGTTCCTACCATCCTTCCCCCCCCCCTAACTCGCCCCTCCCACATTTTTTTCAAATCCGAAGATTTTAACAATAGTTTTGTTCTTTCTGTTTACTATTGTTCTTTTCATAGAAATATTTCATCTTTTCCAATTTTACGTTTCACTAAATGAGCTTTTGGTAGCCTACAATGTTAATTGTTCACTAGACCTTTTCATCATCATTGATATGCCTTCTTCTACAGGCAATTTTTCCTTTGCTCTTTCTTCAAAATGATCGAACATATCCCGGGAACCTTTAACAAAATGCGAAAGTGAATCATAGGCCTACAATTCCCTACAATATACATACAGACTAATTTGGGGGTCTTGGAGCGATTGACTAGTCTTGTGAAATTCATCCAGCAAGTAATTCTATTTTGCACTCATTTTATGGTGGTTGTGCACAATATTAGCCATATTTTCCCCTGTGTGGCTACCCATATCTAGGAAAGCTAGAAAACGTTCAATAGGGAGCCCATCATCTTGTGAAACATATAGGCTATATAGGCCTACCTCACAATAACAGTGAGCTGACCAATACCAATATGGGACCGGTCTGTAGTGGAATCTACAGATAAACTGAAGTACCCTGCAGTTCTTAAATCCTCCAAGATTGTGTATCTTACTTTAGTGTGACATAATTTTGATAAACTTTGTAGGCCTATATTTATGTAGGCTAGGCCTATATATATGACAATTACTCACTCGTAAAATTTATTTTTGGGAACCCTAAGTTATTTCTTGTGTAGCCTATAAGTAAATACTGCACAAAAAGGACATGTCAAATCCATAATTGATATATTTGTATTAACGTAAAACCAGGTTTTTACATGTTTGCTATGTCCTATCTATGCTACGTCGTGGCACAGGACACATGTAGAACTGTGTAATAAATTTGTATCATTTTTTAGGTAATAAAAAGTAACATTGTTGATGTCAAATTTTCTTGACCGCCCCTCTCCCCTATGTTGACAATTGTCAAACCTTTTCAGACCCCCCTCCCCCCTATTTAGTTGACGTAATTAATGGACGTCAACTTAGTTACGGATTTTCAGCTCATATAGATAAGTGATTTTATCTTAAACATTATAAGCCGAAGAACTTATATTTCACAATAATATATAGATCAGTACTTATAATGCATACATATTTTTTACTCTATTTTGAAACATAATTTTATTTAAAATGGTATTTTTTTATTTAAAAGAGCAATGTACATGATATTTTTCTTTTTTTATCATTTTAACAAATCTTGTAAAAAAAATTTAATTGCAAGGTTGCTAATGACGCATCGATAAAACCAACAGTTTTAAAATGCACAGTGTCGGAACACGGAACATTAGGCTATTCTATTCCTACTCGGAACCTCCGAGTTTCCGACTTTCCCACTTCGTCGAATGCCATATTACTCCCCCATTTGTCCCTCTCCTCCCCCCCCCCCCCCCCCCATCGACATTTTCCGACCATTTCCGGCCTCATTCGGTAACAGTTCACGGCAATCAAGTTATTTTTAGATTTAGAGCCAACTTGTCTGGGCACGTTGCGGACGTCAGCTGTTCGCCTTTATTTTACTACAAGAAAACTTAACCCGCGCTTTTATGGTTAAAAAGGGATGGGGTGAAACAGAGTGACGGAATGTCTAGACATGAATTTAAAGGCCTAATAGCCAACGGCCGATGTAAAAAAGGGGGCAATCAGTTCCACGTTGATTTTATGGAGATGTGATCGAGGGAAGCATGAGAATGTTGAATGACAAATTATGTGGACAATTTATCCTACATGTGTGTAGATCAATGTTGTCATTGTGGTCCACATCAAACAACACCGTGACCGTCGCTTGACATTACAGCAAGCCTATTTTTAGTTTAGTTTAGAATTGAAACAGAAAATTATAATGTTCATAGGAAGGTTGAAATTATCCCCCTTTGTATAGTGTAGTGAGTTATAAAAATATGTGGTGTGCGTTAAATTATTTGAACACATAATGGATCTAACGCCCCCCCCCCCTTTTTCTCAATTTTTGTTATAGATTTGTAGGCCTATTTAGGCCTATAGCCTATATATATTATATTGATCTTATAGGCCTTTAGGCCATTTAATTTTTTAAAGATGAAGCCTATATTTAAAAACAGCAGGCTGCTTTTTTAAATATTAGGCTTAGGTAGGTAGGCCTATAGACATTTTGTACATTAACAAAAGTTAGGCTATAGATAGATATCTAGGCGTTCACAAGTTCACATTGAAAACATAGGTTAGCCTAGGTAGGCACTATATTATTATAATATTATAGGGCCTATATTGTTTCTTAAAATTGTGCTATGCGGACGCCCGCCCTGGAGAACTGTTGTTGGTGCCCGTACTCCGACAGAGGTTGACGGGCATAAAGAAAAAAACGAGTATTTTTTAATAGATCTAGAGTTCTTTATGTTAAACAGTCATAAATTAGCTAATTCTTCATTAGCATTGATGTAAGTATATTTAAATAGAAAAAATCATAATAAATATTTATTTAAAAAAAAAACATGTTGGGTCGTCCATAACAGACGTCCATGAAAAAAAAAAACCTTTTTCTCTGTTGTTACCTCGTCCGAAGGTATTGGTCTTCTTTTTTGTTTTCCCATCACCTGCGTCAATAAAAGGAATGTAGCGTGTCATTGTTATAATATAGTCCACCCAGTAGGCCTCTACAATACGAGAAGAACAAAAGTTAGTATTAGCAGTCCAGTGAAACACATTAAAAGACTTATATATAGCCTTATAATATATAGGCCTACACAGAAATATCTTTATTTTTTTCTATACAGACCTAATTATAACTATATTATGTAAAAACAAATATGGGCCTAGATCTAATACTGAAACATAGGCCCTATGTTCATTTGTAAAGCACATTTCTTCATGCTATCATATTTAGCATGCTCATAGTGGTTGAGCTTTTTTGTTTTATTCCACTATATAAGCTTATTTGGGAGAGGGGGGATTCACAAAAATACCAGATGTCTAGTCTATAGTTGAACAGAATAAAAAATGTATTTGAATAGATCACCGAGAAATCAAGAGGACATGGGCAAGTAATTGAATCAATAATAATTAATTATAATAACCCCCACCCCCCATATTATATTCCCCTGCCTTTCCAAACGCTTTCTTCGGTCTAGCTTTTGTTGAATATTGGACAAGTTGTTGTTTTTAAATTGTTATCTTGAACACAAACATGTATTCTTAGGCTATATAGCCTATTATATGTGATTAGGATTAAGAGATGGGGATGAAGTGACGGGGATGAATTGTCTGAGGATGAAGTGACTGTGAACCGATCGACTCGCAATTAGTAGCTGCATCAGAACATGTCATGCGATTTTGGATCCTTTAACAATTGAGTCTTCTTTTTCCCTGACCAATGTCGTGCCAATTTGCAATAATTTGTATACATTTGTTTTGGAAGGTTGTTTCATTTGACAATCTTGTAAGACGACCCCTCCCCACCCTTGTAGATTTTTTTAAGCAGAGTAAATCTAAATATAGTATATAGCGAACACTTTTTACCAGACGCGGGATCAAAACAGCTGTAGTCTAATGGTGATGTTTTTATTATTATTAGGTTACTAGTGGTTATGCCCGTTAAAATGACGGAGAAACGAATGACTACGATGTGTTTTGATAAGAGAGAAAGAAAACATATACAATAAAATATTCAATAATATATGTATACTAGAAATAGCCCGTGGAAAACCACGGAGAATTTTTTTTTTCTATTTGGTCAGCTTTTGGGAAAAGTGGGTCCTAAGAATAGCATAAAATGTGATCAATGAGCATGATCATTTTTATAAATCACATAAAACTTCTTTCATCCTTTAGCCTATCTGTCACTAAAAATCCTTTATTATATTAATCTCGCAAATTGTTGATTTATGCTAAACAATATCTACTGTAAGGTAATTGACGCACCACCAACCCATCCAGTTGAAACTTGACACATATAATCGATGAAATTGAAAACACGTTCTACCTACCCCCGCCCCCTCTCCCAAACCATTTTTTTTTCATTTCATTCGGTGCACATAACATTTTCTATTATTTATATAAAATATGCTTTGTTATCATGTCACAATGTCATGTATTATTTCTTTTAAAAAAAAAAGCAAGTCCTTGAGTTTTTAAAAAAGCAATTGTAAGTCCTTGAGGGAATACATTTTGAAAATATCTTTAGTATGTCATCTTATATATTACAGACGCTCCTACTGTACAGAAGATTAAGGTGTTCCCTACTCTTATCCTGGGTTGAGTCTAGTCTTGCATTTTGATTAAAGTTTTTAATGATAATAGGTTGTTAGTTTTCCTGGTTTCTTCAGTGTAGTATTTCATGCACTAAGTTAGATAAAAGCATCATTATACCAAAAATCAATAGCTAAAAAAACTTCAAGGATAAATCATGAACAATCAGATAAATTAACAAAATGCACATGCATGGTTTATTATGTACATATATATATATATATATATATATATATATATATATATCAATGCTGAAATATTTCTTGAAAAACAACATTGCGTGTAAATTGTCAGTCATCCTGCAATAGTTGTCCTTTTTGAGGATTTGGTTGAACTCTCACTTTCAAATTCTTGGGACTTGTTGATCTCGTCAAAGCGACATGTAGCTGCCCATGTGAAAAGACGGTAGTCTTTAGATCCACTCCGACTGATCAAATGTCTGTCTCTGTGACTTGTTGATTGTTATTACAAAACCCGGAATAATGGGGAATTGTCGACGTCTAATAATAAGAGGTAGAGTAGTATTACAGGGCGCCAAATCAATTCTCGGGATAAAAACAGTATCACCACGATTACATTCAGAGATGATTTCTGCCGTGATTAAGTTTCGCTGGAGGTCACTTACAATCATTCTTGTACCGTTGCACAATCCTTTCTTCGGATTTAGGTTTCTCAGAAGCATAATTATTGTACCTCTCTTGAGAATCAGTATATGAGGAGGCATCACTGAAGGAGTCTGCTCGTTTAGGAATTCCACTGGATAGTTTACTGCGTCATTTGGATCTTCTGAGATGATCGAATCTGCGCTGTAATAAATAGTTGAATCACCTGGTAGCAACTCAATGATCATTTGATTCATCTCAAGCGTTTGTTCATTGGTCGGTGCAACAATTACTCGTTTTGATAACTCCTTGACACACAGCTGATGAATATCCACAATGAACGGTTCTTCCACCTTTCAGAGGGGTTGCAGCGATTGCTGTTGTAGCAAACGGTAGAACATTCTGTCCTCTTCCACGGAGAAACGCCATTATTGTTGTATAAAGGAATGTTTTTCCGGATCCTCCGGGGCCGTCGAGATAGAAGCAGCGATTCTCAAATTTTTTATTATCAATTGCACCTAAGATTCTTTGGAATGCATCCAATTGTTTGTCACTCAACAGTCTAAATACGTTGGTCCCCTTCTCGTGCTTCTTCAACTGGATCGTAGAGCTGCACTTCGGATATTAAGCCAGTGGGTGTTGGCAGGCCGATTTGCGAGCAAGACAATCCGTGTTGTTTGAGAATTGTGTTTATGTCATGAAGAGCCATATTGATGGCCACGTCATCGGTGAAACTGCGCATGTAATCAAGTGCAAAGTCAGTGACATATTTGTTCCAAAGGTCAATAGGTTTCGAAGGTTCACAGAAGCAACAAATGTACCCAAAAGTTTCTCGCAATTGCTTTGGCATTTTATAGGTGAAAGCTTCTTGTAAACAGCGATCCCACTCAGTGTCTGACTCAAGAAGTCCTCGTGCCGATAAACCACTCCGTCGAACGTGAGTATCGCTTCAAAACTTGTCGCTCCACGGACATGAAGGAGCAGCAATCGAAGATAAAATCGCTCTTCGTCTTTGAAGCTTACAGTGTACATGCGCGAAACTATTTTCCCTGATCCTTTACTTCGTGGTTTCCAGGTAGCCTTTTGGTAGACGTAATGGTATGGGATGTCAACGTAGAGGTACTGTCGTGCCTCTTCATCAGTTTTGATCAGCTTAAACCATGACTCTAATTTCGTTCGGCCAGTTGTTGCTGCCAGCACAGCGTCTTCTTCGTGACCTTCCTCGAATATAATGCGTTGTTTATTCGGAAGGTGAACGGGCAGTCTCTGCACAGCGTGCGAACGATCATGCATTTTTGATTCAAGAAGTCGCCACATTGCTTCTGGTGCACTTAGAGCTTCAATGTAGTTAGTCATTGTAACTAAGTTCTTGCTCGCCGTCTGATCTGATTGCGATGTTTTCACAATCAAACCCTTTGAAGATGTATTTGTAGATATATTTTATAGCTTTCAGGGATGTGCAAAATTCAACGTTAATGTGTGCATTGTACTTCAGTAGTAGGTATGGGCTGTATGGCACTACGTGACGATTGTCCAATATCTTTCCTCTTACAGTTGCTTTGACAGTACTGCGACGCCGATACAACGGATAACCATTATCATTCGGTTTTGTCGTGTCATTGGACTGTTTTGGAAAATGTTTCTTGCATTCTCCATCTTCCATGCAAGGCGCGAAAGGATTGTTTTTGCCGCAAGGTCCATGCATCATACATCTTGTTGTGATGAGTGGATTGTGTGGCCAGTACGATGTGCTCATTACTGTGCTTCTCACACGCTATAATCCCACCTCACTTGGTTCGTTGTCTATGGGCTATGACGGCTGCTGGCTGAACTAGACTTGTTGCATCAACAACGCTTGATATTTCTATCTAACGTGCCGTTTCTCTGGCAGTCTACCTTTCTTGCTTCACGTATTCTCATGCACACTCAAGCAGAACAAACAAGTTCAAGTTAAGTAGTTACATAAGTCGAACGTTTATTGCCGGTATTAACGTGGTTATTTTACATAGTCACTCTTACATATTGGGATAATAAGGTGTTAACAACACATCAATTTTATCCAGGCACATAAACGTCAATACATGGAAAAGAATAATATATAAACACGACTTCACAACACAGTAATTCCAAGTGAACAATTTATGTAAAAATCCAATATGAAATAACGTCATGCAACATTTTAAGAAGGAGTATCCAGTCTCCTACGTCTCCCGATAATAACGTAAAGCCTACCTCTTATATCTGTCCACCGGTCAGTCTAAAAATGGCGACCCAGTGCAGAAACGTCAACCAATCACACACATGTCTACAATTGTCTACACAACGATTGGTCAAGAGGCGTGTCCACTGTCAAAGGGATTAGTCATAACACCTGGACTAGCTAAAAGGGGTGGGTGTACGAGATGAGGGGGGGGGGAGGCGGTCTGTCACCACATTTACTATCTTCCCACTTGGTAAAACTCGTGTCTTAAACAAAGGACCCTAACTAGGTGCGGCGCATGATTTGCGAGAACAAACAATACGCCCAAATTGTATCGTAACCAAGATTCGGCTCAACGACCCTGGGCGCCCTAGTGTGCAACACTGGACACCATAGCCCTTCCCAGTTGCAAACAATAGATGACGAGGGTGGGTAACACAGGTGCTGGCGGCGAGAAACATTAGATTATCTATGTACGCCACGGCCTGACCAAGCGGTTGAGAGAGAGGGATAGGGTGTTGGGGAGGGGGGAAGTGTGTAGGAGAAAAGGATTTATCCCATACACGCCCATTATAATTAAACTTAACTAATTACAAAGGACTAAACTTTGCCTAATTAATTTCACATCATGACAGACCTTCCCGCAAAAATTTAAAATCATGTAATGATTTTAAGAAGTAAATTCATTAGGCAAAAAGTTTGATAAAACACCTACCAGGGGCAATTAACACAAGGTTAACTTCCCTGGCACTATATACAGCGTCTCCCTTTCCTAGATGAGAAAGGAAAAAGAAACCTTAATGCAGTCGCGAGGAAAGCGTCTGCCTCAAAGAGACAAAAGCGAGAAAAGGAATCAAAGCGCGGAGGGCAGACGCGGGCTTTGCTCACAGGACTGGTTTTCTGGGCAGCCCTCGTGGCGATGCTCTTTTGCTGAGCCCGCCTCGGGTCTTGCCTCAAAACTGCCGTCACGTCGGTTAGACGTGAATGGTAAGTAGCTATCGCGCTTCCTGCTAGAGTTGTCGGGACTTTCGCGGGTTGCCTGCTTTTTCTTTCTCCGACCTTCCCGTCGTCTCTGAGAGCGGGACTGGTGCGTGAGCACGATGGGACACGGCGGGTCTCCCAATCTCACGAATTTACTGCCTAGAAAAAGGTCAACCCCGTCTATCATGTCCAGTACTGCAGCATTAATACTTCCGTGCACATATCTAGTCTTCACGAGTATTTGCGCAATCGGGACAATGTGGCGGCGGGACCCTTTCTCCGGCCCCGTGAGCGTGATGAAATCGCCTGTCAGATCGTTAGGGCGGAAGAGGGACTTATTTATAACACAGTCATACTCACACCCGGAATCGAATAGGACTCTGACCGGCTCCCCATTCACCTCTGCCATGTCTGTAACAGAGGGACTGAGGTACTTATTTAAATCGTGACCTTGGATAACACCAACAGAGGGAGGAGCCGTTTTATCGCTCTTCACGACCGACAGGGTGTTGAGTGTGAAAGTGGGCTTGGTCTGCACCTTATCACGCCTCTCCTGCGGCTCGTGTCGGGTCGGCTGCCTATCATTACTCCCTCTATTCTTTCCTGTTTTGTGGCCATTTTCTCTACTCGGTTCGGAGGAAAGGTGTGGGTCCCTAGTAGGGGTAGGGGCACATGGGGGGTTATTGTTACCAACCTGTCCCTTAGTTTCCTTGGGACGATTTTCACGGTTATCTCCCCTGTGCGCCTCTATATAGCGATCAGCTATTTTAATAGTTTCAATCAGCGCGCTCGCCCCTTGTTCATCGATAAACACCTTTAATTTCCCGCTCATACATTGCCTTAGTTGCTCGACCATCATCAGCTCCTTTAGGCTGTCAAAAGTTTCCTCCCCATGGGCCAATGTGAGCCACTTGGTAAGATACTTTTCTAGCCTTTCGGCTAGCTGATAAAAGATCTCGCCAATTTCCATTCTTGCGTATCTAAATTTCTTTTGATTCGCTTTGGAATTGAGGTCATAGCTGTTCAACAGAGCGTTTTTAAGGGTTTGGTAGTCCCCGCTGCTATCTGCCGGAATTTTGGCATATGTCTCGTAGGCTTTTCCCCTCAGCGCGTGAGACAATTTTCGGCACCACTCAGTTTGATTTAACTGATAAGTGTTGGCCAATGTCTCGAAACGGCTTAAAAAGACCTCCACACTTTCAATCCGATCGTCGTAAACGTCCAATGGGAAGTAGAAAGGGGGGTTTTGGGGTTGGGCCTCAGGGGACGGAGTACCAGGGTTATAGGATTGGGATAGGGGAGATGACTCTGCCCTTGACATTCTATCCCTCTCCATCTGCATCTCTATCTCTTTTATTCTAATGGTATTTTTCGGCCTCAATCTTTGCCTGTTCGTTCTGGGCGTTAATTTTTGCCTGTTTGATTGCTACTTGGGCCACATGTTTCTCCTTGTCTATCCGGGCCAATTCTATTTTCTCTTTTTCCCGCTCAATTTCCCGTATTTTATCTAGTTCTTCATTCATGAAGTTTATCAATTCCTAGCCGGTTAAGCCTAGTGATTCACCCAAACCTTTTAATTCAAGCTTTAACCTTTTTAAGCTTATGTTCTTCAACTTTTAGATATTGAGTTTAAATCTATTTTTCAATATGTTTCTATTTCATGTCATGAGTCTAATGCCTATGAAGCTGTAAATACATTTATTGATCTTTGTGATACGTCACTTTTAATGTCTATTTTTAAAACAACTAAGTTAACTAAGTAAAGACTCTTTGATTGTAACTAAAAGACAACTTAATGATTTTTCTTTTATGATGGCACAGTTATGATAAATGGTCGACCCTGTCAGTTATCACAAGACAATTTTAAAAAATAGTGCTTGGACATAAGAACTTGCAGTTTGGTTCTTTTGAAGTGATGGTGGGAAGACTGAAAATATATTTGATATTGTGTTCTTATTTTCATTACTTGTCCTTTTTTGGCTTTGGTCTAATTTCAATTCATTATGAACTGTACCATTTGTTTTATTTCTTGATTCTAAATGTCAATTTTAATTTTAGCGAGCCACTTGTCAATTTTTTCCCCTATGAATGTTTTTTGATATTCAGCTTTGCTTGATAATGTTACACTTGAACTTGAATGCATGTCAGTTACTAAATGACTTGGTTGATTTTAAAGTTGTTTTTTTGTTGTGAACTGATGGTGTAAATTTGTTACCTAAATGAATTGATCTTATATATTTAACTTTGCCTGTTAATGTGACTATAGTATGCTTACAATCATGTTGCCAAATTTTAGAACATGTTCTAAAGGCTAAGCCACACTACAATCAAAATCAGTGATTGGCTGTCATTCAATTCAAAAATCACGATGATTCTCTCCGTTTCTAATGTGGCATAGCGCGAATCAAGTCAGTTTCAGTAGTGATTGACGATGATTCACAGATTTAGAACATGTTCTAAAATTTGCAGTCACGATTCTTGATTGAAGCTGTGTCAGCCAATGGGAAGCGCTAAAATATCATGTGATAATTAACCTAGTTAAAAAAGACAACAAAAATGGCTGCTACTAAATTGACAGTCGTTCTGAGCAACTTACAGAGATAACAATTATTTTTATTGAGATCTACGAAAGACATGAATGTATTTGAATATTAAATTATCTATCTATCGAAATGTCATCATGAATAAAGCTGTCTAGTCAATTAGTGTTAGAATAAATGTCACTGAACAGACTGGGATCGAGTGCACCGGTAAGTAGGCCTATCTTTCGTTTTTTATTCGCTGTACTGTAAATGTAAACTTGTAGTGTAGGCTGTAACATAGCCATAGTAATTATTACTATTACTAGTTTATAATAATAATATTATAGTGTTATGATTATGTTGATGTAGCCTACTGCCTAGCTAGATGTACTAAAATAGGCTACTAATAATAGGCCTACACGTCCTAGTCCTAGAAGTAGTAGATAAGTAGAGCGAGACAAGTATCGTCATCCACTAATATTTGCTATTGCTTCAGTAGTAAATAATAATTTGTAATTTACTGTTGGACCAGTATAGGCCTGTACCATGCTTTATGTTTTGAGTACTCTCACTGGTCTACACAATTAGTGAACTACTATGAGTAACTATGCAGTAAATAGTAAATAATTAGTAGCCTATTTTAAAGCTGCTTATGATGAGTATTTCAGCACCGAGTCCCACTTAATTTATTTTAGTAGAATATATGCCAATTTATAGCTAAATATAGATGTACAGGTGATATTTATTTTTCACATGGTTTTACGGTACTAAAGTACTTGGTCTTGAATATGAATGGTCCACTACTGTATTGGTCTTGGACAACATATATTATTCTAGTTATAGTTTTTTTAAGGTAGGACAGTCCATGAGAATGACTATAAAAATTATTGATGAAAAATATTTTAATTGTAGGTCAGATAAGTACAGACAGATTATATCATTATGCCTTGATTATTCTGGGAAAACAAACTAAAACCAAAAATGATCTACATAATAAAGAAAAATTGCAATAAACATAAAATAAAATAAAACCAAAAAACACATGTATACATTTCAACTTTTAATTTTTTTCAGATGGAAATATAAGAAAAAAATGCATGCTCTGAGAAATAACTACACCAGGGAGCTTCGCATTACTCGCAGCTATAAACAGAGTGGCTCTGGTACTTCGGATGTTCGGGCAAGCAAGTGGACATATTTTAATGCCATGAGTTTTCTGCGAGGATTGGTCAACATCAGCACAGAGACTATTTCAAATATGGTAAATTAAAAAAAAAAAAAAAACTAAACTAATAAACATTTTCAAAAAAATATAACTCAGTTGGTCATTGTAGCAAAGAACTAGCAAACATTTGAACCAGATTGTTATATGCTCATTAAACACTCTTATGATCTCATGGCTGTGCTTGCCTCCCATATAAATGTTGCCACTGAAAAGGCACTTGCCCTTTGTTCCAGAAGTACTCCTTCAGTTCTTTCCTCAATTCTCTGGCTTTATTAGTGCTGTTGTTGCCAGTGGAAAAGTTTAAAGTGTGGAAACTGCCATTTTGTGTTGTAGTCATCAGCTACATTTTTCCATTCATCAGCAGTTTTAGGAATCTAAAACAGAATAGTATTTCAATTTAATATGCTGTTTTCACTCATAATAATACATAATGTATTGTCTATAGCAGGCCCATGCAAAGAGCCTTAATATTACTGATGAAGTTTTTTTTTACTGTTAATATACAATGTGTATGTACTGTCTGTTGCAGGCACCTGCTACAAGCAGTAATGCAGAGGATGCTGATACTGCCATGTCTCAGCAAAGCACTTCTTCATTTGACAGTCATGAGCCAAGCCAGCCAGCAGAAACAATTTCCTTACCACAAACAGCAACCCTTTCCAGACCAGCAGCAGCAACTCCTTCCAGACCATTCAAGAGAAAACCCACAGAAGATCCCCTGCATGCTTCCCTCTTTCAATTTATTGAAGATAGGCGTTTAAAGCAAGAGGATCCAACCTCCATTTGGGCGAAAAATGTGGGCTCAACATTGAATTTGATCCAAATTGAAAAGCGCTGCATATAGCTCGATTGGAGCTTGAGGAAGTTTGTCATAAATTCCTCAGAGAAGACTTAAACGAGTAAAGGGTGTTATGGTCAAGTTGGTAGTTACCATCATTTGACGTTTTGTTTTGAAAGACAAACTCGTTTATATTGAGTTTATTCTATTGTTCACATTGTAGCTACAGTTCTTTTTAGTATTCACTGAAACATGGTTTTAAGAGTTTTATGAGTGAGTGAAGTTTTTACCTAAAGAAATAGTATTAAAGTATTTAATCTAATAAAGCAAGAAAAGTCTGATTATTGTATGAGTGAACAAGAGTTGACAAGGTAGATATTTCTAGAATGAAAGATCAGTATGTTTTGGATTTTAGAGATGAAAGGTTGCTTTTTTCTAATAATGTATACTGAACTAATGTGTTAACTTAAGTTTTATTCAATTATAAAAGAGTCGATTTAGAATAGTTAAAGGAGCGGAATATAATGTTCTAGTGATGATGAATATATGCAGGGCTTATGGAAGCTATATTCTATGAAGATTTTATAGTATCATGGACAATTTCTGTGTACTCATATTCTTTATCTTAAAATTACACCATCTTACACGCCTTCAGAATTAATAATAATACTGTAACAATTGTACCTGTTCTATTAATTATATTGAGTCTTTTCTATTGTTCATATTGTGCCTGTGCTATTAGTTACTTAGTTTAATGTCTATTATATTGGTTATTTAGTGTCTGATATATTGGTTATAATGTGTCTGTTATATTTACACAAGGCAGTCATCTCATCTCAATCGGTGTATCCATTGCACCAGTAGTAGCTGTGACCATGTGTAATCACTATTTTTAACAAATAAGTAAACTTTATGTAAATACTTTTTTATCTTCATTGAGTTGTCAACTTGTTGGTTAAAAAAATTAAAAATGAAATAAATGTTTGTATACTTTTGCTCTATTGTATTTTGTATATAACAATGCAAATGAGTGCAGTTGTATATATTAAATAAAAGCAAACAAACAACAAGTTATTCTTTCACTTTCATCCACATTGTATTCATAGTGCTTATTGATGGTATTTAGTATAATTATCTAGTTAATATCTGAAGGAAACCTACCACCATGATTAAGAACACTTGTGATAAGACAACACATCTCTGGGATAATTTCTCCAATTGTAGATCTTTTAATTCTATACAGGAAATGCATAGATTGATAGCTGTCTCCTTAAATAAAAATGAAATTTGGCAAATTCTCCCATCAGGGGCCCCTTCCAAACTTTTGTTATAAAGAATTAATGACAATTAAACATAATTCATGATATGTCCTATAATATTTAGAAGCAGGTTTGCAATTCTAGGTAATTGGTATATATGTATAGGTAAGCTTAGACGTAGGGTAAGGGTTATAATCATTCATTTATTCCAATCATTTCAGTGCAGAAAGGAGGTGCTGGGCACTGGGTTTTAATTTAAACTTATAAACAACTTGGTTTAAAAATTAAATTATATCACTTCTGGTTTTCAGTAAGAAAACAAAAATGAATAAAAGATAAAAGAACCAACCTGAAGATAGGCGCAATCATGGCATGTTGTTTATCAAAATGATAAATGTCCATTCTCAAAAAGTTAGAAAAATAATTGGCGCGTCAAGAATAGTCACTCTCAACACTTTCCGTGATTTATGATTCTCTCTGAATGTGCTTTTACGTGTGGCATGGCTGATTGTGAAGCATAGTATTTTGATTCGCACCAAAACAAGATTCTAGTGATTCGGTGAAAAATGATTCTAGTCAAAACGTGATTCTTGAGTATAGTGTGGCTTAGCCTTAACTCTGTGAAACATTGCGAATCACTGCTGAAACTGATTGTGTTGAATCAGTTTCGCGCTATGCCACATTTGAAACGGGGTGAATCATCGTGATTTTTGAATTGAATCGCAGCGAATCACTGATTCTTGAATATAGTGTGGCTTAGGCTTTAAGTTGTTTGCTTCCACCTGAAGATATGAATCTACCAACCATTGCTGGGTTAATTTACCAGCACTCATAATTGGGTTAAAGTTATCACAAATGGCTGTTTGGGCTGCCTTGAACTGTAACATGCTGACTTTTGTACACACACGATTAAGTACTGCTCCTTCGTACGCTTCGCACTTCCAGTTCGGTTGCCACCCAGGTTCGCCGTATGGGAACAGGAGTGCATAAGACATTGGATCCATGTGGGGGCTCAAGATGTTTATGTTGATACAATTTTGCTTAGGATCGGCGGGGTTTCTCGGGTAGATGCGAATGTCAAGCTCAAATGGAGGTTCACCATCTTCATTCACAAATACCATAGCTACTTCGTTCGACGTTGATGTGTTGAAGCACCGTGGATCTGAGTGACAATCTCGCCGAAATACCATATTCACCAAAGGAATTTGATCTCCCCTCTGTGTTGCTTGTTCTAATGCTTGTGTTTCTACTTCTCGCATCATCTGATAACTTTTCGAAAATTCTATTGTGTTGTCGAAAAAAACGATCAATTTGATCCATAATACGTGGGAGGCACTGTTCATTTGTGGGATGTTCATGTCGAATATTAGTGGCTTGAGTACTTCCAGTACGTAGAGTTGGCCATATTGTGGTGCCTGTGTTGTTAATGGCTGAAGATGAGACGTCTTGTGGTACGTCTGACCATGTATCTTGAAAACGTATGGACCTCTTCCTTGCACGTCGATGATTTTGGCACCCATTGAAGCGAATGACACTGCGTTGTTGTACGATCTTATGTTCTCGCGATAATGTTTACTATCTGGATCAGTTGTGTCAGTCAGAAGTCGGCGAAGAAACTCGGGATAAGCCAGCTCGACATCATTTTCAACCTTGGTGTCACAATTCTGGATTTAATAGTGACTATTAGCACTTAGATAGATAGCAGTGTATAACTAGAACCTTAGATTAGCTTAAGTTTAGCTAGAATAGAGAGAAGGTTAGTCTGACGTCACTATCTTCTCCCTCCCTTACGCAATTACATCTCCCCATCACTCTTTCTCACCTGTTTCTCTACCCTTCACTATACTCTTGTACTACGCCCAAATTCAGAGTCTACTGACTAATACAATTCAACTTGGTACTACATCTTGGTTGAATGGGTACGAATGTGTTAGTTAGAATGTATATATTTTATCCTATGCTATATTAATGTATTCATATCATGTCTTAATGTATTTATATCTTGTACTATTTTAACGCATGTGTAGACAGTCATCACTCGATCCCTCACTCACCCCCTCCTCTTCGCGTCCCCGCCACCCCCACCCCCTTTTATATCCCCTCAGCTTAGCGGCACGTTATGCAATTGCTTTGAGACGGTCGTTCCCTGAGCGTTGACCAGAGAACCCAGTTCGCACACATATAACTAATTCTCGTCCGAACCCCCCCCCCCCCCAGCCACTTGAGTTAACTACTTAAAATTCTACCAAAGGGAGATAAATTCCCCCACTCAGCATGACGTCTGTTCAATTGTCTTTCATCTAGACCTCTCCCCCCCCCCCCATTTCCGCCCTCGCAACCCCGACCCCCAATCCATTTTTGGCTCCAATAAGCTTTTCTTATGCAAATGTATATTCAATCTAGCCAATGAGAATAGGATGTAATTAAATGTAAGCAAACCAAATTAACCTTGGGTCAGGTGACTAATGTTCACGGAAAAGCCCGCCCAACTAAACTAGGGCAGATCTCTCCCAGCTCCCGAGCTAGATACATCTTTTTGGTCTAGCTCCCAAATTGTTACTTGGACTTGCAGATACTTAGCCAGTAATCGTAATTTCCTCATTATAGTTACGTAGCCTAAACTTGGATTCCGCAACAACACAGTATATTGAGTGATAGACGTTCCTGTGCATATATCTCAAGCATTATATCTCCCCTGCATGTTAGTATGTATATTTCATCATTGGATATTGAATTTGAATCATAAATAAACACCTGAAACGTAACCAGAGACTTGCTTGCCTAACTTAGAACTGTCTATTTGTGTGTGTTTAACAACATCTGAACGAGCCAGTAGAGAACAAATAAATATTCCAGGTCAACTATAGCATCGGCACCTCATACTTCTAAGACAACCAGCCATTATTACCCCATCTCAATTGCCACATCGTGACACTTGGGTTTGGGCAGCTTAACTTTTCCTTTGCGGCAACAACTGGTGAATTTTTTGTCAGATGGCAGCTTAGCCTTGAAGTTTTTTGATTGACAGAATTGGCAGATTTCCGTCATTGGACCGCAATTGTGTGCAACCACGCAGTTCTCTCTGAAGTGAATAGCATCTTTTTGAATCTGATGGTTTAGTTGCACTTGTGCTAAACGCTGACACTTGGCAACTGCAGTTTATCGTGCTTTTGTTTTCTCGGGCGTTTCCGATTCTCGCCTCTTATGTTGACATTCGGCATCTGCAATTCGACGTGCTTTTGTTTCATCGGAAGTTTCATATTCTCGCCGCTTATTTTGACGTTCGGCATCTGCAATTCGATGTGCTTTTGTTTCATCGGAAGTTTCAGATTCTCGCCTCTTATTTTAACATTCGGCATTTGCCATTCGACGTGCTTGAGACTGTAGTGGGGTTTCTAATAGAAGTTTTTGGCGTTTTTATTACGTTTCTTCTATTTTAATTTTTTCCAGCGATTCTTGACTTTGGCGAGCCTTCCATCTCTCCTTCCTCTCTCTAGCTAAGCGGCGCCTGCGTGCTGACTGATCATCATCATCATTATCACGTGTATCCATTAAATCTTGGGATATTTACTTGACTTAACGCAAGTATAATATATGATATGAAATCGATATATCTATACCCAAAATACAAACTTTAAACTTGATTAATAATATATGGGATCCAGAAGTGATTCAGGTTAGGCCGAACTTGTTTTTACCAACCAAACAACTCGATATATATGACCTTACTTTTGTTTATTAAGTAAAATACCGGATCTTTATTTGCACTTCATAAAATGACGTAAAGCGTCGGTGGTTTCAGTGCTGGTGTCATTTAGTGCTTATTTTTCGCACTTGCGACACAAAACAAAACAAAAAATGGTTTCACGCTAGTGGTGAGTGCGTAGAACAGACAATTGCGTCATCTGTCTGTACTCTCAAAACCAAATCGCTATGCGTTCCGCTACACAGACAGATAGCCTACCTTTATTTGGGTAATTATTATATAAAAGAAGATATACAATAAAAACTGGAATGAGAACGTTTCTTTTCGGTATTTAGTTTTTGTTCTCTTTACTTGTTTCTGATCGCCCTGACCCACTACTGTACCCAAGGGCCTCAAAGACTGGCGCAGTGTGTAAACCGCAGATACATTCCCATTTAGAATACACCGGCGGGCGAACGCGTGGGGGACAGCCCCCGCAGAGAGTCCGAAATCCATTGCACTGCCGAGAGGCCACGGGGTCTTAATTGGTGGGGAGGAAGCAATGGACGTTGAATTGCCGTCTCAAGAACGATCCGGTGCCTGGAAGCCTGTATTTATAGTAGGCCTTTAGGATTTGAGCTACCGGGTGACAGTGCAGGTATACGGGTGAGCCACCGCGATATTGATCCTTAGGGGAACCGCAGTGAACGGTCGCTGGCCTGCGGAAACCTTTCCTTTTTACACGGCACGCCACGCCTTCGGCGTGTCGTGGGCTGGCTGGAGCCCGGACAGAGTTCACTCAATCCTAAGGGTTACGCCCTGGACACAAGAACCAAAAGGCTCGTCCGGGTTTACTATGAAACTTTTTAATTCGGTCGCTCTGACCCTGGCATATGTGTTGCTGTCAAGCTTCTCGTACTAAAACGTAGTGAACAGTTGTGTTGAATTGTTATTAATAATATTAAATTATAAAATTAAGGATAATATACTATCTAAAAGGAAAAAAAATACTAAACAATAAAAATGTAAATAATATAAAAAACGTATAGTCTACGTAGAAAATAATAAAAAAAAATATTTCAATGCAATAAAAACTAAAGTGAGAACGATTTTTTTTTCGGTATTAAATTTTTGTTTTTGCTTATTGTATCAATAAATTAGTATTGAGAATGTTTCTTTCGGTATTTAGTTTTTGTTCTTTTATACTGTGTCCGGTTGCCCTGACCCTAGCTTCTGGTATTTAAAAGAAATCATTTAGAGTCTATAATTCGTATAATTTAATGTATAGAATGTATAAAGTCGCACATTAAAGGATGTAGTCAATAGCGACGTGAATCAATTAGCCTCAATAATTAAAACATTGGGTTACTTTTACTTAAAAGGATGATGCAATAATCTATAATGAAAAAAGAAAATTAATACGCTATTATTTTTTAAAATTACACCATTCAACTCTCCAAGCCAAATTGCGGTGCGTAACTTTTAAAAAAAAGTCTCACCACATTAAACATAAAACAGCAGAAAAGGGAAAACCCGATAAAATAAATAAACGGAAACGGCCATTTGCTATGTACGGTTATATTTATTTGCATGGTTGGATCTAACATTTTGAATTGTTTAAATCAACACATTCATGATTATAAGTCATAAAATAAAATTCTCTATTGGAGGACGATTAATTGTCCGAATTCCATTGCAGTATTTTGATAGAAACAAAAATAAAAACAAGGAGTATATTGGGGGAGAATTCACGTGGTTTTTGGTGAAATCGCCACGTGTTTTCACCATGATTTCACGGTGTTTCCACGTAGTTTCATCGGCCTTTCCACGTGATTTTTCACGGTGAAATCACCGTGAAAAATTCACGTGAAATAATTTTGCGAATCCAACCTTAAAAATACGTGGTTTCACCAAAAATCTGGTCATGTTTCCACTTCTTTTCCACGTTGATAAGACGTGTTGTGCCCGCTGGGTAGGCGCCTATAGGTGCAAACATATATATAAATATATAAACAAACAAACTCACCGTAATCAATACATATAATTACCGTGAGTTTGTTTATATATTTGTTTATATATTTACTAGTGGTTATGTCCGTCAAAATGACGGATAAACTAATGACTACAATGTGTTTTGTTAAGAGAGAAAGAAAAGAGACTATTACAATAAAGACAATGAACTTTTCTTTTCGGTATTTCTTTTTTGTTCTTTTTAATTGTTTCTGGTCGCCCTGACCCTGGCATATGCATAAATGTTACTGATAAGCTTCTGATATTAAAACGTAGCGAACAGTTGTGTTGACTTGACTATTGTTATTAATAATAGCCTATTAAATTAACAATAATATACTATCTAAAAGAAAAATAAACCACAACACTAGACAATACCAAACAATAAAATGGTAAATAAAAAAAAAGCGTAGAAAATAATATTTAAATACCAAAAAAACTAAAGAGAGAACGATTTTTTTTCGGTTTTTCATTTGTGTTCTTGCGTATTGTATTAATAAAACAGTATTGAGAATGTTTCTTTCGGTATTTAGTTTTTGTTATTTTTAATTGTTTCTGGTCGACCTGACCCTGGCATATGAAAAAGAATTGTGGCCTTAAGGACTGGCGTAGTGCAGAGGTTCCCAACCCTGTGCCCGCGGGCGCCATGGCGCCCACGGAACGATTCGTATGTGCCCGCCTCTCACTATTCGACAGAGACAGAATTTTTTTCATAAACATTATTTTAAAATATGATTTTTTTTTATTCATTTGTTAGAGTTTTAATTTTTTTTGACTGCCTAGGTTTATTAAATATGTTCGATACTTGTCCCAACTTGTCTTGTGGCGAGCCAGACTGCACTATTTACGCTAGCCTGGAACGGCTAGTGCCATTTGCACATCACACCTTGTACACGCAGAAAACCCGAAGTGAACGAATGGATCGAACGCCACGAACTGATCCGATAAACGCCGAAGGCGCCAAATCACAAGGCACATAACTCTGATTGCTTCCGCGATCATCGGCTCATTTCGGGTTTTCCGCGTGTACATGGAGTGATGCGCAAAAAGCATTCCCCGCCTGGAACCGCGTTGTTGTCATTGTGATTGCTGCCCTGTTCGGGTCGCGACAGTTAGATAAGAGACATGTTCGTCAGACGAAACACGAATTAGGAGTTTTCTACACACAAAAAAATCAACAGGCTAAAAGCGAGGTGCGTAATTTATTGTATTCATAAGCGATGATATATTAATAAACTATTATTATTGAGGAGATAGTTATAGTTCTTGTTATAATATATTTATGCATATAATGCAGAACAGACTTGCGCTATAACATTGATATTATATTGTAGTTCAATTATTATTTTTTTTTATTTTTATTTTAGCCCTAAAATAAGTGGACCAAGTAAAAGACAACGAACCTATAATTTTAACACTGACTGGGATGAATCATATTGTTTCGTTAATTTGAAAAATAAATGCGTTTGTTTGTTGTGTGGTAGTAGCATTGCAGTGCCGAAAAAACATAACGTTGAACGACACTTTCAGACAAATCATGGCACTTTTAATGTGAATTATCCTCTTAAATATGAAGTAAGAAAGAAAAAAATTTGTAATCTAAAATCAAGTCTAACAGCACAACAGACTGTTTTCACTAGACATGTGGAAAATTCTAAAAAGGCCACCATTGCTTCTTTCAAAATATCTCACATGCTCGCTAAAAAGAAGAAACCTTTCATTGATGGTGAGTTGTTTAAGGAACTATTTTTGACTGGTGCCGATTGTTTGTTTGATGGATTTTCTAACAAACGTGAGATTGTCTCAGCGATACAAGACTTACAGTTGTCAAATAACACAGTCACAAGAAGAATACATGCAATTTCAACAGACATACAAACTCAGTTAAAAACTGACTTGGAAATATGTGACTGGTTCTCGCTACAATTTGACGAGTCAACAGATATATCAGACACCGCACAGTTAGCAGTTATGGTGAGAATGGTGTTTAGTAACCTCACAGTAAAAGAGGATATGTTACAAATATTACCTATGAAAGGACAGACAAGGGGTGAGGATATTTATAATACATTCAAAACATACGCCAAGTCAATAAATATGCCTTTACACAAGCTGTCTGCAATAACCACTGATGGGGCGCCAGCAATGATGGGTAAAAACAAAGGATTTATTGCCCTCTGCATGAAGGATGATTCATTTTCAAACTTCATGTCCTACCATTGTATTATCCACCATGAAGCTCTGTGTTGTAAAATGTTGCCATTTGAACACGTCATGAAAATAGTTACAAAAATAATCAATTCTATTCGAGCAGCTCCTTTGCAACACCGACTTTTCAAGGCCCTGTTAGAAGATACTGAAGATAAAGAACATGATCTTATTCTGCATACTGAAGTACGTTGGCTCAGTAAAGGGAAGGTTCTTACAAGATTTGTGAGTTTAATTGAAGAAATAAAAACATTTATAATAGATAGAAAGGAAAATTATAATGAACTAGGTGACTCTGGCTGGCTGATTGATTTGGGATTTCTCACAGACATCATGGAAAAATTTAATTCTTTAAATTTGGAGTTGCAGGGTAAAGACAAAAGCATAGCTGAAATGATAAGCTCTGTAAAGTCATTTAAAGCTAAATTGGATTTGTTGATATCACATCTGCAGATCAATTCTCTCGTGCATTTCCCACATATGAAGAAAATGCTAGGTGACAATGAATTAAATGGGACATTATTTATTAAGCATCTTCAAGAGTTAACAAAACAGTTTGAAGAGAGATTTTTGCAGTTTAAAGGGTAAGTCCTGCCTGAAAATCAAATACGTAAAGTATATATTTTCTGAAAGCTCTACGTCGCGTGAAGCCATGTCGATTATAGCATAGTCGATTGATTGTAAACAAAAATCTTGGAAACTTGTGACGTCACTACCTGTTCGTGAGTTTCCGGCCCGTGGTCGACAGTTTCCGTAATTGCAATGTAATTTAATTAAATTAACACATTTATCGTCCACTCTCAAAAGAAAGACTTGTATATTTGAAAATGATATTTCAAAGGCTTTAATATGGAATTAAGTTACTATTTAGGCAGGACTTACCCTTTAAACATATTGAGCCAATAGTTTCCTTCTGTATCAATCCTTTTACTTGCCAAATAAATGTTATGGAAATAGCCGCATGTATTGCAGATTTTGTTCAAGGTAAGACAGAAGAACTAGAGTTAGAAATTTTGGACCTTAAGAATGATATTTTGCTAAAATCCTTAATGTCAGAGGACTTTTGGAATACAGTGGATAGAGAAAAGTTCCCATTGTTGAAAAAAGCGGCATATAAAATTGAATCATTTTTCGGTTCGACGGCCGACATATTTATGCGAATCATTGTTTTCAAACATGAACTTAATAAAATCAAGATATAGATCTCGACTCACCGATGAGCATCTTTATGATTGTCTGCTAACAGGATTATCGTCATTCGCTTCTAATTATGAAGCTCTGGCCAATGAAATGCAATGCCGAAGATCACATTGACTTTATTATATTTTGTAATTAAATGTTTTCTTTGTATTTGTGTGTTTTGTTTACTTTATTTACGTTTTGTAAATACATTTCTCTGTGTGTATGCAATTTGAAAAAAATGCCAAATAATTTTATTATTTTGAAACATTTTTGTTTATTATTTATTAATACATTATGACTATAAGAAAATAAGAAAATAAATTATGGGAAAATGACAAGTTATGGAAGGAGTTTGTCGATTTAAAATAGGTGGTGCCCGCCACCCTACCGATATTTTAGAATGTGCTCTAGAGTAAAAAAAAAAGGTTGGAAACCCCTGGCGTAGTGTGTAAACCGCCGATACATTCTCATTAAGAATACACTGGCGGGTGAACACATGGGGCACAGCCCCCGCAGCGGGTCCGAGGTCCATTACACTGCCGAGAGGCCACTGGTCTCAGTGGGGAGGAATTTTAAGCAATGGAAGCTGCAATCCCGTCTCGAGAACCACCCGGTGCCTGGATGCATGTGCCAATAGTAGGCCTATAAGATTTGTGCTACCGGGTGACAGTGCAGGTATACTGGCGATTCGAGCCACCACGATAATGATCCTTAGGGGAACCGCAGTGAACGATCGCTGGGCTGCGGAAACCTTCCCCGTTACACGGCACGCCACGCCTTCGGCGTGTCGTTGGGTGGCTGGAGCCCGGACAGAGATTTCTCAATCCTAAGCGGTACGCCATGGACACAAGAGCCGAAAGGCTCGTCCGGTTTTTTTAAAGAGACTTTTAAATTCGATATTAAAATGTCGCGAACAGTTGTGTTGACTTGACTTGTTATTAATAATATTAAATTAACAATAATATACTATCTAAAAGAATAAAAACATGTGTAGACAGGTGGTCTACAAGTTGTTTTTGTACTGTTCTCATCATATTTTCTTTTAATTTCATAACAAAGCACAGTTAAGTTTTTAACTAATTATACTGGGGCGCTTTTTCAGGTTGTTTGAATCCGATTGGCTGCGGGTCAATAAATTTTATTGGTCAGTGATAGTGTTTGGGTCGCCCTATTTAATCTCCCTCCGGTCAGTTGTTTGGCCTTCTATTGGTGGTGGTCGTTGAAAGTGGCATACTAGTCTCGTAAGTTTAATTATAACATTTTTCTATTGCTTTTTTGATGTAAAATAAGTATTCTAAACTGTAGATTAATATCTCAACATTGGTGATGGATTAAGATGAGTTAATATTATGTCCGATTGTTTAGATAGCATATAGATTTTAGTATGATTTACGATCACTGAATTAAACCAGAGCGGCGACCATGTTTAATGATATCGGTCAGCCCAACGTGTTTATCGCATTGAATTTATGTAAAGATTATTATTTTTTACTTAATGTTTTTCTATTTTTTATTTTTATATTTATATACCTTAGGTCGGATAAAACCTACTTTGTTGGTCTCTGGTTATATATTATTTTTAAGTTAGATGTTAGAAATTGCTAGGTCTCTTGTATATATTTTCTTAGTTAGATATTAGATAGTGTGTTAAGTGATGAGAAGATTTGAATTATGATTTTGTAGTATGTGAATTAAGAGTTGGTAGAGATTGTGATTTATTTAGTTAGAAATGGCGCTGGTAGACGATGGATTTATTTAGTTGTTGTTGATATTGATGGTTAGGGCTTATATTTGAATAAACTTGTGTATTATGAAAAATTTATTTGTTCCCTTGATAGATACATTGTTGTAGTGTGCGTGGTTTATGTTTGTTTATTTGTGGTTTGCTGTTCTGTGTTTAGCTTAGTGTAGTTTTAGTAGTTTAGTATAGTCTAGTATTTAGTATAGTTAGCTAGTAATTGTAGTTTTTAGTATTGGTTCATCCAGGTAGCTAACCCTACCTGCCTACCACAATATAGGTATGCACAGATATACCCGTCCCCTCCCCTTGTATATAATGTATATGTAAATATATGTATATTAATTTAATTGTGTGTGTTATATAATTCAATAACACACACACACTTCCACTTTTAAACTCAGTCAATTCCCCCCCCCCCTTACACATAAATACAAAACAATAAAAAAGGTAAATAATATAAACAAAATTAGAAAATAATATTTCAATGCAATAAAAACTAAATTGAGAAAGATTTTTTCGGTATTTAATTTTTGTTCTTGCTTATTGTATCAATAAAACAGTATTGAGAATGTTTCTTTCGGTATTTAGTTTTTATTTTATATTGTTGCTGTCAAGCTTATGCGTACCCGGTATTTGAAAATAATCATTTATAGGCCTAACTTGTTTTTTTTTAAATTCGTATCATTTAATGTATAGAGTGTATACAGTCGCCTATTAAAGGATATTCTCAAAAGCGACGTAAATCCATTAAATAATTAAAACATTTAGTTACTTTTACTTAAAAGGATAATGCAAACATCAATAATGAAAAAAGAAATAATTTAATTGACATTACGTCATAGGCTAGTATTTTTTTTAAAGTAAACCATTGAAACTCTCCAAGCCTAATTGTGGTGCGTAACTTTTAAAAAATGTCTCGCCACATTAAAAAAACAACAGTAGAATTGGGAAAACCCGAAAAGACCCACGCGTTCAACATAGTAAATCTCGCGTTCAACAATGTAAATGAACGGAAGTGGCCATTTGCTATGTACCGTTATATTTATTTGCATAGATGGCTCGTTGTAAATTATGTTCCCAACAGATAGTGGCCTAAGCAGGAGCGGTGGCAGTACGCATCTGCGTACTATACTACTAAGCATACTGAATTAACATAGTCATCCTCTTCATATGCTTTTTAGTATCACAGTCAACGATTATCGCTAATTTGATTATCCCTATTGAAAGCTAATAGCCTATCGGTTTTAATCAATTAGCCCATATTTATTTTTAGTTCTAAAGTTCATATTGTTACATATTGTATGATTGAAAGAAAGCAACCTCTTGAATGCCCTGCAAACACCAATTAAATTTAAACTATTTTTCAAATATACCTACAAAACTACGCACATTTGGCTTTTCCGGCCTGTAACTTGTGACATTGCGCGGGAAGGAGGGAGAAAAACCGAAATCCGGTTTTAAACAATTTTATAAAACCGAAAACCGGTTTTAACATACCTAGTTTTAAAAATATGTTCACTATTCCTTCTTACATTATTGTCCACACACACACATTATATACACACGGTAGTTGCCTTCCCTGTCCCCCTACCTTGCACTATTAGCCACCCACTCCTTGCAATACTGGCGACGCCACTGATAGGCCCTACTAATACATTTTTATCTCATTATATTTTTCCTATCTGTAATAACGTAAAACTATGTTGTTAATTTTATCTATGTAAGTTTAACAGGACGAATGTAGAATTTAGTAGGCTACTAAATTTGTATCATTATTTACTTCATAAATAGTAACATTGTTGACGTCAACTTTTCTTGACCTCCCCCCCTCCCCCATGTCAACAATTGTCAAACTTTTTCAGACCCTCCCCCTCTTTTGTTGACGTAATTAATGGACGTCCCCTAAGCTGGTCTTTCATAGTCCAAAATAACATGTGTAGGTTATAAGAGAACTTGAGATGGTAGCCCTAGAGAGGGGGGGGGGTGCAAAGAGATTATGTGCGCTCTCGTCCCCCCAAAACAACCGCCCTTTTATCAAAACCGGGGATTTAATTTTTAACAAATAATTGCTCCCCTTTTTTGGATATAGGCCTACATTTATAGGGATAAAAGTACACCAGCTCAAAGTTAGTGTGCAACTGCACATGCCCCCTCCCACCACCCCTCTTATTACTTTACCATTCACTATATAATTTTAAGCTTATTCCATTTTAATTTGCATTATTCGCCCCGCTGGTTTATTAGGCTATAATATAACATATGACTAGATGCTACTTAGGAAGAATTAAAAGCGATAGCTTATAGATCTATGTGTTTGTTCTTATGCACATGAAATAAGAAAAGTATTTTCTATTGTAATAGAATTATTATTGTTTTGCGCAGTAATTTCTAAGTTAGAATGTAATTAACTGATTAACTACCATGAGCCGCTCACAGCGGCTCATGCGATTCATTTACTTTGTACCGCCAAGATTATTTCGCCGAGTTTAAAGCTTAATATTTGCATTATTTCGTTAAATCTTGTTCCGAAATTTGTAGTTACCGACAGGAAGTATATTTACGAACCTATTTTCGATTTCAAAGCATAAACATTCTTAGTTTCTGTGCTAAATTTCGGTAAAAATAAGCGGAAAAAAATAACTTTTTTCTCGTTTTCGGAAAATGTTTCCATTGTAAAATCTTATCCTATTTGTGTAAATATCACTCAATTAACTTCATCTTGGATTTATTATGTTCGATTTTGAATATACTTTATAATAATTATAAGTGAAAGCTATAAATTCTATTAGGAAAAAACGAATTATTAGGTAAAAGTAAAAGGAATTTTTTTATTTTTCCGTCTAATTTTTCGTAACTAATCACATGTTAACATAAATTATTGTCTAAACTAACACATTAACTAAATTTTGTTTATATTTATCTTATACACAATTTATTTCCCTACAAAATGTAATAATTCGTTTTAAAATCTATCAATGGACAAAAGAACAACACACACATATGTACACACACCCACTTGTAAGAAAACGGGACAGAAATTTAATTCGGCCACAGCTTGATTTTTTTTCTGCTGTTAATACGGTAGTTAATCAGTTAATGTTTATTACTTTCCTCGTTAGTGGGCATATATAAAATATATATAGACCTATACTATAATGTTCATTTTTATACAAGCTCCATAGTTAATACTAATACTATTAATTGCCATGTTAACCCATTGTTAAAGGCAAAAACTAAATAAAATATTTACTGCATGGCCATGGTCAACACACTAACACGCTACTTCGGGAAATGTCATGTTAGCTTAATATTTCCTGGTCAAATATCGGTCAATAGGTCTATATAGAGTGCCATGCAGTCCGGTACGTTACACATTCATGTGCGGTTATCAGCTTAATAAGTAGTTTTATCGACATGTGCTACACGTAAGTAACCTATAAACGATAGTCCATGGGAGCGTCCTTAAGGTCCTAAACTCAACACAGTCTGCAGTTGAGAAACGCATCACCACAGGGGGCGTCGTTTTGGTACGACCCATTAGCCGTCACGTATCGATAGCTGTGTGTTGTGGATATATTTGAGTCGTAAAACTCTGACCTATATAAGCATTCATTTACATTCTTCATTCTTTCAGATTTTCTTTTCGTTATATCATAATCATAGTGTATATCTATGGTTTTATCATATAGGTTATCTATGATTTTATTTATCTACAATTTACAATGTTGAAAGAATGCTTATATTTTAGATGCACAATCTTTGCAAAGAGATATAATTATTAATCTGGTAAGAAAATTTAATAATAAAGGTGCATTTCATTAATGTCATTAATTAAGCTTTAATTAACACTTTATTACCTCTTTAATTTTATTTGTAACATCCTTCATATTCATATTGAATCATATATTTAATTTTAATAATGAAGACAATGAAGTTCATTAGGCCAATGATTAGGCCTATTGTTATTATTATTAGGCCTACATTATTACACTGACGACCTATTATTATTGTTATATTATTATAGTATAGAGTAGGCTATAGAAACTAATGCATGTAGTAATGTAGTATGATGTAGTATGTAGACAATGACACAATGAGACAATGTAGTGTACTTACTAACATAGTCATTATAGTATTATAGTATAGTATAGTAAAGGTAGGCCCTATTACTATAGTTATAGTATAGTTATGACATTATATGAATATTATATATATATATATATAATATATAGTATAGGCCTAATATATAGGCCTAGTCGCCCTAGTGACTATTTAAATTTAATAGATATAGCATATAGCCTAGGCCCCTATTATTAATAGCCTAGATCTATTTTAATTCTAAGGCTTTTATTTAAGGCAATCCTATCAGTAGGGCCTATCAATCTAAGACTAAGCTAGGCCTAATGATTTTAATTATCAAATATATAAATCTAATCTTAATCAGCCTATATTTAATATATAAATTATGATTTTAATTTTAATAGGAATATAGGTTATATAGGCCTATGCCTATATCCTATAGTTATAGTTATAGTTATAGTACTATTTACTATAGACATTAATATTACTAGACTATAGTTAGTCTACACTGTAGACTAGCCTAGAGTATTAACTATTAGGCCTATACATTAGACTAGGCCTATGGACGGCTATGGTAGTATATATTAAATAAAATATATTAGGCCTAAATATTACAAATATATAGGCCTATTTAAATAGTATTAAAATAGCTTAGGCCTACCTCCTTCTCTACCTCCTATTCTTATCATGACAATATATATATAGGCCTATATATATATATATATATATATATATATGATTATTTATATAAATATATTATAGAACGTTAAAGAAGTTACAAATTAACTTTTAAATATCTGGACCTATATATATATAATATGAATATATGCCTATCATTAGTATCATATCTGAGAGGCTCGCTGGTCCTGTGGTTAGGTGTGGACTGTCAACCGACACGTCGCGGGTTCTATCGACTATCCCTTCCGCCGACAAATCCCTGCCGCCCTGCAGGACTTTTGGGCCTTAGTAGACATATTAAACTAAAATCTTCTATCTAGAAGGAACGTCTGTCAACTTATAAAAGAGTATCTTTGAATCTATGAAAAATAATTTGATTAGAATTTAGGTTATCAATATTCAATATATGATATAGTAGGGTATACGTATATAATAAGCCCAATATAAGCCTATCATTATAAATTTAAATTTAACATTCATCGTTAAAGAGTTTAAGTTTAAGGCTTAAAAACTTAAAAAAGGCTAGGGTTAGAGAGTTAGACTTAGACAATTAACCCATATCTTGCTGAGGTTAAATTTTTTGTGATTTTACATATGTAATAGAAAGTCATGATGTAATAAACAAATGATAGTTATTTTGTGAAAAAAGTAAACGTTTTAGTGAAATATTTAGATTTTTCAAAATGTCCTTAAAAAAGGACGCCAGCAAGAAATGATACCGTGCATGTTTGCAAGAGAAACATTATATTGGTCTTATGGGTTGCAGATAGTCTTATAAGCATCATGTTTGACTTATGGGCAATGTATTGGAGCCAGCAAAAGAACAAAACAAGCAAGAAAGGTATGTTTTGATCCTATTGTAGGAAAAGAGTAGCCAGCTTTACAAAAGGAGAACCCTGTCTTTGTCGGCTGTATGATGTATTCTAGGATTTGGTCAACATAAATTTGCTTAAAACAATCTGCAAATGCTGAATAGTCTCATCTCAGAATCAACATTATTTGTATTTGTTTTTTGATAATTAGGAGACCTTGAATCTAGAAATTCACTAGAATGTCTTTAGTTACACTATTTATTACATACATGGCAGCTGAATAAATATATTGAGTGCATTATATAATCTTCATCTTCTATTTAAGTAATAGCATGTTGAATTGAGTAAAATATGTGACAAATATTGAGATTAAAATTGAAATATATGCTAGAAGTAGTTTAGTAATGTATATTTATGTATATAAATGTACAATGTGGTTTTAAAACTAGTTAATATGGACAAAAAACACGTCATTCCTACTCAACTTGCTTCAAATGTTAAAGACTCCCAAATATATTCCAAAAGAAATCCAAAAAAAAAAAGTTTTTCTATTTTTTAGCACAGAAAACAGTTAAAAACTTAATTTTAGGTCACAGTATGATTTGTTGCTGGCATCCTTAAAAAAGAGCAGTTGGTTTTAACACCTCTGTATAATTATTATTATTGATTTAATCTAAATATCTATGTTGATGCATTAATTAACAAAGTTATGTTAAAGCTTAAGTCAATTTTTTTCATTTTCATAAAAAAAAGTTTCACTTTTTCAGGCTTGACTTTTTTTCTGCAATTTTATCAAACTCAGGACAAAAAATTTGTTTTGAGCGCCAAAAAAACTAAAAGCAGACAAATTAAAATAATAATTAGATAGATCAGTATATGTTCTTAACATTCAATGAAAAAATTGCAAATTATTAACTTAATTTTATGTCTTAAATCGCATTTTACGAAGTGTCCTTAAATAAGGACGCCAGCAAGATATGGGTTAATAATAATAATATTTGTATAGCGCTGCCAACAAACATAATGTAAGCTCAGAGCGCTTTTAACATACAACTAAGAACAAGGACATTACGCTAAGCTAGGAGACAAAGCTAATTGATGATATAAAACAAATATTAAACTATCAAATAAATGTAGCATTAACTGACCCAACCTATAAGTAAGACAGTAGGGGTCTAAAGCATGTTAAATGTTAACTAAGGTAAATCTTGAAATAATGAGTTTTTAAGTTCTTTTTGAAAGTATTGATAAAGCTTGTTTCCTGAGTTGAACGGGAAGTAGGTTCCACACCTTCGGACCGGATACTGAGAAGGCTCTAAGGCCAACGGTCGTCAGAGAGAAACGGGGCTCTTCCAAAAGCAATAAGTTGGCAGAACAAAGTGTTCTTTGCGGGACATATGGTGTAATTAGTTCCTTGAGATAGGACGGCATCTCTTTATGAAAAAGGCACTGATGGCAAAGTAGCGCTACTATGTATTCAATTCTGGCTTTCACATGGAGCCAATGGAGCCGACGCAGGAGAACTGTCACAGAATCACGCCTTCACTTATGCATGACCAGGCGGGCAGCACTGTTTTGAATATGCTGTAATTTGGCGACTTTATCGTCAGGTATCCCAATTAGCAAAGCATTGCAGTAATCGAGGCGTGAGAGTATAAAGGCAGCCGCAAGTTTCTTTGCTGAGTCAAATGACAAATTAGTTCGTATCTGACCAAGTCAACGCAGCTGTAAATAAAGGCCTCTGCATTGTTATGTGTGTTCAAGTAGGTTATTTCCTCCTGACCTCCCGTTGAACTCTGCCACTGTCGCGTCATTAGTTTATTTTTTCTAGATTTCTATAGAATATTCTCTTGCCCTAGAACAGGGATGGCGAACCTATGGCACGCCTGCCCACAGAAATGGCTCGGCGTGCCATTTCTGTGGGCACGCGAGCATTTACCAAAAATGGAACAGTTTAGTTAGCAAGCAAAAAATGGTAAGCCCCTTTCTGATGGGGATTTTCTGAAAACGGCGATGTTGGCTTGTAGTAATTCCCTTTTTAATAATTTTCCAAACAAAGATAAAATTATGCAAGGTATCTCTCAGATACCACTTAGCAGAAATACTGTTAAAGATTGAGTCTTGCGCATGGAAAGTGATGTTAGTCTGCCTGGTACTCCATGTGCTTGAGTGAAAGCACAGATGTAAAAAAAATCATGCAAGGTTGGCGGTAATTTTGCGTTACGCAGTTGGTGAAATTATGAGAGAAGAGCTGATGAAATTGTTATCTCTTTGCCTGAAAGAACACAAGGGATAGAAATCAACAATGCTGTTATTGAATCTTTTTTTGCACACGATATTTAACCAGTAAAAGTTGTTTCAGTTACTAATGACGGGGCACCTTACATGGTGGGGGACGCATCAGGTTTCATACAGTTCTTTGTCAAAGAAGCAAAACACACTGTCGTTCAGTTTCACTTTATTATTCTCCAAGAAGCTTTTTATGCCAGAGATAGCAGCAAGAAGATGCTATCCTCAAAGATGTCACGAAAATGGTCAATTACATCATGGCCCGTGCTCTTTACTGTAGACAGTTTCACGCACTTCTTGATGAGGTCAAGGCACAGTGTAATACTTTACTCGTGTACAATAATGGCAGGTGGCTGAGCAGAGGACGAGTGTTGAAGAGATGGGTAGCATGCTTGGATGAAAGTATGCTGTTTATGATTCAAAAGGGGCAGGATTATCCACAGCTTTTACAGTACATTTCAATGAACTGAATAAACAACTGCAAGGTTAAGGAACAACAGTAGAAATGATGTTTTGTGCTATCACAACATTTGAAAGAAAACTGCAGGTTTTTTAAAGAGATTTACAAAGTGGGCTGCTGAAATATTTTCCAAAAGTAAAAATACATTTACAAAATTCTATAGCATTTACCAACATACCTACAAGCCATCAGGATATTTGAAAGGAATTTTCTAGCATTGTAGCAGCTGAAAATTTTGGTAATTAGTTTGTACAGTTCCGTAACATGGAGACACCCCTCTGTTTTCTTACTTCCCCCCGATAAAGCCGAATTTGAAAAATGTGATCTTTCCTGCTTATTGTGGTTAGATTTAGGAAATCTGAAAATGGAGCTATTGGAATTTCAAGAACGCTCTATCTGGAAAAATAAATTATATTATCTGCGTGAAACACTTGAGAAAACAGAGTGTGAAAGGAGGCAAAGGACAGCACAGTTGGTAGATCTGATGATAAAATCCTTAAAGTGTAGAATTCTCTGTCAAATAATTTCAAGTCAATGAAAGCACATGGGATTTGCAGTCAGACTTTGGTTGGGTCTTCTTATGCTTGTGAGCAACTGTTTTCAACTTTAAATTATATCAAATCTGATACTATAAACAGACTGACAGATGACCTGAGTTCTGCATGCGTCGCTCTTAAAGTTACGGAGTATGAGCCAAGGCTTGACAAATTATCAGCATGCCCACAACAGCGATTGTGATATATTATTTCTTCATTTACTACAGCTCATGTTTTTTTTTTATATAAAAGACTGTTTGTATCATTCAAAGATCTGTTAATTTATTCTTTTTGGACAAAAGTTGTTAATTAGGTCGGTCAATTGTATGAGCTGTTTGTTTTTTCTAAAGTGAAACCTCAGTATTTTGGTTTAATTGTTGTGTTGGCACGTTGAAAGAAATAAGTTGGTCTTGTATTGCACTTTAAGCACACGGCCGCATAAAGGTTCGCCATCACTGCCCTAGAAGTTAGGAGAACACGATGTTGACAATTTTTCTTGTGTTATTTTTTTAGAATAGGGCCTCGAGAATGCTCCTTTTAAAATAGTATAAATATAAGGAATTCGCTCTATAAGGAAGTTTTTCTAATATCGATGTAGTCTGTATATTCTTTTATAGAACTTTTATTATAAAATCATTGGCAGTGTTGTGTATTTATTGTGTTCACCACCTTACTACATTATATTTAATTCTGTCATAGGATTATTTTCGTGAGTGTATTTATTGTGTTCACCTTACTAAATTGTTTTAAATTCTGTTGTAGGATTCAAGTGAGTGTAATTTTCTTTTTCTATTTTTATTTAATATTAATTATATTAAGTTAGTTAATAAATTATTTTTATATGGCATCGTCTGAAGTGTTGTTTTATTAAATACTTTATTTTTTTTTTACTAGTAAATAAGTTAGCCACTAATAATTAATATTACTAGTCATTTATTACAACCTCTTTAACGAGACCTCATAATTTAAATTTAATTATAAACGAGGTTTGTAATAGCATAGGTTTCTAATGTGGGCATCGAAAGACAACTGTGAATCGATAACGACACGGTATTGTAAAATATTAATATTAAAACAGACAGCCTATTTTAAAATCTAAGTCTATCTGCATAGGCCTTTATGGCATAATTAAAAGGCCTACCTATGTTGAATGTTTTAAGTTAAAGAATTGTATGAATTTAAAAAAATTAAATAGAATTGCTCAAGCCAATAGTCCAGTTAAGCAGGGGATTTGCAAACTGTGCTAATATTAATAACCATGCTTCATGAGTTGTTATCAAATTTATCAAACTTATTTTTGCCAACACTTTTTTAGCAGAGATGTCTAATTTCTGTGGCATGCCTTTCAGTGCTTCTGACACACTCTAGTCTAGACAACTTCATAGTTTTTAATTATTTTTTATTATTGCCCATTATCAATTAAGTTCACACATTTTATTTTCCAATATTTTAAAATCCCCTCATTTTCTTACTTCTTTTGAGTTATCGGACTGTAGGCAGACAGGGGAATGAACTTAAAAGAATTAATAAGTTACTTTGTCTAAGAATCTATAATAGAGGAACACAGTGGTTCGCTGCATGAAGGCCAGAAGTTGGAGTTTTGGTGTAGGCTATAGGATTCTTGCTTTATGGAGTTTAATTATGAAATTGTAGAAATACCATATTTCTATTTGCACATGAAAACCCCTCAAGAAAAAATTAAAATTAGAAATAAAAAAAAAGAGTAGGTGAAATGGTATAGGCTACTGGTTACAATCTTCTTACTTAGCTCTAAAGAGTAGGTCAAATGGTATAAGCTACTGGTTACAATCAGGGTTGCCATATGGCCACGTGCGTGGCCAAAATGTCCAAAATTTGGCCACAAAGAAAGTTGCTTGGCCACGGCACAGTGAACTTGGCCACGAGTCCAGAATTGGCCACCAATCGATCCAATTTTGGCCACAGATTATAAAATCATAATTTTTTTTTTAAAGTTCTTTTTTTGGTTACCTTATTGTAACGCAGTAGGATGTTATTCTGCCCCATCACCTGTAATCATTGTAAGCCATTCCTATTAACCCATATCTATTGTGTATTTTCCCCTTTCACCCACACATACGGTCACATTTACTTGCCTTTTGTTGTTTCTAAGATAAGTGCTTGGCGATGTCCGGCCTCACCATGTATTTTCAGGATGTATTTACTAGAAATTACAACGACAAGGTGTCCTTGAATGCCCCATCCTATGGGGATGATACTAGTAACCCAATTTCACTGTTGTAATCAGGAGTGTTAGCCCTAAGATAATTAACCCCCTCCCCTTACTCTTCCATTGCATGCTACACCCACCCATGGATATGGAAATGGACACAGTAGGCGGCATATTTTATATTAATTTTTTTATTCATAAAAATTTTTTTTCGCCGGAAATTTTTTTTTTGTTTAACAAAACTGCAGAGTTTTTCATGGGGGTGTAAAGATAATTTGTAGGTTGGCCACACAAAGCATAATTTGGCCACTTTTGCAGTCGGTTTTGGCCACAAGGCCGTTAGACCATCTGGCAACCCTGGTTACAATCTTCTTACTTAGCTCTAAAGAGTAGGTCAAATGGTATAGGCTACTGGTTACAATCTTCTTACTTAGCTCTAAAGAGTATTACAAAACTTTAGTTCATATATTTACCAGGCTTAAATAAAAAAAAAGTCAACAGAATCAACAACAGATAGTCATAGATCTATATAGGAATCAGGGGTTTTAAACAATAATTGGAAATTCAATTATAGTTTTTGAAAGCAAATAAAGTCCATGATTTAATTGCTTCTGAAGGAAAGATTTAAAAAAATCATGTATTAGTTGCACAAATCATTTGATTAAATGCTTTGCAAACCATCCATTACACCATTTTTCATATTTATATTATAAGTATAATAAATAAGTAACTTTTGGTCTATAGGCCTACTTGGGGTTAGATAGGTGACATAATTTTTGGATTGTTACGTTTGACCAAGACAAGTTTAAATCATATCAAACTGGCCAAGTGTTGAGTGATTGGGAGTCGATCACCAATATTTAGTATTCTTTCTAGAGCCACACCATGTCTTTTAGGGATTTAAAATTAAATATTGTGATGGGGATGTTTTAAATAAGCATGCAATGATCTTCTGTATACAAGGAATGTCTGCAACTGCAACATATAAGAGAAGAGTCAAGATAAAAAAAAAATTCAGCTAAGGGTGTGGTGAATTTGTTTCAGGACAACAAAGTAATGAACATCCCTTAAGCTTAATATTTGAAAAATACTGTGTTCTGTTTTAAAAATTTATATTAAAACATGAAAACAATAAATTCCATTAGAAATGTTTTCCATCAATGGGGAATGTTTTTATCTATACATTTTCTTGTTAGCACAACAGGTGTGAAAAAGACTTCCCCTGTAGTTTTCTTCAAGAACCACTCCCACTCCTTAATTCCTAAATCTTGGTCAGTGCAATGCTTGGTTGGAATTTTATTTTTAGGCATTTTGAAATAGGTGTAGCCTAAACTGGCGGTTATATTGTTATCTTACCCCAGTCTCTACTTTTCAGAAAGTTTTTTTCTGGAGTGTCAACTTAAGAGCGTGTTTCTGGGAAGTTAACACCAATTGTTTTCTAAATAAACTATGTAGGCCTACTATTAAATTTGTATTTTATTATATATGCTAAATATAACACTGACAAAACCTTACAAAACTTAGGATAAAATTTTTTGGGGGTTGGGGTGGAGTAATAAAGGAATAATGTGAGGTAAGTAAAACAAATCCTTTGATAAAGGTTTTAAAAAATCTAGAAAATACTTTTTTTCAGTTTTACTGCAATCTAAACTATTGATTAAAAATTAATATTTTTTTCTAGACATTGACTATCATAAGCAGGGGCGAAGCCAGAAATTTTTTCCAGGGGGGGCTAAACAAATATTTACCAAATATCAGGGGGGGCTTCGCGTGACAAAGATTTACCAAATTTTTAGCAAATTTAGTGCATATTTTAAAAAAATCAGTTGAAAAAAATTTTTTTTTTTAAATTCCAGGGGGGGCTTAGCCCCCCTCAGCCCCTCCTGTGGCTTCGCCCCTGATCATAAGTCTTTTTTTTAAAAGTATTTTGTAAGCAATTTTTTTTGCCAGAAATTGTGGGCTTATGTAGTAATATATATCACAATTATTTGGAAAATTATCAATAACTGTTAAGCTTTTAAGGTCCCCCTTACTTTACCCCATCCACAAAATATTAAGTCCAAAAATGTTTATACCCATCTGATAACTATGACCACCCTAAGCACAGCCAGGATTTTCTATGGGAAAATTAATTGCAACACAAGCATTTGCAGCTCAATTCAAATGCTAAATAAGACAAATTCTAGTATAGAAATATCAATTACTATTACATTAGTTTATTTTTTAAACTTGCAAAATGGTTAGTAATTTATGACCATTACTATTTATATCTTTTTAATACTGTGATACTAAAAGAAAAAGTCTTTTGTTGACCTCAATATATCATATATTTCCTACTTCTACCACTGTGTCAAGACCTGTTAAACCTTTCATAATAATAAATATATACAGTGCTTTTTTTGTGACGGTGCGCATCGGTACCGCGTACTGGCACCTTTTTCAATGTGGGGAAAAAATTATTACTTTTATTGTATTTTAACGTTAATTATTAATTTATTATATTATTAATTTGTTAAAATTGAATTATTTTAAAATTGCACGCAATAAGAATTAAAATATAAAATGCGAAACTGTTTTAAAAGTTAGGCAATCCATCACTGAGTACGGCACCTATTTTTTACAAAAAAAAAGCACTGAATATATATATATATATATATATATAAAATATGAAATCCCTAAAATTGAGTTATGAATCAATTGTTTTCATTTGTAGGGTTATATTAAACTTTAAATTATTCAAGCTGATGCTTACACAAATACAACTTAAGAAGTCACACTTAAAGTTGTGTTAATGTATGTACAAATAATAACATTGTGATTTCACTGCTCTTCAACCTTCCTAGTTCAATACGCAGCCTACCTACCCTTTGTATATACTGTTACACTTCAAAGCACTGTTTCCCCACACATTTTTGTCTACAGAGCCTTAAAAATATTACAAATATTTTTTGTCACAAAACCTTATGAATTAAAATGCCACAAAAATATGCATAAAAGTTGACAATGCTAAGAAATAGCTCTTATCTCACAGAACTTTTGCCAAATCTCACAGAACTTTTGCCAAATCTCATAGAACTTTTGCCAAATCTCACAGAACTTTTGCCAAATCTCACAGAACTTTTGCCTAATCTACAGAACTTTTGCCAAATCTCACAGAACTTTTGCCTAATCTCACAAAACTTTAGACAAATCTAATAAAATCCTATTAAAAAATTATTTGCTTTAAAAGTATTTTAAAGTAAAAAAAGTAAACTAACCCATAGGACCAAATTGATCATAGCTTTAAAATTATCCGATCAATATTTTTTAATTTGTTTTTATATTGAAACGGTATTATCTCAACTCTTTAATTTTATTCATTTTCTTTGACAACACAAAACTATTTAAAAGTTGTTTTTTTTATTTTAAATTATGCTGAACATTGTTCTAACTTGATTATATTTTCTACTACGATGCCAAGAAAAATATAAGAATGTATTCAAATCTACTTTCAGAAATTGCAATGTCAAATCCACCTCAATACATAGCTGAAACTACAGTAATCAAAGTACCAATGGTAAGGTGCTTATACTTTAATAATAAAATTTTTTTTTATTAACCTCTAAGATCAGTGTAAGTCTTTTGGTGGTATGCAGGTCATTGAGTTATCATGAAATGAATTAATGGGAATGAATATTTTCTTATAATTAAAAAAAAAAGAAAATATTGTATAAAAATTAGTACGGTAGTTTTATTAACTTTTGTTCTTCTAAACTAGTGGTTTTTTTAGTCCTTGACCCAATTGAATAAAATGTTATACATATATATATATTGTACCCTGACATTTTCACCAGTTCCATTCTATGGCATAACCTTTGGGTTTCACTATACATGTTTACTCTTAAGAAGTAAATTATATCTAGGTGTTTGCAGGAAAAGAAAACAAGTGTGCTAATCAGCTAAGGAAAACCAAAAGCAATTAGAGGGCTGCAACTTTCTACACACTTGACTGTGTGGCTAAATATGCAGTTCATGCGTGGGGGCTAACAGCCACGGCAGAATGTGCACCACTAGTCAAGGGGTTGGAAGACTCTAATATCTGCTGCGACCAATTGATTGCCAATAATAGCAATATGAGACACTCATTGATTTTTGAAGGTATTCTTTCATGCTCATATAATTTTTGTTCTATCACAGGTTAGGCCAAATGCTGGTCTTTTAAAGGTGATACACTTAAATGGTGGCAAAGGGGAAGTTTTCACAATGAAGGAGGTAAGATAATTGTTCCTTTGCATAGATTTGTGGGCATAATAGAATTGAAAATGATCAATTTTCATAATGAAAAGCATATATAATATATTAACAAAAACATTGTAAGTCCAAATAACAGCGTATTAAAATTCTTCATTGGCTTTGTTGAATTTTATTTTTCTAAATTCGGTAACAGTAAGCTCTATAAGACTTTATGATCTTTGTAAAAATGTTTATATAAGTCAATGTTTATATAAGTCAATGTTTATATAAGTCAATGTTTATATAAGTCAATGTTTATATAAGTCAATGCTTATATAAGTCAATGTTTATATAAGTCAATGTTTATATAAGTCTTTCACAGTGTAAATTGGTGTTGAGCTTTCAGTCTTCCACTTTTATTGCAGGTAACTCATCATGTCATAGAATACATAAAGAACAGAGAACTCTATGACCCTACGGATGTTGCTGTGGTCTACTGTGGGAACGACCCTCTTGGGGCAGCTTTTAATGTGCAGAGATTCACAAGAAACGATGCCTTGTGAGTTCACCTTCTATATAATTTGCTCAACATTTTCTTCACTTTTTTTTTTAGATTTTATTTATTTTATGAGTTTTACTTTCCTATTTACCTCTTTCCCTATAAAACCAGTACAAAAATTATATGGGGGTACTTTTGGGTGACATGTTATAGGAATTCCATTATCACAAATTATTTGTTCTGCACCTGGGGTATATAGTCTTGGATTGCCATTTTGAAGTTCCTAGTTGCTAATTCCAGGTAAAACAAGGCCAGGTGTTTTTTTTTATTTCCTTTGCCTAGTTGGCATTAGTTGGGGAAAGTAAAGGTGCATGTCCCTTACCTGTGGCCAAGGACATATTGACAGCTGCTAAACTAACCCCATGGACCATTATTTGATATGTAAATTGATGACATCACAAGCATAGTCACACCTTATTTTGATGGGGATGTCTTTTTTTAATTAAGTGATTGGCAAGTTTTGGTTTGTCCATTCCAAAGATCTCAGGTTTGAATCCAGTAAAACGCATTGCATTTTGTTTTCTTCTGGCTATTAATACAATTATATTTTTTTAGCATTTTTAAAAGTTTTCATATGGTATATTTGGAATTGTTTCTATAATTCATTTGGAGATATTTATTTATAGTTAATTATGGCTTAGAAAGTATTTGTGTAGTCAAATATGTGTTCTCATAGTCTCTACATATTGCTAGTAACCATTCTGAAAACTTTGGTAAATTCAATCACTTTTTAGAACAAAACCCTTTACAAGGCATGTGATGGTCTAGTTTATTGTTGTTGTTTTGCAGAGTGTTAAAGAAGCTTCCTATATCAACCAGTGCACTTAAATTTAATTATTTGTAAATAAGTTCAAGTATAAAATTATTTGGGGGCACGGTGGCCGTTTGACTGGTGTTCTGAATGTTCTGGGTTCAAATCCTGGTGAATACCAGGATTTGTTCCCAGGACTGGAGGGTGTCCCTGAGTCTACCTAGCTCTGATGGGTACCTGACATTAGTTGGGGTAAAGTAAAGGTGACTGGGAATTGTGCTGGCCACTCATCCCCTAGTATGCCGTATCCACAGAAACTAGTGAATGCTGCTTCACCGACCCTATGATCAATTCGGTCCGAAGGGTACTTTAGAGATTAAATTTTTCAGATGTTTACCGAGTGGCTTGAGTGTATTATATCATTTCCTCATTGAAGAACAGGGTCCATAACAATAGTCTGAATATATTCAGGTCTAATTGATTTCATGACAAGCTTTATGGGGGACGTAAAGAAAGCTGAGCATTTTGCTGGCCTCACAGTCCCCTTGAATTCAGTGACCAAAAAAAGTACTAGTGAACTCTCTTTTACCAGTCCTCTATGTCTTCCAGGAGGAACATGAATTTTGCAGTTGCTTGATGAAAGAGAACATTAATTTATATTACTATATAATATTGACAAAAAAACTAACCATGTTAAGAAATAAACCCACTTGAAAAGAGAAAGCACTCAATAAAGCATGTAAAAACATTTGATCCATTGTGCTCAGTGTCTTAATGCTTGATGTTTATCACTTTTTTCATACAGAGGCTTAATCCGGAAGAACTGCATCCCATTGCAAGATTCCTGTCTCCACATACACAGGCAAATAGTCACATCTGAAACATCACACATTAGTAGACCTCCACCAGAAACAAACTCTTTCCTAGTGTCTGCATCCGTTTGTGATAAAAAGGAAGTGCTGGTGAGTTATTCCACCAGAGTCCAGACTATTTCCTGACTTCTGAAGACTGTGACGTAAAAATGTTTTTTAAATGTGCATATTTACTGCTTTACTAATGTAATTCTTGTTTGTTAAAAGTAGGATTTTGTGTGTGTGTGTAAATATTTATGGAACAATTATAGGTTGTCACTGATCATGTATATTTTAAATTCTTCAACAACAATAAGAAACCATTGAAAGGATTTTTTTCAATCAGAAACCTATTACAAAAAAATTATTCTCTTTTCCCAATTAATTAAATGGACCTTTTAATTCTTCTAATTATTATCCTTACCCCCCTTTCTCTTTTAAAACATTAGTTAAAATAAGAACATTTGAAGTAAAATGTTTTTTTAAATTTATCTTTTCAATGAAATTTGGAATGTCAATCAGCAGTTACTCTCATTCTTATAATTTACAGAAAAAAGAAAATCAGCCATCGTCTTCTTGCAATGGTAAGTAGGAAACTTGTTGTCATGTTAGGACTATTCAATAATTAGGATGTTTTCATTTGGGTGTGTTTTCTGACATGCTGTTTTCTCACCCAGCCAGCTCCCAGTCTTCGGCAGCCTCACCATCACCATCCTACCACCACACAGCAGCCAAAGCATCAGTGATAGTCAGCCATGAAGACATGGAGGAATGGCACAGTGATTCTGTGAGTACTTTCTGGCAACAACGTTTGTTCCTATAGTCTCAGTACCTTGACCACAATTATATCAATTAGGTACTGTCAAAAAAGAAGAAATAAAAAAGAAACACCTTTTACAAAAATACTGCTGTTTAACAATAAATCTTTGCCACTTTCAAAAGAAGAGATTTGTTAACAGATCTTTGATGTGCCTCTTTAGGTTTCGGAAGTATCCAAATCAAAAGACAATTTAGGAGAGAGTTTCACGTTCCAGAAAAAATTGGTGCGTGCAGTCTTTGACATGATTAGAGTTGCCTACCCCTGTACTAGTTTATATACCATGTCCTTTACATGGAATCCATTACATAACCCCATTGATAAAAAAAGCAATCAATCTAAACAAATTAACATATTATAATTTCTGTAAAGTATATACTTGATCAAACGTTTAAATTGGTATATAATATAATAGAGAGTTTGCAATTGTCTTGAAGTATTAATCTTTTATATCAGGTTGTTTTGGAGATTTGTAAACTGTTAAAGTGTAAATCCTGGACAATTCATTTGTATGCCAAACATTTTATGCCATACAAGGAACTCTTCATCAGCATACCAATCCAAGGACCTCCTAACTACACATTTTATTCTACACATTAACCTCAAAATACAAATTTTATGCTACAGCTTTTTCCTCTAAAAGACACATTTTATGCAACACATTAAGTTAACATCTAAACTAAGCATTTCATGTTGCAACTTTTACCTCACTACATTGATTTAAGACGCTATTTGTAAAAATAACCGCAAAATGCTCAAGGCCTTTAAAATAAATACAACATTTGCCTAAAAATTTTTTTTATATTTTTTGTTTTACCCATAGCGGGTTAGTTCTTCAGAGGAAGGCCCTTGTGGTAAACCCAAGCGTCCCAGAACTAGTAGCACAAGTGTAAGTTTTGACGAACCAGACAGAAGTGGCGGAACATGGGCATGTCAGGTGACTCTGGAAGCTGATGGTGATGACAATACAAACTCTCAAAATGTGAGTAATTTTCACATCTGTTAATTGTGTGATTAGTCCAATAAATAGTTTATAATGTAATTAGTGAATTAGCACACACAAAAATCTTTTGAAATTTGTTAGCCAAACACTTAATTGGGATAAAGAGCAAAGTAGTAATAATACAAGTAGCATTAAAGTCAACCATAGAGATACAACACAATAGTATACTCAGAAAAACATAAAGATATAAACACTTTTCTTATTCCACATGCAAAAAATAGGTATAAATTCTCACTCTTCCTGAGTGGATTTCTGGGCATAGAATGGGTTGCCTGAACGAAAGAGGAAAAACAATTTAACATTGTTTAAAACCCATGGAAAATTCAAGATTAGTCCCCAAAACGAAGTAAAGCTTTGGGAGGCAAAAATCTTTTATATAGAAGAAACATAACTAACATAAAAGAAAAGATCAGATACAAAACTTGGATAACTGGTTGTTGAAAACTTTCATATATATTTTATCACTGTATCTTATAAAAAGTAAAAAAAACAATGTGTAAGAAGTATTTTATATATTTATACATGAAATAAATACACACATATTTGATATATATAATTATAAAACTATATATAATAATATATATATAAATCTATAAAACTCTTTTATTTATTTTTCCCTATGTTGTTTAAATTTTTTATTTGAAGTATAAGCCCTTTGAATGTTTAATGCATTAGAAATATTGTTAGCTTTAGTACTTTAGGCTCATGTATTTTCAACCAAGGTTTAGATGATGATTAAAATAAAGTTAAAATACCTGTAAAGTTAGGTAAAACAGTTAACAGTTTAACAGTTATCTAGGCCTACTTGACTTTAAAATAATATCATACAAATCAAAATTTGAAGAAAACTAGAAAGAAGTAAAAATCAACTTAGATTTAAATAAAAAATTGATCTGATTTAAACAATATAAATTGTGATTTTTATCAGCTAATTTGTTTTTATTTATTTAATAGTAAGCCTGTCTACAATCAAAATCTTAAGAAATCTTTAAAAAAGGATGTAAAAATCAAATAAATTTTATTTGGCAACAAGGTTTGCCAATTAAAAGTTCTGAATACTTGGCTTTGGTACTAGATGAAAATCATCTACTCTGTTAGGCCCAACTGTATATTATATGTGGTTTGATTTACAGGACACGGTTGTTGTGGAGTACGACTCCGATACATTCTCCGTGGAGTACGAGCTCGAATCCAGCTCTGACAATAACACAATGGAAGGCCAGCTGGAAGGGTCTGCAGATTCTGATGTCAGCAGCTCCACCGGTGCAGAGGTATTACAGACACCTGATGTTTCTAGATTACCGTAGATACAATGTTGTTATGTACAGTTTGTTTGCCAGTGTGTAGTGTAACATGCAGCTCCATTGGTGTGTACAGTTTGTTTGCCAGTGTGTAGTGTAACATGCAGCTCCATTGGTGTGTACAGTTTGTTGGCCAGTGTTTAGCAGACATGCCTACCGTTCCGCTTTTGGCGTATTTGTTCCGCTTTCTTATAAAAAAACACACTTTGTTCCGTTTCTACTAGTTTTGTTACGCCAAATTGGAAAGCTTGGGTTTTTCATGGGTTGAAATATAGTCCATGTCTAGGTTGATAAAACAAAGGCACAAATAAAGTCGCAATGCTATAATTATCATTACTTGGGTTTTCTGGGTTTACTAAAAGAGATATTGTGGGCTTTTCTAACGTTTTTTGCGGTATTACGCGTGTTTGGCAATTAATCTTCTTTTCCTTTACTGTATTGCTAAGATTGTGAAAATGTCTAAACGTTCTGGCTCAGAAAGTTTAAATATGACTTGTTCAAACTGTAAAAAAATGAATTCAGTGTTATTGGAAGGAATATTCAGAGGAGTTTATTCAGCAAATGTGAATTTAATGTTCTTTGTAGGCCTACTAGATCTAGACTTGATCCATTGCGAATTGTCTGTAAAACGTATGCCTACATACATAATAGCTAATGTTTTTTGTTTTTTTGTTATAAAAGATTGTTAAATAAAGGGTGTTCCGCTTTTTTGTTGAAAAATCCTCTTTTTCATCAAGATTGTTCCTCTTTTTAGTCCTTAGGGGTAGGCATGTCTGGTGTAGTGTAACATGCAGCTCCAGTTGAAAATATGAAATTCATTATACACAAAATATTTTTTTTAGAACTTATAAAATGAACCTTGTTAAATTGTTAACTTGGAAGTATGTAAAAAAAGTTGTTTCCATAGCAGGTCATCAGATGAATCGGCCAATGAAGCATACAAGTCTTTGCTATTTTTTGTACTTTTTTAATTCAGTTTTTTAAAAGACATTTTAAGAAAGTAATGCAACATAAAAATAAAAACCCATCTCAAGCTCATCATATCATATCATATATATAGGCCTATATAAATCTCAAAAGGAATATGTATGTATGTATGTGGGTATGTACATACCGCATAATCTTTTTAAATACTGGACATAAAAACGTGAAATTTGCTACAAATATTCTTTGCGTTACGGCGGTGAACACTGTCAAGGTTTTAAAAAAATTAAAATGACCGCAGTGGTCAGTTTGGTAAAAAAACGCTAAAAAAACACAACTTTTGATTCACATTGACTTTGCCAGTACAACTTTTTATAGTTTTTTGTCACTAAGTTAGAAAAAAAAGGATGCGCTGAGATTATTTTTATGACGTCATCAATCTTTGCTCATGGATTTTATAGCAATGAAGGGACATTTTTCATTCATGTTTAAATTGACGTCATCAAACTATGTGCATGGATTTTATCTCAATGACGGGAACAAATTTTCTTCATGTTAAAATTGCCTACGTGCCGTAAACAACATAAATTCTTTACACTACCAATACTGTAGTTGATTTTCTTAATCTATCACTACTTTAATACTTTACACTGTGAATACATGACTTAAAGCTAATTAATAATTTAAAACTTTACAAACATATGACAAAGCAAATAGATTTAGCTTTTTTTTTCTGTTTCGGGAAGTAATACCGACGCATTACTAAGCTTATTTAAACGCAGTGATCCTGGTTACACTCTATATTTAAGCTTATAATTATATGGCGTCATCAAATTTTGCGTATTTATGCGTTTAAGAAGGGAACAAAATTTTGTTTTAATTTGCGTCGTAATTTGTAGAATGCAATATTTAAATGGTTTAAGTTACCGGAAAATACTTTATCCCAGCTTAAGACGATTGTTTATAACTCCATGGGTTATTTTATCCAATTCCGAGAACTGGGCACCTTTAGGCTTATCCCCTTGGTAACGGCCATTGTTTAAATTACCGGGCAATGTTTAAATTACTGGGCAATGTTTAAATTACCGGGCAATAATTATAATACCGGGCAATGTTTAAATTACCGGGCAATGTTTATATTACCGGGCAAAGTGTATAGGCACCTTTAGGCTTATACCCTTGGTAACGGCCATTGTTTAAATTACCGGGCAATGTTTATATTACCGGGCAATGTTTAAATTACCGGGCAATGTATATATAACCGGGCAATGATTATATTAACGGGCAATGTTTATATTACCGGACAATGTTTATATTACCGGGCAATGTTTAAATTACCGAGCAATGTTTATATTACCAGGCAATGTTTATATTACCGGGCGATGTTTATATTACCGGGCAATGTTTAAATTGCCGGGCTATGTTTAAATTGCCGGGCAATGTTTAAATTACCGGAACTAACTTTAAAAAAAAACATACTACTTTATGTATGTTGCAAAAACAAAACTAAAAAACTATAATGTGTCAAGCATATTCTTAAAAAAAGCCAGTTCGAAGAATCGGGCACATTTCAGCTAGTATATATATAAATCTCAAAAGGAATATGTATGTATGTATGTGGGTATGTACATACCGCATAATCTTTTTAAATACTGGACATATAAACGTGAAATTTGCTACATATATTCTTTGCGTTACGACGGTGAACTCTATCAAGGTTTTAAAAAAATTAAAATGACCGCAGTGGTCAGTTTGGTCAAAAAACGCAAATAAAAAACAACTTTTGATTCACATTGACTTTGCCAGTACAACTTTTTATAGTTTTTTGTCACTAAGTTAGAAAAAAAAGGATGCGCTGAGATTATTTTTATGACGTCATCAATCTTTGCTCATGGATTTTATAGCAATGAAGGGACATTTTTCATTCATGTTTAAATTGACGTCATCAAACTATGTGCATGGATTTTATCTCAATGACGGGAACAAATTTTCTTCATGTTAAAATTGCCTACGTGCCGTAAACAACATAAATTCTTTACACTACCAATACTGTAGTTGATTTTCTTAATCTATCACTACTTTAATACTTTACACTGTGAATACATGACTTAAAGCTAATTAATAATTTAAAACTTTACAAACATATGACAAAGCAAATAGATTTAGCTTTTTTTTTCTGTTTCGGGAAGTAATACCGACGCATTACTAAGCTTATTTAAACGCAGTGATCCTGGTTACACTCTATATTTAAGCTTATAATTATATGGCGTCATCAAATTTTGCGTATTTATGCGTTTAAGAAGGGAACAAAATTTTGTTTTAATTTGCGTCGTAATTTGTAGAATGCAATATTTAAATGGTTTAAGTTACCGGAAAATACTTTATCCCAGCTTAAGACGATTGTTTATAACTCCATGGGTTATTTTATCCAATTCCGAGAACTGGGCACCTTTAGGCTTATCCCCTTGGTAACGGCCATTGTTTAAATTACCGGGCAATGTTTAAATTACTGGGCAATGTTTAAATTACCGGGCAATAATTATAATACCGGGCAATGTTTAAATTACCGGGCAATGTTTATATTACCGGGCAAAGTGTATAGGCACCTTTAGGCTTATACCCTTGGTAACGGCCATTGTTTAAATTACCGGGCAATGTTTATATTACCGGGCAATGTTTAAATTACCGGGCAATGTATATATAACCGGGCAATTATTATATTAACGGGCAATGTTTATATTACCGGACAATGTTTATATTACCGGGCAATGTTTAAATTACCGAGCAATGTTTATATTACCGGGCAATGTTTATATTACCGGGCAATGTTTAAATTGCCGGGCTATGTTTAAATTGCCGGGCAATGTTTAAATTACCGGAACTAACTTTAAAAAAAAACATACTACTTTATGTATGTTGCAAAAACAAAACTAAAAAACTATAATGTGTCAAGCATATTCTTAAAAAAAGCCAGTTCGAAGAATCGGGCACATTTCAGCTAGTATATATATAAATCTCAAAAGGAATATGTATGTATGTATGTGGGTATGTACATACCGCATAATCTTTTTAAATACTGGACATATAAACGTGAAATTTGCTACATATATTCTTTGCGTTACGACGGTGAACTCTATCAAGGTTTTAAAAAAATTAAAATGACCGCAGTGGTCAGTTTGGTCAAAAAACGCAAATAAAAAACAACTTTTGATTCACATTGACTTTGCCAGTACAACTTTTTATAATTTGTCTTCACAAAATAAAAAAAAAAGGATGGCCTTGAGATTATTTTCAGGATGACGTCATCAAAGTTTGCGCATGGATTATTAAGCAATGAAGGGACATTTTTCATTCATGTTTAAATTGACGTCATCAAACTATGTGCATGGATTTTATCTCAACGACGGGAACAAATTTTCTTCATGTTTAAATTGCCTACGTGCCGTAAACAACATAAATTCTTTACACTACCAATACTGTAGTTGATTTTCTTCATCTATCACTACTTTAATACTTTACACTGTGAATACATGACTTAAAGCTAATTAATAATTTAAAACTTTACAAACATAGGACAAAGCAAATAGATTTAGCTTTTTTTTTCTGTTTCGGAAATAATACCGATGCCTTACTAAGCTTATTTAAACGCAGCGGTCCTGGTTACACTCTATATTTAGGCTTATTTAGCCTACAATATTTTTTTCTTCAAATCTACAAGTTCGAAAAAACTTCATACATCCAAAGCTAATGTTTAATGTTTGTATGATGTCATCAAACTTTGCGTATTCATTTTAAATTAACTTTGCTTCAATGTTTGCTAATGTTCTTTATGAATGATTAGAACAAAATATATTAACGTTTTAATTTGCGTCGTAATTTATAGCGGGCAATTTTTAAATTGTTATAATGGGTAATGGGTAATGATTTTTAATGGGTAATTTATGTTATAGTGGGCAAATAAAAAATTCCATCACGTTTAAATTCGTGTCTTATACAAAATATAAAATGTGTAGTTCTTGCGGGCAATCTCATTATAACTGCTTGAGTAGTTAGAGTTTATGTAAACATAACTTTTAGCCGGTTCGGAGGACCGGGCACATACCGGCTAGTCATATACATATATAAATCTCAAAAGGAATATGTATGTGGGTGTTTGGCTATGTATGTACATACCGCATAATCTTTTTAAATACTGGACATAAAAACGTGAAATTTGCTACAAATATTCTTTGCGTTACGGCGGTGAACACTGTCAAGGTTTGAACATTTTTTAAATGACGCAGTGGTCAGTTTGGTAAAAAAAATGGAATAAAAAGACAACTTTGGTCTCAAGTTGAAATGCCAGTCCAACCTTTTATAGTTTTTCGTCACAAAGTTAGAAAAAAAAGGATGCGCTGAGATTATTTTAATGACGTCATCAATCTTTGCGCTCTAACTTTGTGACTGAAGAAAAAAAAATCATTCATGTTTATATTACCGGAAATACGTGAGTAGCTTTTGGTGCGCATTTTTAAATCATCGCACCGTGACGTGCTTATTGAAAGCTTATTGAAAGCAGAGGGAGCACATGTTTTGGTTAACCGTTAAACATAGGCCTAAACGCCATTTCTCTTACTAATGTAAAGAAGTTAACCAAACATATTTTAACTATTGTCTGTTGTACATATAGTCTAAATACACATATTTATTGTATGCTGCATTTATGTGTTTATGATATGTATGATATTGATATATGATTGTATATAGATGTAAGCACATTTCTCTTTCAAACTAACAACTAACAAGAAGGGCAAGATTTTTTCATAGTAACTATTTATTGTATGCTGCATTTATTTGTTTATGATATGAATGATATTGATATATGATTGTATATAGATGTAAGCCTATTTCTCTTTCAAAATATAAGAAATAACAAAATAACATTTGTTATTGTTAAAAATAGTATATATATTTGATCATTTACAAAGCAAGGTAGTAACAATACTGTGAACAAGAGATCTACATTATTGTTGAATATAAAAATATTGATAAACTTTCCAAGTCAATACAAGAGATCTACGTTATTGTTGAATATAAAAATATTGATAAACTTTCCAAGTCAATACAAGAGATCTACATTATTGTTGAATATAAAAATATTGATAAACTTTCCAAGTCAATACAAGAGATCTACGTTATTGTTGAATATAAAAATATTGATAAACTTTCCAAGTCAATACAAGAGATCTACATTATTGTTGAATATAAAAATATTGATAAACTTTCCAAGTCAATACAAGAGATCTACATTATTGTTGAATATAAAAATATTGATAAACTTTCCATGTGAATACTTTAAATGCCTCCAAAGAAAAGAAAACTAATTGGACAAAAGACTCCTAAGGCAATAAAAGCCAAACGTTTGCGAAAAGATGAAACTGCTGAACAAAGCGATACTAGACATGACAAAGAAAGGGAAAGGGCCAAGACAATAAGATCCATAGAGACATCAGAGGAGCGTCGGACACGACTTGAAACAATGCGAGAAAAAGCAAACACATTAAGGGCTACCGAGACTTTGGAGGAGCGACAAAAACGTCTTGAAAAAAAGCGGGAAGGAGCAACCACATCAAGGGCTACCGAGACTTTGGAGGAGCAACAAAAACGTCTTGAAAAAAAGCGGGAAGTAGCAACCACATCAAGAGATACCGAGACTTTGGAGGAGCGACAAAAGCGTCTTGAAAAAATGCGAGAAGTAGCAACCACATCAAGAGATACAGAGTCTTTGGAGGAGCGACAAAAACGTCTTTAAAAAATGCGAGAAGTAGCAACCACATCAAGAGATACCGAGACTTTAGAGGAGCGACAAAAACGTCTTGAAAAAAAGCGGGAAAGTGCAAACACGGCAAGGGTGTCACGAAGTTCACATTTGATTTTAGCTGGATTCCATTATGACCCCCAACATGATTACGCTAAACACCCTTATGTTGATATGGGAGGAATGATCTACATATGTAAATATTGTCAAGCAAATAAATTTAAAACAGAACCACCAGGAATGTGCTGCAGGAGTGGAAAAGTTAAACTTACTCCCCTGAATACACCGCCCAATGATCTGCAGTTATTAATGTCTGGGACGACTTCAGAGTCAAAACATTTCCTGCGTAATCTGAGAAGATACAATTCATGTTTTCAGATGACTTCTTTTGGTGCTACCTCAATAGTGGATCTTAACGGTTTTGCAACCACTTTTAAAGCACCAGGAATGTGCTGCAGGAGTGGAAAAGTTAAACTTACTCCCCTGAATACACCGCCCAATGATCTGCAGTTATTAATGTCTGGGACGACTTCAGAGTCAAAACATTTCCTGCGTAATCTGAGAAGATACAATTCATGTTTTCAGATGACTTCTTTTGGTGCTACCTCAATAGTGGATCTTAACGGTTTTGCAACCACTTTTAAAATACAAGGTCAGGTATACCACCGGATCGGATCTCTTCTCCCGCTTCCTGATCAAAACCCACAATTTCTACAAGTCTACTTTATGGGAAATGAGCAGATTGAAGTAGATCATCGATGCGATTGTATCCCCGGAGTGAGACGCAATATTATTTTAAGCTTACAAAGGATGCTTCATGAAAACAACCATCTCATTAATACTTTCAAAACTTCACTAGAAAACATGCCAAATGATGAATACAAGATTGTTATCCGTGCAGACAAAAGAGAGCTTGGTGAACACGAACGTCGCTTTAATGCTCCTCAAGTAAATGAAGTAGCCATCATTATGTCAGACCACGATTTAAATCAACGTGACATCATAATTCAGAGGCGAAGTAATTCACTACAACGCATTTCAGAAACACATCGATTGTACGATGCTCTTCAATACCCGCTCATATTTTGTGAAGGCGAGGATGGATACCACTTCAACCTCAAGCAGGTTGATCCTGTAACAGGTGCACCAACTGTTAAAAAAGTTTCAGCATTAGACTTTTATGCATACAGGTTGATGATCAGAAATGGATTCACAAATCATATTTTACAATGTCGACAATTATGCCATCAATATGTTGTGGACATGTATGCAAAAATTGAGAGTGAAAGACTCCTGTACATACGACTAAATCAAAAAAAGCTGCGCGTGGAAGACTACGTGCATCTCAAGGATGCTTTGGCCAACGATGGGGACATTCAAAATATTGGGAAAGTTGTAATCCTCCCAGCAACTTTCACTGGAAGCCCACGTCAGATGCAGAAATATGCTCAAGATGCACTGTCTTATGTTCGGTCATATGGACGCCCCGACCTATTTATCACATTTACGTGTAACCCAGACTGGACTGAGATAAAAGAATCACTTTCATTTGTCCAGACGTCAAGTGATCGTCAAGACATAATAGCAAGAGTGTTTAGACAAAAACAGATTAAACTTATTGATATTTTAACTAAATATCATATTTATGGAGAAACCCGATGCTGGATGTACTCCATTGAATGGCAGAAAAGAAGACTTCCACACTCCCACAATTTAATTTGGTTGAAAGCAAAAATACACCCAGTCTATATTGATAAAAGCATATCTGCAGAGTTTCCAGATCCAGAGACAGACCCTAATCTTTTTGCAGTAGTGAAGAAAAATATGATTCATGGACCATGTGGACACATCATTACCAACGCCCCCTGTATGAAAGATGGAAAATGCAGCAAAAATTATCCTAGGAAATTAATTAAAGATACACAGACTGGAGAAGATGGATATCCCGTTTACAGAAGACGTGCCCCACAAGACGGTGGTTTCACGGCAAAAATTAAAATTAAAGGCAACACGGAAGTCGAAGTGGACAACAAGTGGGTTGTTCCTTATTCTCCAATTCTTTCCAAAATGTTTTTCGCACACATAAAAGTCGAGTACTGTAGCTCTGTGAAATCTATCAAATACATCTGCAAATATGTAAACAAAGGAAGTGACATGGCTGTCTTTGGAGTGACAGATGACAACGCTCTTGATGAAGTGTCTCGGTACATGATAGGGAGATACATCAGTAGCATCGAAGCGGTTTGGCGCATTATGAGTTTCCCAATTCACGAACGCCACCCAACAGTAGTTCATCTCAATGTTCACTTAGAGAACGGGCAGAGAGTTTACTTCACACGTGATAACGCGCAAGCCCTTGCAGAAAGACCACCAAATACAACTCTGACAGCTTTTTTTCAATTATACCAAAGTAACGCTTTTGCCAGGACACTGCTATATCCAGAAGTACCTCGCTTTTATACTTGGAATAAGTCCAAAAAGGTGTTTTGCAAAAGAAAACAAGGTGTACCAGTTGCAGGTGAAGATGCCCTAGCAAGTGAAGCATTGGGTCGTGTCTATACAGTCAACCCAAACAACGCAGAGTGCTATTTTCTCAGACATCTACTTCATGCAGTTCGAGGACCTACTTCTTTTGAATATCTAAAAACTGTGAAAGGTGAAGTTTGCCAGACTTTCAGAGAAGCTTGCCAAAGGCATGGATTACTTGAAGATGATAGACATTGGGACCACACTTTATCAGAGGCTGTCTTAACATCTTCTCCGGAGCAGATAAGAAATCTGTTTTGCATTATTCTTACTATATGCAACCCATCCAATCCAAACAGTTTGTGGGAAAAGTATAGAGAGTCCATGAGCGAAGATTTACCACGTGATAACTCATTTAGACTAAGTTCAACACTTCGTTCAAATTGTTCTTCAGATATTTTCAACTTGGCCCTAATTCTGTTGGAGGATAAATGTTTATCAATCAACAACAAAACACTACCAGACTTGGGATTACAGCCTCCTAAAAGAAATGAGCGGGATATTCTAGACAAAGACCTGATAAGAGAAAAAAACTATAACATTGAAGAACTACACAAATATGTAGAATCCAACAAAGTTCTGTTAAACAGCGATCAAACAGAAGCATATCAGGTTATTATGAATCATGTCAGTGAAGAGAAAGGAGGAATATTTTTTCTCGATGCTCCTGGAGGAACAGGAAAAACCTTCTTAATAAACATTATCCTTGCTGAAATCAGAATGAAACGTGATTTGGCAATCGCCATAGTATCATCTGGAATTGCGTCTACGTTATTAGATGGAGGAAGAACGGCACACTCGGCTCTAAGGTTACCTTTAAATATTGCCAATGAGCAACATCCAACATGCAACATTAGCAAAGCCTCTGGCCAACAAAGGTTCTAAAAACCTGCAAAATCATTGTTTGGGATGAATGCACAATGGCGCACAAAAAGTCACTTGAAGCTCTTGACTTAACATTGCAGGATTTAAGAGACAATAGTCAACTCATGGGAGGTGCTCTGGTGGTTTTAGCTGGCGATTTTCGTCAAACTCTTCCTGTCATACCAAGGTCAACACCAGCTGATGAAATCAATGCTTGCCTTAAATCTTCTTTTCTTTGGCGAAATGTTAAAACAATAAAATTAAGAACAAATATGAGAGTGCAGCAGCAAAAAGAAGCAGGTGCACACATTTTTGCTGAAAATCTTTTACACATTGGTGAAGGGACTTACCCCACGCAGATGAAATCAGGGGACATTACCTTTCTTGATGACTTCTGCAAAAGAGATACATCCCTACAAGATCTTATCCACCAAGTATATAAGATAAGATAAGATTGCTTTATTGATCCAAATGAATGGAAAATTGACTTGATTACATAAATTCCGTTTTTTCAGCATACCTAAAACAATATTAAAGAACCATTTGTACTCAAACACAATAGACATTCAGGCACACTATCATACCATTTATCATACAAGAAAAAAAAAAGTAGGCCTATTATTTAGGAGTCAGCTATTGAGCCATCGTATTTCCTGGCTGAAAGGTGATTCTTTTGAAAGAGTCTTACTGACAGTGGAACAAAAGAGTTCTTAAATCTCTCTGTTCTTGCCCTTATAGAAAGAAGCCGACCACTTCGACTAGATATTATGTAGCTATCATGAAGCGGGTGTGCATGATCTTGGAGGATTTTATCAATCATAGACAGGCACCTTGAACTGAAAATATCCGCAAGAGATGGTAATTCTGTCTGTGTAGTACGAGAGGCTTTGTTTATTAGGCGGTCCTAATAAACAAAGCCTCTCGTACTATATCCGAACCTTTCGGAAAATTACCTTAAAAAGGAATGGCTGTGTGACCGAGCAATTCTTGCTTCTAAGAACACATCTGTCAGTGAGTTGAATGGCCTGATTCAGGACATGATACCCGGAACATGTACTGAATACGCATCATTTGATTCCGTCACGGATGTCAATGCAACCGTGAACTACCCTACGGAATTTTTAAATTCTCTGGACACACCCGGGATGCCACCTCATAAACTTCAACTCAAAATTGGCTCACCTATAATTCTACTCCGCAACATAAACCCGCCAATACTTTGTAATGGAACACGATTATGCATCAAAAGTTTATTCCCTAATGTAATAGAAGCGACAGTGTTGACTGGGAAAGGAAAAGGAGAAGATGTGTTTATTCCAAGAATTCCAATTATTCCAACAGACATGCCCTTCTCTTTCAAGCGTCTGCACTTTCCCGTCAGGTTGGTATTTTCCATTACAATTAACAAGTCACAGGGTCAATCAATCAAGTGCACTGGAATTAATTTGGAATATCCATGTTTCTCCGATGGGCAATTATATGTTGCCTGCTCAAGAGTTGGCTCTCCTAATCAACTATTCATATTTGCACCAATGTCAAAAACAAGGAATGTTGTATTTAAAGATATGTTACAATGAGCATATGGCCTATTGCAAAATATTGATTTTTAAAAAAGTATTGTCAAATTCGTGAGACAAATAATTTTATTTTCCAATAAAAGATTAATATGCGATCATTGGACATAATTTAACAAACATAAAAAAAAGTTTCTTCTTTGTTTCTTATGGGTTTTATTTGTTATTGTTTTTCATGTTGAATTTAAAATGTAATTCTAAGTTCCTTCCAAAGCAACAATAAATGAATAAATAGCAAATAACAACAACAATAAAAATTAACAAACAAACAAAACAACAATAACATAGGTCTATGACTTAATGTTGTCTCAAAAAAATATAGCAAACCATAATTTAAAAATTAAAAGTACTGTTGAAATGACATGTCAATTCTGTTTTACAGAAACAAAGTTTAACTACCCAATAAACTTAACATCATTAGATCGCAAGGGGGCATACTTTGACCAAGAATTTAAAAAAATTTAATATTTGTCTTTCCTTTTTAGTTGTATATTGAATGGGTGTATATTAATCTCTGCAAAACAACAATACAAAAATAAATACTGACCACAACAAAAAAACAACAATTTTATGAATGTTGCAAAAAAAAAAAATCAACAAAAAAAGAATAAACAAACTATAGTGTGTCAAGCCTATTCTACACAAAGCCTGTTCGAAGAATCAGGCACATATCAGCTAGTATATATATAAATCTCAAAAGGTGTATGTATGTATGTATGTTTGTGGGTATGTACATACCGCATAATCTTTTTAAATACTGGACATAAAAACGTGAAATTTGCTACAAATATTCTTTGCGTTATGGCGGTGAACACTGTCAAGGTTTTAAAAAAATTAAAATGTCCGCAGTGGTCAGTTTGGGCAAAAAACGCGAATAAAACTACACATTTTGGTTTCATGTTAAAATTGCCGTTCTAACCTTTTATAGTTTTTCGTCACAAAGCTAGAAAAAAAAAGGATGCGCTGAGATTATTTTTATGACGTCATCACATTTTGCACAGAGCTAACTAGCCGTCTTTTTTTAATGACGTCATCAAATTTTGCGTATTCATCTTAAATTAACTCTGTTTGAATGTTTGCTATTGTACTTTATGAATGAATAAAACAAAATATATTCACGTTTTAATTCAAGTCGTATACGAAATATAAACTTTGTAGTTGTTGCGTGCAATCTCATTATAACTGCTTGAGTAGTTAGAGTGTATGTAAACATAACTTTTAGCTTTTCCAATTTGTTTGTAGCGGGGGTATACGCATTAAAAGCTTTCTAGAGGGCAATATTTCACGTTTCAATTCGTTTCTAGCGGGAAATATTTCACATTTCAGTTCAATTCGTTTGTAGCGGGCGTACAAAATGTCATTCACATTTAAATTTGTGACGTATACATCGATAAACTTTGTATCGGGCAAGGTTTTTTTAATTGCCTTATATATTAACTGTGTAGCTTGCAATCTCATTATAACTCCATGGATATGTTAAGTGTATGTAAAAGATCATTATGCGATTACATTGAACACAATTAAAAAAAAAAAATTTCTTCTTTGTTTCTTATGGGTTTCATTTGTTATTGTTTTACATGTTGAATAGAAAATTTAATTCTAAGTTTGCTTCCAAGGCAACAATAAATAAATAAATAGCAAATAACAAAAACAACACAACATAGGTCTGCGACTTAATGTTTGTCGTAAAAAAATATATCAAACAATATTTTTTTTAAAAATAAAAGTACTGTCGAATGTTCTTTATCAATGGATAGAACAAAATATATTCACGTTTTAATTTGCGTGGTAATTTATAGCGGGCAATTTTTTAATTGTTATAATGGGTAATGGGTAATGATTTTAACGGGTAATTTATGTTGTAGCGGGCAAATAAAAAATTACCTCACGTTTAAATTCGTATCGTAGGTCATGCGGGCAATCTCATTATAACTACTCAAGTTGAGTAGTTAGAGTGTATGTAAACATAACTTTTAGCCGGTTTGGAGGACCGGGCTCATACCGGCTAGTTAACTATAATTCTTTTCAAAAAGCAACATAGCTACTTAATCTATCTTTACTTTAATTCCCCTAGAGGTACAACGTCTTTCAAACTTTGATGGGTTCCAATTTGGGCACCTCTGTGTTGTAGTAATAGTAAGGTGATTCCCAAGTGTGAGAGGAAACAAAAAATAAGGAACGTGTGCCAAGTTGTTGTGCCCAATTGATTATACTTTTTCCCCATCTCCTCAGGCAGCTCTGGTGATAGTGTGTGAGACAGATGTGGAATACTTGGCTGATTACAGCGACTCTGATAATGAAAGTGACAAGGAACTCACTGAAGATGTAAGGGAACGATATTTTTTGCTTGTCTTGTGTCAATAGAGAATATAATGTAGCAAGCATCATTTGGTTAACATAACAAATAGTCACCTTTACTCATTTTTGCCAATAATGATAAATCTCTTTCCTCCTTCAATTAAGTAAGTAAAATTATAAGTTCCCATTGAACCCATTCAGCGTCTATGTAATGGCCAGAAACCAGCCTCCAAACATATGCATCATAAATCTTGGTTGTGACTATAACCTACTGTATCTAGGCATGTCCCAAACAGGGTTTTAGTGTGCCCCCTCGACCCACTCCTTCTAACGTTTTGCCCTGGACATACAAGCTGAAAGCTCTTTAGTTTGTTTTTGAGAATTAATTAAAGATTCTATGTTAAATTGTACTGCTGAAAGTTGAAAATTATGGTCCAAGAGTCGGGAAGGCATTGGCCAGGATTGAACTGGGAAACAAGTGCACTCACCAGTTTTGTTAATCATGCAAGGGGATTGTGTGGCTAGCATGTTGGCCAATGCCTTAACTGATGTCAGGTATTTTGGTATATAAATGAGCACATTGACATTGAGTCGATTCAGTTCCTGGGATAACTTTTAAAATGGCCATTGCAAAATTATAATAATAAGTAAAACTTTATTTTCTGTCATTGAAACATATTTTGAGCTAATAAATTTTTGTGTGTGTTAGTATTAGTATTATTGGCGGCTGGTTAGCAAAGTCGACAGCGAGCTCGACTCCCAAGCGCCGCATCAGGGGTTCGACCCTCGGTGCAGGCAGCCATAAATCCACCACCGACTTGGAGAGGAGATGGGCGCCGCCAAGTCTACCAAGCCCAAGAGAGGACTAATGGACACCCAGTGTCCATTAACACCCCCCAACGACCGCCAAGGTTAAGGGACGAGAAGAGAAGAAGAAGAAGTATTAGATACATAAACTGTTATGTAATGTTAATGAAATTTCTCTTTTCCACTCCTAGGATAAATGGTTTTGTGAATACTGTAAGGTGAAAAATCCACCGAACCAGAGAAACTGTGGCGGTTGCTGGAGTGTGAGACCCGACTGGCTGCCCCAGCAGAACAGCTCTGGGGGTACTGAGGGCTCCTGCGCAGCCAGTCAGGAGAGCACCACCACAGAGGAGCCCAGCTGTTCTCAGAGCAGCTCCACTCCGCAGCGGAACCCTGACAAGGGGAGACGTGACATCACGTCAGAGTCTGATGAACACGGGGACATTGAGGAGGATGGAGAGAAGGATGAAGTGAAGAAAAGCTCAGCGGACCTATGCTTTATTTGTTACACCCGCAGGAAGACAGCCAGCCTGGTACACGGCAAGACAGGCCACCAAGTCTGCTGCTACCCCTGCGCTAGGAAGCTAAAAAAACAGCGCAAGTCCTGTCCGGTGTGTCGGAAGCCCATTCAAAAAGTAATCAGGAACTACAACATTTAATGTAACAGAACAGTGTAGTGACTTCAGATTTCTATGGTTCTTACAAGGTGTGGTGGCAGAATTGTTGGATCTGCATTCCATTTCTTGGTGGAGATTTGTTTTCCTTATCTGGATACTCATTATGAGTGTACAGGGACACATCATTACTTAAAAACAAAAGACTTATGCTAAGTGTTGTGTTGGCTACAAAATATCATGGCCTCTTAAACTTAAAACTGGTGCTCTTATTCCCCAATGACCTTTTAGACCATAATGCTTATAAAAGAAACCATCCACTATATTGTTATATACTTTTGTTTAAATTGAACATTTGCTATTACATGTTCAGTATCGGAGGAATGATAAATATGTTTGTCACTTGTTAACAGGTCAATATATTTTCAAATACATTGAGGTTTGTGGGGGAAATTTTTTAGCGGGAACAAAATGTTTAGTTTTTTAATGACTTGAAGTTTTTTAACAGGAAATTTAATATGTTTTTGTTTTTAACATAAATGTGTCTAAACGTAATGTTAGTGTAAAACTATGATAAATATTTTCTTTAACAAATCAGGAACTTCTACAGTAACATATTTTAATTTATTTTAAATTAGCGTCTTGTACTTTATTTAATTGAGTTGGTGAAAAAATTGTTTTGTTTCTGTGTCATGCCCATTGCAGTTTGAAGATTTTTTCTCAAAGACATAAAAGTCTAAATAAATTTCTTAAGCTACCGTATATACTCGCGTATAAGTCGCACTTTTTTTTACCAAAAATTTCGACAAAAAGTAGGGGTGCGACTTATACACCCGACACTGTTTTTGAAAAGGTTGAAAAACAACACTTCTCTGTCATAAAGTTTCCTACAGAAACCCCTATAGTTGATAGTAGAGATGTAGAATTACTAGGATATGCATAGGCCTACATTTTAAATTTAGAAAACTTTCATTGGTGTAAATATTGCTATCTAAATATAATTGAAATTGAAATGGACAAATATTTTAGGTTTTTCCGACACCCACCCCCTTTTCTTTTGAACTTTTGGACCGATTTTATATTGCCCAAACGTATTTAAAGGTGACATTTTTGTGTAGGCTTATTGAACGCAAATTACAGTATGGAAAGAATCGTAAATGCGTGAAAGCCTGTCTAGTCCTATAATGTAGGTAGGCCTATAAGCTTGTAGACAAGTAGCTTAAGATGCGTTTTATTTAGAACCTAAGGCATAGGCTTATAGGCTATAGCCTACTAATAAGGCAGTGTTTAGCATTCCGCCGCGCCACGTCTTAGCAATGTTTCCAAAACTACGATGGGCGGATCGACGCGTGAAATGTAAATAGTGTGTTTTATTTTTCATCTGTTGCATGTAAGAGTTTTAAAAAAACACAGCTTCTTTCCGGTCACGTAGTCGCGCTTGAAATCATTACAAACAATGTTAATAGTAATAAGGTCACTTATAAAGCGCCATCAATACAGTGCCTCACAGTCTGGGCGACGTTCAGTCTAATGACGCACATCAAAAGATTTTGTGTGTGTGTTGACCCACTTTAGTATGACAATAGGGATATGAACTTCAGTAGGGATAGGGACTTACATGGAGAAACAGATACCTTACTTTACCATATCACTCAAGTCTGCAGGCCTATTGATCGGTTGTTTAAAATAAATTGAGCCTTTTTTTTAATTATGTTTGCCTTATGCACCATTGAAACCATTTTTAAAGAAAGTTTCCAAATTAGGGTGAATATTTAGTAACTTTTATGTTTATAAGGTATGCGTTTTTGAGATATTAAAAGGCAGTATAATCCGGGAAGTCAGGGTGCGACTTATGCGCGGGTCAATGACAACATATAAGAAAAAAAAGTCTTGAACTAGGGGTGCGACTTATACACCGGTGCGACTTATACACGAGTACATACGGTAGATTAAATTGACTAAGAAGCTTCCTAATGTTACTATCATAGCTGAAACATTTAAACTAAACACTGGGATTGAACTTTCTTCAGTTTCTACCACTGACTCTCACACTCTCACCTTTTTTTTTTTGGTCACATTATGTATTATTACTATTATCTTACAAAATTTAGTTCAACTCCATTGTTAATTTTGTTACAAATGCAGGCACATTGCTGCATCCACTGCCTTGGATTATCACTTGATATTAAATGCTTTGTTTTAGAGAGGCTTTTTGCAGTCATCTGTCGTACCAGAGGCCCTGGGTTTGAATCCTGGTGAAGGATAGGATTTGTTCCTGGGTATGGAGGGTGTCCCTGAGTCTACCCAGCTCTGATGGGTACCTGAGTTTAGTTGGGGTTAAAGTAAAGGCAACTGAGTAATGTGCTGCCCACACATTCCCCTAGTATGATTTGCTGACAGAAACTAGGGAACTATGCATAACTGGCCCTATGGATTTATTTGGTCTGACGGAACACTAATTTCATAAAGAGACTTTTACTCTCACCAGTAGCCACACACAATTTTCCAATCCTGTTTTGTACTAGGTCTATGTAAAAAAATAAATCAGCTATGGTCAAATAGGTCAATCTCGTAACTCCCAACTTTTCCCAATCAAAGCTGAAAGCGTCCCACACTATTCCCAATGTTTTAAACTTTTAAATTTTGATTTCCTGTACAAGAGCATACATATTTTAATTTGCTTTATCAGTGTATAAAGAAAATATTGTGTTACATTATCATTTGGTTATTTTGCATTAAATGTAATTTTTCTAATTACATGCCTTCTTTAAATAGCAAGCTTTTTTAAAGATGTTTTTTATTTTTATTTTGCAGCACTGTAAAAATGTCTAGAGTCTAGATAGTAAAATCCTAAAACGCTGGCACTTTTCTTGTACAGATAAACGAATGTGTACAGGCCTGAGAGAGGCTTGCCCCTCTTTTTACTAAATCCTGAGTGCACTACTGCTCATCCTTGATGTTTCATTTTTTTTATTTGATTGTTTTTTTACAGCCAATGCAGCATCTTCTCTGTTTGCCCTTAAACTCTTTCATTTTGTTGTTGGTTATTTTCAGGCTGCTGTTTGATTTCACTCAAACATTGCTCATCAAATTATACATTTTTAATTTTTTTAATATTTGACGTTAATTTGTAGGATAAAAGAAAAACTCTGTGTGAAAACCCTTTGGTGTAGATTAAAATATAGTTTTTTTTCATTGTTACATCCATTTAAAAAGCAAACTAAATGCTTATCACTGTGTATGTGTGTGTGTGTGGGGGGGGGGGGTACTTCTTTGCTTTGTCTGTAGTAAATTTGGACTGAGAAATTATCATGTTAAGATACTAGTCTGGTGGTCCCCAATTTTGAAACCTCAACTAGATGGTAAGAGTACATACTTCTAATTAGCTTTACAGCAACATTGTCCATACAGCTAGATTAGCAATATGTCTTGATTAGTCATACAGCTAGATAAGCCATGAAGCTATATTAGCAATTCAGCTTGATTAGCAAAACGGCTAGATTAGTCATACAGCTAGATTAGCCATGCAGATAGATTGGCCATGCAGCTAGATTAATCATGCAGCTAGATTAACCATGCAGCTAGATTAATCGTGCCGCTAGATTAGCCATGCAGCTAGATTAGTTATACAGCTAGATTAGTGATATATCTCGATTAGCCTTACAACTAGATTAGTCATACAGCTAGATTAGTCATACAGCTATTATTAGTCATCATCTAGGTAAGCCATTAAGCTAGGTTAGTCATACAGCTAGATAAGCCATTCGGTTAGGTTAGCCATACATTACTTTTTTGTGTATTTTTCTTTTTTTCCCCAATGTTAAAATAAGACTAAAGCTCCAATTAAATTGACAGCTTTGACTGTTTTTCCCTTACACCATTGGTCATTATTAACACTGAGGTCGCATGGCCAAAAGCCATAATGTCGCCTTAGAGATCAATGGAACATGGGATCCCTAACTCAAACTGCATGCTTACCACAGTGGTGACATCTTGAACTTGAATCAAACTTTCTATTAGTTCTTTGATTCCAGGGAAACTGCGAATTCAATTTCCACACACAATAAGTTGCAAGAACTATTCAATCTCTTCTGTAATGGTCAAGTACTTCACATATTTAAGCCTGATATATCCCATTATTTAAACAGATAGAACCCTATTTTCTTTCTTTTGTTTAAAAAAAAGGTTTTAACTAGAAGGACCTAAGCTAGCTAGTTATAGTTGATACCATAGATGTCCTGGGCGACCCAAGCCTTTATTTTGCTTTTTTTTGATTTGTGAATGTTGTGTGTGAATTAAAGGATTCATTTTAAAGCTAAATACGAAATGTTGTTATTTGGAAAAGGCGGGATAGTGTTTGCAATTGAAAACGTTTCTCTGTTTGTGTAAATACGAATATGTAATAAATATGTTCCTGATATAATGCTACTTTGTTGTTATTTATTAAATACAGTAGCCAGGAATTTAATTAAGCTTTTGACATTTCCAACAGTAATGAAAATAATTGAGTTCCTCAAGTGGCAAGTATTGGAGATATTTTTCTTTTACCCACTGATCCAATTCTAAGTACTGTATTTGTTTCCCACATTATTAAAGAGTTATCCAAGAGCAACTACAAGGGTTAATGGATACAAAGGCTTAAAAAAAAAGTAAACTTTTTATTGTCACACAAATTAGACTTATTTATACTGTGGCCCCGTTTGCAGTAGGCCTACACATATATATCTTTTCTTCAATGTTACAGACTTTCCTGCTATAAAAAAGAAGATTATTGCGTCTTACTTAATTAAGCTAATTCGTGATCTGAGTCTTATTGATAATTGGTGTTTTAAATGATGTTAATTTAATGGTTTTGTCTGGTTTGCCGCAGCAACCCATTCCATCACCGGACGCCACTCGGGAAGAAAGAGTAGGCCTACTTATATGCATTTGTTCTACCATAGAGATACAGAAAGTGCTTTTGTTCTTATGTTTATCCGAGCACGTAAAAATATAAAACAGGAGACAACCGTACACTGCATATATTGCATATATATATAGAGAGAGAGAGACACAGATGCGCAGAGTTATTTCCTGGGTTAAACTATATTAGACATACGTTTTAAAGGAGGGAGGAGGTGAGAAAGGGGGAACAGCCCTTTATACTTTAATTATGTCCGTATAGTGAGTACATTTTAAGAGTAGGGGAGTAAGCTCAAGCAGAAATCAGAGATCACCCTTGCAGTATAGAGTATAGAGCACAGAGAGAAGAACCTGGAGAAAGAAAAGAGGGTTAAATCCGAACTTCTATATGTGACAGATTTCACTATATAAGAGTTGGCAATAACAACATTTATTTGCCAGTTTGGCATGGGGAATTATAATAATAATAAAGACAGCCCTAACCTATATATATTAACTTTAATTAAATAGACAGCCCTAAACTATATATATATGAAGTTTAATATAATTAGTTTTTTAATAGGCTTTATATAGTAAAAAAAACGGTGCTTGTCGCTAATAATTTTTGTAGCGTAATCTAGCTTTGGCAAAAATGAATTGGGCATTTGGACTCATGTGTGAGTGGGCAATCTTCATATGCCTAGAGTTTAGAGTCTTTATCTCTATGGTTCTTGAATCTGTAGAAGTTTAAAAACTGAAAACAAAGCGCCGTGTGTTCTTAATATAGGTTATATAGTAAAATACGGTGCTTGCATCTACTATTTTTTTTTCGCCATTAGGGGATTGACCTGTACGTTTAAGAATTAGTCGTGAATCTTGAATGAGCGTTTTTGGACCAATTAGTTTGCTCTTAGTAATGGATGATGTAGCGTCCATATGTTGGTCGGGGTCCTATTATTGAAGGGGTCCTGGGTTTGCGCAATTTTGGCTCTACCCAAAACCATGCCATAGGCTGCATAACACTGACAGGGTCTTGGTATGCACCCCTCCCCACTCCAGGGCCAACAAACCATTCCACGTTACACTCTGGAGATAATAGCCTTCGGATAGTGTTTGTTTTAGTCATTTCATGTTGGTGTGCTACTAATATCTTGTCTTTCACGAGAGTCGGTAACTTGAATCCATGGTATAGCCAAGACTGTAATGAAGGGACGCCCCTTCCTGGCATAATATGGTGTCATGATATCTCGTCTACAGACTTTTAGTCTACGACACTTAGTCTACAGAAAGGTGGTCTACTGTTGTGGTAAACGAATTGTCGCGCCAAACGAAACGTCGGTAGACGAATGGTCGCGTTAGACCAATTGTCGGTAGACTAAGTGTCGTTAGACGAGTTATTGCGGTAGACGAAGTGTTGGTAGACGAGTTGTCGCAGTAGAAGTATTGTAGGTAGATCTTCTTTCTGTAGACGAAGTGTCGTAGACGAAAAGTATGTAGACGAGTTATCGTCGTTATACATACCTACCTAAACATTGCACTGTTGACCCTGTCCTTGAAGTCCTTGCTATGGTTCAAACCTATCGTTACCGGTACGCCCTGCACAAAAGAACCATTCTTGCTCGTCCGTTTTTTTAGACCTTATAACTCTCTCTCTTTGACTCTCTCTCTCTCTGTCTGTCTCTCTCTCTCTCTCTTTCATACTGTCTGTCTCTCTCTCTCTCTCTCTCTGTCTCTTTCTGACACTCTCTCACTCTCTCTCTCTCACTCTGTCTCTCTCTCTCTTCATACTGTCTCTATCTTCATACTGTCTCTCTATGATCTATGTATATCTGTCTCTCTCTCTATGTCTATCTCTTTCTCTCTGTCTGGCTCTCTCTCTCTCACTCTGTCTCTCGGCCATATAGAAGAATGCTGAGTACACAGGCGTGGTATACGCGCAGTGTAGTCTTTAGTTGTCCCACACTCGCCGTTTCAGTTGGGCCATGACTGTGGCTGCCTTGGCGATCCTGCTGTTCATCTCCGAGTCGATGGACTGTGAACACGAGATAGTGGACTCAAGGTAGGTGAAGTCCTTCACGGCTGTCTGACAATGGCAGAATAAGTGAGGCAAACTATAACTTTCTCTGGCAGGGACTGCCCTCAGACAGACCAAGGCAACATGGTGTTGGCTTTTCCATTAAAAACTCACTAACGACATACATTGAGCAAGTGGCACATGGCACTGAAAGGATACTCGGCATCAAAGTACTAACATCCATGGGTGCAGCGAATATCCTCAGCCTATATGCCCCAACTGTCTGCTCTGAAGCAGAAACAAAAAAACTATTTTTATGAGTCTCTGGATTCCGTAGTGTCAAATATCACAGATCTTACCTTGCAGAAAGGCGTCCCCAAACCCCATGATGCAGGAAAGAATTTGCCAGAACATATCGATGTCACATGGCTTCACCTTCGCGAGACCATTTACAACACCTCCATCGCCGTCCTTGGTAAAAAGGAAAGGAAAAGTGCAGATTGGTTTGAGGCCAACTGGGAGATAATGGAGCCCGTGACAGAGGCAAAGAGAAAAGCCCTAATGGCCTACAAAGTTGCCCCAGGAACTGATGCGTTGCAAAAACTCAGAAATGCCAGGAACATAGCCCGGAAGACAGCACGCATCTGCGCCAACAAATACTGGGTTGATCTGTGCATATGTATCCAATCTGCTGTCGATCAAGGAGATGCCAAAAAATGTATGAAGGCATAAAAAAGGCCACTGGACCCCTAATTTCAAAGTCAGCTCCACTCAAGTCGAAGACAGGAGAGGTGATCACTGAACAAGACAAGCAGATGCAGCGCTGGACCGAGCACTACCTGGAACTCTACGCAACACAGAACGTTGTCTCTGACTCTGCCCTAAATAGAGTTCCAGCGCTACCAGTGCTGGATCAAATCGATGCCATGCCCTCGATAGAGAAGCTCAGCAAGGCCATTGATCACCTTAGTAGCGGAAAGGCTCCAGGAAACGATGGGATCCCTGCAGAAGTCTCAAGTGCGGTAAGCCAGCATTACTAAAGCCTCTGCACGATCTCATTTGCGTTTGTTGGGAACGTAGCCACATCCCACAAGACTTGCGGGATGCCAAGATAAGCCAAAAAAAAAGACCAATATTATGAGGCAATGTACAGAATGCAATCTCCATTGAGGAAAACACTTTGGATGTTGTCGAGGACTACACTTACCTTGGCAGCAACATCTCCAGCTCACTGTCCCTGGAAAAAGAAATACAAACCAAAATCGGCAAGGCAGTATCTTTAATGGCAAGGCTAAACCAAAGAGTATGGGATAATGCCCAACTCACTGATAGGATAAAAATCTCTGTCTACCAGGCCTGTGTGCTAAGCACACTCCTCTATGGAAGCGAGACCTGGGCTACATACGCTAAGCTAATAAAGCAGCTCAATAGCTTTCACCTGCGATGCCTGCGCAGGATACTCGTTTCTCTTCAGTTCTTTCTGTGAGGGTGACTTATGCAGCTTGAGTGCCCTCCGAGCCTCGCGCACCTTGGACCGTCAGGAGGTGCGTTCGAGCCATCACCCTGTATGCCGTGTTGAATTATCCACTAAGTCTGCCTATGCTAATTAAGGCTCTGTGACGCTGCAACTTAGACCAGCACGTGATACCTGGATATAGGTTTTGCGCGACTCTTGCTGGGAGGGGGGTGGGGGCTCTGGTGTTGGTATCATGGAGATGTGTGAATGTAAAGTCGAGAAGGGGCCTAAATCAAGGATGTGACAATTCCACAGAGTATTTCCAGAATCTAAACAAAACTTAATTGCAAAACTGAGTGACATAACCATTTCTGAGAGATCTGTGGATGGCGGAGATTGGACCAAAGACCAGCCTCATCTCATCACAACTCAGTCCTGACTCTTTGCGGGAGGTAGCCATTCAATGTAGTACAATGACCTCTCCCTCTTGCTATGACGCCGGAGTGCCATCTACAGTTGAGCTACAGAGCCTGGGCGAGATTATTTGCTAAATTACTAAATCAACTCACATCTCAGAAGACATCGTTCAGTAAATCCTCAAATGAAAACGAATCTTTAACTAAGGCCAATTATAAAGTTGCTTACGTCCTAGCTAAAAGTTTCTGTGGCCACGGCATACTAGGTGATTGTGTGGCAAGCACTATGCACAGCCGCCTTTACTTTACCCCACACAAGGACATCACTATTCTCAAAGGAGACGTCAATGCCAAACTGGGACATAAGAAATGGGGTGGAGTTAAGCAGCATTAATATTTAATTTAGACCTGGACTTTGCGTTAAAAGGTCATGTAAATCATGATCAAATCAATTTTTTGTTTGCAAATGAAAGTTATAGTTAAAGTCTAATTATTGAACAATGCTAAAAACCAATTTTTGTTTTTATAAGGCATATATATATAATTATTGAAACCTTTTTTTTTCTAAGTTTCCCATAAGTTATTCGCTAGCATAAAATGGGTTATACGTATAAATGTATTTACAAGGGCAATAGGGGCCTAGGAAAAGAGGCACAAGGCTATGGGTTACCTGCTTACCCCAGAAAGATATTTTGGCTACCTGTTCTGGCCACATAGAAATCAAATCTGCTAATACTAAATTAATCAATAGACGAACATAAACAACACAACTTAAAATGCAAGTAATCAAATGAACAAAATCTAATTAAGGAATGACAAGATAATTTAATGTCATCAATAAAAGAGAAATACATAAAAACAAATCCCTCCAAACACACTACTCTAAAAACAAACATATTTCTTTCTATTGTTAGCCCCCAACATCACATCTACCTCATCTCAACATCACATCTACCTCATCTCAACATCACATCTACCTCATCTCAACATCACATCTACCTCTTCTCAACATCACATCTACCTCATCTCAACATCACATCTACCTCATCTCAACATCACATCTACCTCATCTCAACATCACATCTACCTCATCTCAACATCACATCTACCTCATCTCAACATCACATCTACCTCTTCTCAACATCACATCTACTTCATCTCAACATCACATCTACCTCATCTCAACATCACATCTACTTCATCTCAACATCACATCTACCTCTTCTCAACATCACATCTACCTCATCTCAACATCACATCTACCTCATCTCAACATCACATCTACCTCATCTCAACATCACATCTACCTCATCTCAACATCACATCTACCTCTTCTCAACATCACATCTACCTCATCTCAACATCACATCTACCTCATCTCAACATCACATCTACCTCATCTCAACATCACATCTACCTCATCTCAACATCACATCTACCTCATCTCAACATCACATCTACCTCATCTCAAAAATGAAAATAGCATGAACTTCATGTAAAATAAAGTTTACAATTTAATAATAATAAAAAAGTAAAATGCTATCTCACATTAAAGTAAAAATTTCAAATGTGACCCATATTTCCCTCTGAGTGGGAAATATGTGTCAGGCATAAAGGTAATATGGGTCAACAATTTCATACACAGAAATAAGGGCAACAAAAGAAAAAACACAAAAATTTATCTCCTCTGTGTGCAAATAAAGTCACATTAAAACACTTAGTCTAAGGAAATCATATAAAAATAAATCAAGTGTGTAATTTCTGTTAAAAATCTACTTTTAAAATGATTTGCAACAATTTGTAGAAAAACAAGTCAAAACCCGAACAATCTCTGTCAATGCATTCTTTGATTTTCCTTTTCCCTTTGCAGATTTGGCTTCATATTTCTTTGATTTGGACTTTTCTGTTAGATATTTTTTATTCTTGAAGGGGCTCCTTGTCAAATGTTTACTTTGTCCACGCCTTCTCTTTTTTTGGGTCCCAGTATTTCTGATGCACTTTGGCAATGGAGAGACAGCCTACCATAAAGTTGTGCCACTGGTGGATGGAACAGAAGCAGTGCCACTGGTGGCAGGAGCAGAAGTAATACCACTGATGGATGGAGCAGGAGCAATACCACTGGTGGATGGAGCAGAAGCAGTGCCACTGGTGGATGGAACAGAAGCAGTGCCACTGGTGGATGGAGCAGAAGTAATACCACTGATGGATGGAGCAGGAGCAATACCACTGGTGGATGGAGCAGAAGCAGTGCCACTGGTGGATGGAACAGAAGCAGTGCCACTGGTGGATGGAGCAGAAGTAATACCACTGATGGATGGAGCAGGAGCAATACCACTGGTGGATGGAGGAAAAAATTTAATTGAACATGATTCCTGTTATCAAAAATGTTCATTTCATTTTTAATGAATAACTTTTTAATTACAAATATATAAGTTAAAGTAGTGTACATTTTAAAATTAATCTAAATTATTTTTTACACAAAGTGTGGACTACAATACATTATATATTTATATAGCCTACATTGTTCATAATCTTCTCCGAGTGAGCCATTCTATAGAAAGTATTAAAATTAAATGTATAAGGATTTCTGCCAAATTTAATTTTTCTAGAAGTATTAATTGCATGACTATTGGCCAATAGATCAAATTAGTCTTTCTTACTAAATAATTATTAGAGATTGAGGTGATGTTCAGAGTTATGTTAACATTTTTTAGGAAAATTTACTGTTACAATTGTCAAACATTCAGAAACCTGCCTAATAAAACAATGCCCAACAATTGCCCTCCCCTTCCTATCTTAGACTATCTACAAACTAACAATATTTTATATGACTGACTATATTATGTTTAATTAAAATAGGATAGAGATTGAAAATTACACAAAAATTTTAAAAACTTCTTTAACAGATTTCATATTCAAGAATATTCACAGAAGAGGTGGGGGAAGCATAAGCAACACATTACCCCCCCCCCCCACACACACACAATATAGTCTTAGTTTACGCCCTATTTGTTACTTCTTTGGAGCTCATTATAGGCTAATATAGGCTATATCAGGCCTATGCCTATGTGCCATAGCCGATTCCCGGCCTGCTATGATTTATTAATAGGCTTAGGCCAATTAGTTAGGGCCCACAAATAGGTCTATCAAATAAAAATACATAGCTATAAGCCTATTAGGCCTAACATAGTAGGTCCTAACATTAAAGTTTAGACATATTATAGGTCAACGAAAAAGCCCTCAAACAATAGACCTAGGCCTACACTACCAATTATTAAATATATATAGCATAGCCTATAGGGCATGCGGCATGGGCCTACCTACTAGGCCTAAATGCTATAGGCCTACTATAGGCATAGCGTAGGCTAGGTCACTATAGCACGGCTATAGCAGTATAGTATAGACTACTATAGGCCTAAGCCCTAAGCCTAAGCGCCTAAGGCCTAAGCCTACTATTTTTGTACAAACAGCAGAAATTAGTAATAATATCATTTAATATGATACTAGATTTAACTAGATTATAATATAGCCTAAATGGTAGTGGATATAGCTAGGCCTACTAGTCTTACTAGATTATAGCTAGGCCTATAGCCTAACTCATATAACTATGATATAACTGATCATAACTGTATAGCATAGGCTACAAAGAATTTTCCGTTCATGATTAATTCAGTTTTTACTTATACAGTGAGTCGACGCCAATCTAGGACAACTCTTCTATACTATACTATTATATAGTCAATAGTCTATACAGGTAGGCCTACTCTAAACTATAGCCTACTAATAGGACTACTACTTGGTAGGCCTATAATAAATAATGATATTAATAGTCAATAATCAAGAGTTGAATAGTTCTACGAAAATTACAAATACTATAGACTTAATAGACTAGTGACTAGGCCCTAGGCCTATACTATAGTAATACTATAGTAGTAGGGCCTATACATAGTCTATAGTTATTCAAAGTATTCTAAGTCTAAGTTATTGTTATAGTTTACTATAGGCCTACTAATAGTTACTAATACTAATACTATTATTATATTATAGGCCCTATTACTATTACTAGTAATACTAGGTCTAGATTTAATCTAGTTTACAGTGAAGTAGCCTATTATTTGTGTAAAGCAATGAAGCAATGTATGCCTATACTGGCTATACGTACCTTCAAATTTAAATTAAATAGGCCTACAATTATTCTGAACTAGTAGGCTATTATAAATTCATTCAGTAAACTAGACCACTACTACTAGTCATACATTATGATACAAAGACTTTCAAAATATGGAGGCTACGTGTTTAAATTGTTTTGTTTTGATATTATATTAAACCTTTTTTTAACTTTAGAAAGGAGATTTATAATTATCCTTACTTTCGTTTTTAGATTTGGCATTAATTTTTTTTAATTTTGGCTCAAAGTTTTTAATGGCCACAAAATTTTTTTTAATAACAACTCTTCTTCTTATAAGTGCTAACATATAGAAGTTCGGATTTTACCGAACCCCTATGACTAGGTACTTGCATAATTTTTTAAACATTTGTTAAGATGACTAAAACCTATTTCATAAGATAGAGGACATTAAATGCTGAATTTTGATACCAAATTTATATATCTAGGTCAATTAGAAGCGAAGATATGAATTTTTAAAGGTGAAGAAAATTCACCAGACATCTTAACAAAGAAATATAGGAAATTTATTTTAAAAAGTGGGCTTTTCACAATAAGTCAGAAAATATGCAAAATATACCATCAATTATATAATACAAAATGTTCATCTCATCCCACTCTATGTAAATAACCTTAAAAACAACAGTTGGATTCTTATTTAATGCTGATCTAGCATTTTGTTCTAAATGTGGGGGCGGAGCGGTATCGGGGGGGGGGGGGAGAATTTTAAAAATAAAAAAATATATGTTGTGTTATATATCAAAATGCTCAGAATAAAGAGTTTAATTCATCTCTTTTGTTTATTTTTCACAACTATATAATTTCAAAAAACAATAACCAATTAATGAACTCGCCACTTGGCCACCAGGTAGGTACAATTTTTCTGGTCAATGTTTTTGTATGTATTAGCGTATTTGTTTTTATAAATAAAATTATTCAAACTTGAATTTTATGTTTCATCTGTTTGTTAGTTGTTTCAATTTTATTTACACAATACAAGCACAACAGAAACACTTTGGCTATTAAAATAATACCATCATCTACGACTTTAACTTATAATCCCTAAGCCTAAGGCGGCTATGAATTGAGATTCATTTATATTAGATAAAATATTCTCAAAATGTGACCTTAATATAGGCTTTATTCCATGAATTTTATAAAACTGATGATAATGTTCATGTAGTATGATTTGTATCATCATTTTTGACATTTAAATGTTTGATTGGCCTACTTTCTAAGTTTTCTTAAGTTATCAGGACATTCATACAATTAATTGATCTTAAATTGTTTCAAATATTTAAGTAGTTAAAGTAGGCATATAAACTAAATTTGAGAAGTATAAAAAGAAGTCTTAGACCTAGACTGAAGTTGACTGTCCATTGACTAAATTGACTCTAAATTATAAATCCTAAGCCTAGCCACATAATGTGACATAATACAGAAATTATTCTTTGCCTTTGAGACTTTGACCATAGCCAAAGCCTACTGCATAGTGTCCATAGCAACCATAGGGCTCACCATAAAGCAATAGGCCTAGATAAGCCTAGTCACAATAGTGACTGATATGTTTTAGATAGCACTGAGCCTTAACTCTATAAGTAGGCTACTATAAGTATAATAAGTTACAGTATAAAAGTAAAAAAAAAAGTCATAAATTATTAAAATAGTCATACTGACTTCTAATATTTATATTTCTATATTTTAGAATCGCAAAAGACCATTATTTCATAATCAGGGTATTTTAAATCACAGTTCATACAATAAACATCTTAATTTACTCATATACAAGTGAGATAATTACATAATCTATAAAAATCGGCATCGAATTATAAGTTCATTAGGCGCTATCGAAAATAGGTTTTTGCCGACATTTCATAGTGTCAAAGACTGCAAAATTATAAAAATACCCGGCAATGTTTTACAAACAAACATTATATATGAAATTAAAGATCTAAAAATATTCTGTAAGTCCATGTAGGTTTCATTATGGTGCGTTTAGAATAGAATACTTAAAAATATTTGTAAAAATAAGCTACTTTATGCTGCTTTTTTAGCTTAAAAAAAGTTGCGATCTTTAAAAAATATTTATAGCCACTGGTTGCCTTACTTTCGCTTTCAATGAAAATCAATTGTAAAGTATGATAGTACAAAGTTCCGATAACTTTTTTTAGTTTTTTCAAATGTATATATAGCGTTAGTCAAAAGAACTCGAAAAACCTGGCGAGTTTGTACAAAAGATGTCACATAGCAAAAAACAAAATGGCGGCCGACGAATGCAAATACCTACCTATGACTATTTACAAACATACACCCAATTAATACTACTTCACTAAAACAAACATAAGAATAAAAAAATCAAATATAAAAAAAAACAACAAACTAACGTACACAACACACATACAGTAACATGCACACACATACTTTCGCGTGTCACGTGTTTTTTTTTCCTCGCCTTCATCTCCAAACTAATAGTGTTCTTCCTTAACTAATTCATCACATTTTGTTTGACGTGATATAACAGGCCGCCGTGTTGTTGCTGCACCTTTTGCTATAAGTGTTTTCTTTTTTTTTAACCCTGTGAGTGATTCGCATGATGAGAATTTTAATATTTGATCGAATAGAGCAATGGTTTATAATTGCTTAAAAAATACTTTCATGTACTCTTCTGAAAAATCGTATAATTATCTTCCCCTATTAAATCATCCCTTCTGTTTATATCTGTTTTACAGTATAATTCAACTCAGTATGCCTAACCACCTGTTCCAATTATTATCCTTTAAACATCTTTTTCTAATGGTCATGTGCTGCAACTTGACTGATTTTTAGAGCTTGTTATTTGTAAAAAAAGAAAATGCTCTGGGTAAGTAACTGTTAATTGACGGGCTTGAGCTAATTATAACATATAAGTATTAGGTCCTATGTGTCGGATTATAGGCTACTAAACTACGACACTTATGGATTAGTTTACGTGGTTTGTGCTAATTAGAACACATATATATTAGGCGTAGGGTGTGTTTTAATTTTAATTATAAAACTAGTTTAGGATGTGTTTTGAAATTAAAGGAGTCAAACATTGGGTTGTTCATGATAATTCAAACTGTTAAGAGTTGCGTTAAGTTGTGCTTAAAGCAAGCCTTTTTGATTTGAAGGTTTATGTTAGTTATAGCAATCACAAGGTCGTCATATGCTTTTCGGTGCTCGGTAAATTTGGCAATGGTAAATTCGGAACCGGTATTTTAGGCAAGGGGATTTTGGCAAAGGTAATTTCGGAATAGGTAAATTCGGCAAAACACGCAAAGCGGTAAAATTGGCAACGGTAAAATTGACAATCATAATATAATATGCACTGTTTTTATTAAAAGTATTGGTTAGACTACACTCTAGTCCATGGATAGGCAACCTATGCAATGCGTGCCATAGTTGGCACACAGAGCGTTTTTAAATGGCACATGAAAGACCACCAAAATGGTGAAAAGAGCATGATAACATTAAGGAGCACTTTGGCACATTTTTTAATTTAAGGTCATCTAATGATCAAAGACAAACATTTTAAATAGGCGCCAAATGTACCCCTTCCCCAGCCCCAGCCTTTCTCCCCCCCCCCCCCTTAAGTTACGCGTCGGCAAATGTAAAGGTAGGCCAATGTGTGTAAGGTATCCAGACTAACTTTACGCATCAAAGCATATGTTTGTCTCCCCCTACGATATTACGTAGCTCTAACTATCTGACCGCCACCCCTGCATAGTATGATACTGGTTGTGTAAACAAGAGCAAACGTAGAATGCCCCCTCCCCTCCCGCCCCCGACTAGACTCTCCTTTCAGGCACGACCATACTAAGTCTTTTACGTCGGGAAACGTTGCAAACACATTACAACCCTCCTACTCTATATATCTAAACGAACACAGTCCCTATTCTCCTCTCCCGAGAAACGCGAATTTTCTTGACCGGTTACGTCAGGGAGAGTTAAAGAATTACTTTGCTGACCTATAGGCCTATTCTCTCAACACGGGTTGTTGAGTGTGTGTATGGGGGGGGGGGGGAGGGGGCACACATGGCCACCATAAAACATTTAATAACATTCAATTTGCCGTCAATCAGTAGGCTACCCTTTGTCTTTGTAGTTTTAAACCTTGTACCTTCTATGTTATAACGATATAAGTATACATTACTTAGACATATAGGCTTACAACAATACATATAGTTGGCTATATTTGACATAGAAACCTCGATAACTTACAAGATATTTGTAGCTAAATGTGCCTTATAGCCTAAGTAAATTGGTTTAAACATTGAAAGTACTTTTATACAATTTAAATGTTTTATTTACAACTCTCGTTTGTAATATAATTTAAATATATAAGAAAAGTAAATAACTAAATTATTTTTTCAAAATTGTAATAATAAAATGAAATCCAATATCATTATCAGTGTTTTGATAGAAATACTGATTTTTTTAACTAATAACAACAATGTTCTGGGTTTAAAAAAGAATTTAAACAAATACCCCCCCAACCTCTTTTAGTTTTCACTGCTTAGCCTGGTGCTACCAAGCTGGTCACTAACACTTTATTCGGTGGGGAGACGAGGGTGGGGAGACAGGGGTGGGGAGACGGAAAGGTGAGACGGGGGAGGGAGGGGCTAGCGTTTGCTTTTGTTAACACGGCAAGTCTCATTCTGGTGTTTAAAAAAGAAGAGGGGGTGGCAAATATTCTACATTTTGTAACATTGCTTTGCCTTGTTTCCTTGTGCCATAGACAAGGGGGGGGGGGGTTACATTTGGCGTCTATTTAAATGTTCCTTTTTATGCATTAGTTAAATAACGTAAATGGTTAACACAAATTACAGTGTTTTTATTCAATGTTTATCTTAAATTTAATTTTTTTGTCAAACGAACTAATTAACTATTTTTTTTGTTACCTAATTTGTATGCTTTATTTATACATTTTTAGTGTCATTTTAGCACGTCTCATAAACTCAACGACTGGGGCCCATCTCCCCCGTCTTCCTCTGGTTACGCTATTGCCAACATGTCACAAATCAGGCATTTTCTATAGGCCTAATGCTAACTTCATTTCGTGCCATTAGCTTCATTTAGTAGACTAGAGCAGGGGTCGGCAAACTTTAGATAATAGTGTGCCAAAGTAGCATTTATAAATCTTTCAGGGTGCCAACGGCCTTAAGGTCATCCTGCTTTTTTCATGCAGAATATATTTAAACTTCCTTTTTGTTGGTCTTTCACGTGAAATTTAAAACCGTACTGCGTGCCAAGTCTAGCACGCATTCCGTAGGTTGCCCATCCCCGGAGTAGAGTGTAGTCCTACCAATATGGTCAATAAAAACAGTGGATATGTTAAGTTTGCCAATTTTACCTTTGCCAAAATTACCGCTTTGATAGTTTTGCCGAAATTATCGTTGCCGAATTTACCGTTGCCAAAATGACCTTGTCGAAAATACCGTTGACGAAATTACCCTTGCCAAATTTACAGTGATTCATGCTTCTCCCATTTCCCCTTTTTCTCTACATTTCTTAGCTTAACGTTTGCGCTAAGACTTAGACCAAACAGGTGAAATTAAATTTTAAACAATAGTTTCAATAGTCCTACACATATTGACGCAGTTAAGCGAAACAAAAGTAACTAATTTACTTAGATTTGTTAGTTTAATTAAAGCTCATAACTATAATTAACAAGATGTAAAAGTCTAGTGAATAGTAAGGGACACAACCGTAAATACTTTATTTAATACTAGTACACCTGAGTTTTTTAAAACAAAGTGGGAGTGGCCTCGGGACCACCTCATTAACGTTTGCTAACGCTGCGGTTAATTGATGACATGTCAACATTTTCCTGATCAAACCTGTCAGTCAGTCAGGCCCCACCATACGTCACGAATAGGAAGCGCTCAGTCGTCAAATTTCGGAAACTTTTTCTTTTTGTGTTGTTGTCTAATTGAAACGAATGATAACTAGTCTATAGGGCTAGCAAACTATATGTGTGCTTGGTTAGATTCCTATAAAAAATTTCATAGGCACTTTGTGGTTAGGCCAAATTCCATCATCTGAACAATGTTAGGTCACACGCATAGATTTACTGTGTAGATTTTACGTGTATTTAAATAACGCAGTTATTTTTAGAACAGGAAAATAATAGAAATGTATATTTAAAGTGGTTTGAATCTGTAAAGTTCACAAGAAGATGTTTTAATACTACAGCGACTGAAGAGGATGTTAGCTTGCAAGAACATGGATAATATGTTGGTTGTCACTTTACTATTCGCCACACGGTTAATAGCAGGTAAGCTATACATATGAAGAACTGTAATATTTAGGAAATTTTTAACGTTAATGCTCCACAATGATTCAATATAGGCCTCTAATAAATTTCTAATATTTATCAGCTCTATCATCACAAATATTTCAACTTCTCCCTCCCCTGCTTGACGACATTTATGTACGGTCCCTAATCAAAGTTTAAAAAATAAAAATAAAATAATTGATTCTTGTACTTTTAATATTTTTGTTAGTGGAGGAGGGTACTTGCTCATGTCCTCAAGTTCATATTATGTTCTAGTTTATAAATACCAAGATATCAAGATATGTAATTGAGCTATTACTAGTGTAGATTTTCACATAAAAATTAAGAATTGTAGGCCTAAGTATTTTTTGCATCAGGGCCATTATTATTGTGTACAGCCTAAGGCCATGAAAAATAAATCTGAAATGAGAAAGAAATAGTTAAATAATGACATTAACAATCGAAAACAAAAATAACATTAACGTTTCAAGCTTCTTTTTTCTTTTAAATGTTTTGTTAATTGTTTTTTAAATTTATGGTTGATTAACTTATAGTCTATGTTGAAGGAATTGAAATTTATTGTTGATTAACTAGTCTATGTTGAAGGAATTGAAATGTATTGTTGATTAACTAGTCTATGTTGAAGGAATTGAAATGTATTGTTGATTAACTAGTCTATGTTGAAGGAATTGAAATTTATTGTTGATTAACTAGTCTATATGTTGAAGGAATTGAAATTTATTGTTGATTAACTAGTCTATGTTGAAGGAATTGAAATTTATTGTTGATTAACTAGTCTATGTTGAAGGAATTGAAATGTATTGTTGATTTACTACTCTATGTTGAACGATATGAAATTTATTGTTCATTAACTAGTCTATGTTGAAGAATTGAGATTTATTGCTGATTAACTAGTCTATGTTGAAGAAATTGAAATTTATTGTTGATTAACTAGTCTATGTTGAAGGAATTGAGCTTGAAAAGTCAACCTCCGCGTGCAACGGGCCTTGCGGCAAAATTTCTGCCTCGTGTCCAGCTGGTCACAGACTGGCCATCAGAGATCTTTTATACAGAGTACAGTACAGAACGTCATCGTGTAAACAAGCGCCAGGATGTAATGACGTTAAACAGGCAAGAAATCTTACCACTTTACTTATCTTATCTTTTATATTACAGACGCTCCTTCAAAAAAGATTATTACGCCTACGCTCATCTAAGTCTAGTCTTGCATCTTTATTAATGTTTTAAATTACGTTAAGTTACTGGTTTTCCTGGTTTGTTCAGGCAACCCATTCCATGCCCGAATGCCACTCGTCTACTTAGACTCAGGGAAACCCACAAGACCTGAGAACCTAGCCTTTAGCAGGATTTGAAACCAGGCACCTAATTATGACAGATCAACGTGCCCCATGTAAAACAAGTATCTCAAAGCAAAAAATATTATTACATTATGAAAGATTTTACAATTAGGCCTAATATTTAGGCTAATGAAATAAATAATAAAAGTTAAATTTAATTATCTTTTTGTTCATTTCATTCAAAGTAATAAAATAGGAGAAACATTTTTTTTCGTATAAATCTTTTTCATTGTATGCCTATTTGTTTATGGATCAAAACTTTTGAATAAAACTATTTCCATCATTATATCCCCACGAAGAAGACAACCGCAAAGTTATTAGACTATTCGCTTTATAAAGTATTAAAAACATAATAGCAATGTAAAAAGCTGTGTGGTGGGGAAGGGGCTCAATAATAGGATAGAATGTGTTGTCACTGAGTCTATGTGCTCTGTTTCAACTTGATAGGATGACACGAAGTGGACCCATAAGCCTTCCGACGATTTTCCCCCACAACAGATGCGAAGTTAAATTCAATAGAGGATTAAAATAAAATTATTTATGTCTTTAATTAGTGTTCTTTTTTTTTTTTGACAGAATATTGTAATCATTACAATTTTTTTTTTCTGAAAAATTTCTGAAGAACTATGGAATTATTTCTATGGAAAGCCAAAGTTCTAAAATTTAGAATAGATATATTATGGCCATAAATAAAAATAAATAAATAAATAGGGCCCTTCACAGAAAATTAAAAAACATTGAAATAAAAAAGTACAAATCTGTCAACACTTTAGGGTGATAAAAATTAATGGTAAAATCCAACGATAGAGTCGCACCGCTCGCGACGCCATGTTGTTAATGTCAATAAGCCGGTTTGACAGGTAGTTGCCAGTTTGGCCCACGCTTGCCACAGTGTTGTAATATGTTATTCGAAGAGGTGAAACTAATTACAATAGCTCTTGTATGTTTTAAAACTAGATCCTCGATTATAAATTTGTATGGTTGTTAATGTTATTTAAAATAAATTATAATATTTAAGACTTTAAGTTTAAAACCCGATGACATTGCCGTTTATTTCTAATAGAGGTTATATAGCAAAAAAACGGTATGTCCCTATCGGATTCGATTTTGCCTAAACTAGTTTATGTAAAAATTAAATGGGCATATGGGTGGATGTACTAGTAGTCACTGCTCATGTGCCTAAAGTTTTGACTTTGTATCTATAACTTTCTTAAAGATGTACAAGTTTAAAACGCGATGATATTGCAGTCTTTTTCTAATAGAGGTTATATAGCAAAAAACGGTATGTCCCTATCGGATTCGATTTTGCATAAACTAGTTTATGTAAAAATTAAATGGGCATATGGGTGGATGTACTAGTAGTCACTGCTCATGTGCCTAAAGTTTTGACTTTGTATCTATAACTTTCTTAAAGATGTACAAGTTTAAAACGCGATGATATTGCAGTCTTTTTCTAATAGAGGTTATATAGCAAAAAACGGTATGTCCCTATCGGATTCGATTTTGCATAAACTAGTTTATGTAAAAATTAAATGGGCATATGGGTGGATGTACTAGTAGTCACTGCTCATGTGCCTAAAGTTTTGACTTTGTATCTATAACTTTCTTAAAGATGTACAAGTTTAAAACGCGATGATATTGCAGTCTTTTTCTAATAGAGGTTATATAGCAAAAAACGGTATGTCCCTATCGGATTCGATTTTGCATAAACTAGTTTATGTAAAAATTAAATGGGCATATGGGTGGATGTACTAGTAGTCACTGCTCATGTGCCTAAAGTTTTGACTTTGTATCTATAACTTTCTTAAAGATGTACAAGTTTAAAACGCGATGATATTGCAGTCTTTTTCTAATAGAGGTTATATAGCAAAAAACGGTATGTCCCTATCGGATTCGATTTTGCCTAAACTAGATTATGTAAAAATTAAATGGGCATGAGGAGATAGGACATCCAGGTTCTGGGCATCTGTGAGAGCCGCTGGAATGGGTGTGGTATGAAAACACTCAACAGTGGAGAGAAAATTCTATATTCAGGACATGTAGAAGAAAACCATGGGCACTCAGAAGGTGTTGCCATCATGATGTCCCCACTAGCAGCAAAAGCACTTATAGAATGGCAACCAGTCTCATCCAGAATCATGACAGCCAGATTCAATTCCAAGGGGAGAAAAGTCACCTTTATCCAATGTTACTCGCCTACCAACGACGCAGATGAAGAGACAAAAAAGAACTTCTACGATTCCCTACAGACCACAGTAAATGATCTCCCTAAAAGAGATATTATGCTAGTGATGGGAGACTTCAACGCAAAAATAGGAAAAGACAACATAGGTAAAGAAACGATCATGGGAACCCACAACCTGGGTATAATGAACGAAAACGGGGAACTCTTTACAGACTTCTGTGCCTTTAACGACCTGGTCATTGGTGGCAGCATATTCCAGCACAAAAACATACACAAAGAAACCTGGATCTCTCCGGATAACCGCACCAAAAACCAGATAGACTTTATCAATATATCTAGAAAATGGAGACGATCCCTACAAGACACAAGATCCAAAAGAGGGGCAGATGTAGCCTCAGACCACCATTTAGTGATGGGAACCATCAAAGTCAAGCTTCGAGCCTAAAGAGACACAGCAAATCGACCCCACATAAAGTTTAATACCCAGCGGTTGAAAGAGAAAAATTGCAGAGACACGTTCTCAACTGTTAATGGCTGTCTCCGCAACATATTAAAGATTCGGTGGACAGAAAAAGTAAAGATTACTGACTTGTGGCGACGAACAAATCAGGATCCCCTCGAACAGCAGATCGCCAGGAGAAAGTGGCGGTGGATTGGGCACACCTTACGGAAGCCCCCACAGGACATCACGCGACAGGCTCTGCAGTGGAACCCCCAGGGTAAAAGACGGGTTGGTCGCCCGAAGACCACCTGGAAACGCTCCTGCGAGGAGGAAATGGCAACCTGTCATGGGGTGAACTAAAAAAGGCTGCCCAGAATCGAGTGCGCTGGAGAGCTGTTGCGGAGGCCCTATGTTCCACAAGGAACCAAAGGAATTAAGCAAGCACAACTAAGCAGTTCACCTCGAACAATAAGTCTACTGTGTTTAGACTTGATAACCAATAAGGTGGAAAAGCATGTTTACTAAGATATTTTGTTGGAAATGGAAGAAAATGACGCAACACAATCTCAGTCAAAATAGTTTATGACTGCAAACATTTGATTCATAATTTTGTACCTGGCATTATGGAGAAATCAGTTCTCTATGCATCGTTGTTAATACACTCAATGAACTTTGTGCTTTCTCATGAATATCTTAAACTTTGAATGTGAATGGGCTTCTGGCAAGTACATAGATATGTAGTGTCGGGTAGATTTGGAAAGTATCATGAAATTTCGGCTGCAATCATGTGAAAGTGTTATTTCACAGAATTTATCATCGTAATTATTTTGTCAGCTTTTTCAAAGAAAGCAGATAAAGTAGACCAGGAGCCGCATGAGAATAAAAAGTGCGGTTCAATCCCACTTTTCAACACTAGTCAAATCTAGATGATTTATTTGCATTACATACGTTTATAGAAATCAGGAATCTTTTAAAAGGTCCGTGGACCATTTTATGTAACTGCCATAGGAATTACCATTAGAATGTAATCATATCATTCACAACCTTACAAGCCTATTCACAAACTTTAATCAAGTACAGTTTTTAATTTAAATTAATGTAACATTTCCTAAACTTCAGCATTGATCTTACAAATAATATTACAAAGATAAACTCTTATGGGCCCCGGCGCAGCGCAATAACTACACACACACACAAATACACGCCCTCTTCGTGGGGCCTGAAGTAGACAGCATATACATTTCATTTTCATCAAATTTTTTATGCAAAAGCTAAATTTCATTTGGAATGATCGGATCTTTTTAGATAAATTAAGTCATGTTATATTTTCGGAGCATCTTACTCGTTGCACAATTGCGAAAACAGTCGACTGTTTAAAGATCTTGTTTTTACAAAAGGGCAAAACTTAAAATTATGACGCTTTATATTAATACTTTTAACTGGTGCGACAATGTCTTTGTTGCTAATATTTGTCCATATATCATAAAGTGAGCTCCGATTACTTTTGGTCACTAATTGTTTTGAAATCCAGACCGAACAGAATCTACACTAAATTCCAAATATCATGAAGTGTCGGTCGTTTTATCGCCAATACTAGGCCTACTGCTTTTAACACAATGACTGCTTTTAACAGAGAAGAGGCTTTTTAACACAACTCTCTACAGACGTGTTACTGGTCCGCATGCGTGCATTATGGTGCCGGCCTTGTCACATACACCTGTATTGATGACATTATGCCAAGTAGCCTACACGTAGAATGCGGATGTATCTGCATGTAGGTGGACTCTCTTGGAGACGGAAAGATGAACTGTGTTTCGGCTCCTAGGACCATCAAAAACATACGTTTTCCGAAGGTCTTTGGCGACCCCCGCGAAATGGTCATTTGACCCCCAAGGGGGTCGCGCCCCCCAGTTTGGGAACCGCTGATCTAGACATTTATTGCCCTCTGTATGCCCTTTAATTTGATATCAATTGTGTACAATTAGGTAGACAATGAATATGGCCATATGACTGTTTGAATAGAAAAGCACACAACATCTAGATATGACTAGTGTTAAACTAAAATTGAGGGGGGGGGGGGGGCAGAAAAGATCTCGTACCGGCATCTTTTTTTTCTCTCGAGGACCCTGGATACATATGTACATAATAGGCCTAAACGATATATCGTCTTGATAGATAGGCCTATGTTAATTCTTCGGGAACATTCCACTCAACTAACAGAACTAAAATAACGCACTATAATTAGAGTCATCTCAAGAACTGACACGTAGCCTACACTTTTTTTTTTAAATCTTTTCTGTCAGTCCATTCATACCACCACACAGACACACAATAGGCCTACACACACACAAATACACTCACCGCTTTCCTCGATCAGGTGCTCCGGTCTCCGTTGTATTGTAACAAAAGACAACTGACATCTGCTGACCCCGATCACTGTCTTAATATTTGAATCAACCGGATAGGCTATATATCTGTGTTAAATCCAAATATTACAATGCATGGAGTCATGAAGTAGGCCTACAATTTAATACATACGATTCTAATTTAGAAATTCAACACAATAACAAAATGTTACAATGATCAGCTAAACATAGGACAGGAACACTTTTCTTTTCCCTTATGCGATAACAAAATACAAATGTTTATAACAAAATTGAAAAATGTAGACCTAGTTGATAAGTAAACATTTGATACATTTAAAGAAAATGACAAGAAAGTCTTTTTTTTTCCCCCGTAGGCCTACAATTATCTTATCTTATACATTACAGATTACAATTATGTGAACAAGTTATACTTCTTCTGTGAATAATAATGGAGATGATGTAGTAAAAAATTATTTCGTTATAGGCCTAAACATGTACCAAAAATCAGTTTTTTTACTTTAAATTTAAAAAATTATTTTTATTAATATGATGTACATTTATCTGCAAACCACACTCGGGTTAAAACAAATAAAGAAAAAAGTCAATAATGCGTCAGTTTTAAACTAACAAATATTTACTTAGGAAATAGAAATAGTTTTCAACTGTTAAAAATGATTCAAAACAATTTTACTAAACTTTCTTAACTATTATGTTTATTTTCCCGAAATCTGATTTTGGCTTCTAAAAAATTAATTTTGGCTTTACTTTGTTTGTCATGTTTTTTCTTGTTTACACTAACAACATGGCGTCGCGAGCATTGCGACTCCATCGTTGGATTTTACCAAATTAATTTCTTTAGAATTATTATAATTTATACCCCCAAAAATGAATTATAAATATTTTTTTTATAGTAAATCCCAGGTGTTTGAAAAAAATATTGGGGATCGGGGGGGGGGGGGGAAGGGAGGAGCACGTGCATATTTCTATGATCCCGATTTCATATTATAGTGGAATAAATTTATTTTACGGACAGACATGAATAGGTCCTATATATGCCAGCAGTATCTCAAATATATTTTTAATAGCATATCGTCTCTATGTGAATTGCGAACGTTTGTGTGGTTCAAATTGTGATAATCAACCATAGACCTGAATTTAAATTTAGTATTATTACGTCACGTCTCGTTCTAATAGTACAATGGTAATAATAAGGGCTAAACCCTCCTCCCCCCCTTTCCGCTTTTTTTTTCAGAAACTTTCTAATAAAAATGTTTTTTTTCTATAAAGACACTACACTAGATTCTCGAAAATGTTTATCACACGAACTTTCAGTCCTTCCCTATAAAAGAAAACTAAAATAGGTGGGCGAGGTTTCTATGTCTATGGTGGCCCTGTGTCCCCCCCCCCCCCCCCCACACACACTCAACAACCCGTGTTGAGAGAATAGGCCTATAGGTCAGCAAAGTAATTCTTTAACTCTCCCTGACGTAACCGGTCAAGAAATAGGGACTGTGTTCGTTTTTGATAGATCTCTAAAGTGGAGGGGGGGGGGGGTTGTAAGGTGTTTGCAATGTTTCCCGTACGATCTAAACAAACCTGGGCTCAAGTATGGTCGTGTCTGAACGGAATAAACAAGTGTACAGAAGGATACATTATAACATTAAATTCAAAAGACTTAAAAAGCGGGTTAGAGGCGTAAGCACTAAAATTCACCAATGCATAAGATTTCTGTTTAGAATGAGTCTATTACACAAGTTAGGGGCGCGGGGGGGGGGGATCTTCATGATAAAATCGTGGAATTAAAAGTTTGAGTACCTACCCCCACATTGCACTATTTGCCCCAGTCCACTTTATACAATCTGATTCCCCCCCCCTGCGCCGACTTGCACTAATGACTATTACGTTGAATTCCTGGCTACGCCAATAAATTGGCAAAGTTACTTCACGCTACAAATCCTAATCCTGCACTAATACACCAGTCGCTACTTTTTTCTCTTACTGGTAGTAAGTCTACTTTCCCGCCATACTATATCCACATCTCTGACTTGAAACTATATCAATGTCTTATTCATCACATTGATATGAAACATGTTGATTACATATGAATAAAAATGATAAGAAGATACTACTAGGCATATACGTTTATATTATTTAAATGTATTGACTAAAAGAATAACTAGCAACAACAATAAAAAAAAACTAGCAAGAAAAAAACGTCTCCTTGACCTCCATAACCACGCCCCCACCTTTTTTTTCCTGCTGTAGCCTGGGGTCACTAATACTTGAATTGGCAGAACTTCGTAAAAGGGGGCGGGTAAGTACTTACGATGGACTTGGTAGGGGGCGGGAGTGGAGGGGATTCTACGTTTGCTCTTGTTTACACAACCAGTATCATACTATGTAGGGGTGGCGGTCAAGTAGTCAAAGTTACGTAATATTGTAGGGGAGACAAACGTATGCTTTGATGCGTAAAGTTAGTTTCGATACCTTACACACATAGGCCTACCTTTACATTTGCCGAGGCGTAATTAAGGGGGGGGGGAAGAAACGCCGGAGCTGGGGAAGGAGTACATTTGGCGCCTACTTAAAATGTTTGTCTTTGATCATTAGATGACGTTAAATTAAATAGCGTGCCAAAGTGCTCCTTAATGTTATCATGCTCTTTTCACCACTTTGGTTGTCTTTCATGTGCCATTTAAAAACACTCTGTGTGCCAAGTATGGCACGCATTGCATAGGTTGCCTATCCATGGACTAGAGTGTAGTCTAACCAATAGTTTTAATAAAAACAGTGGATATTATATAATTGCCAATTTTACCGTTGCCAATTTAACCGCTTTGCGTGTTTTGCCGAATTTACCTTTTCCGAAATTACCTTTGCCAAAATCCCCTTGCCTAAAATACTGGTTCCGAATTTACCATTGCCAAATTTTCCGAGCACCAAAAAAAAATACATGGGATCGCTCCTCTAATCTATATCTGTCTGTGGCGTTTTGGGGTCTCTTACAAAGATTAACGCCACATGAATTTAAGGAAGATTTCTGTTATGATGCAAGGGAAATGACTCATGTAAATCAATTGTAATATTAAGACAAGCAAGAGTTATCTAAATTTGTACACAATTGTACACTATCTATTCAACCTATATAAATCAATAAGATTTTGTAAACATTGCTGATAGATAGTCTAGATAACCTTGATAAATTAGCCTAATAATTATCTATACATATTCCTGACATACAATAGATTGTGTTAAGAAATCAAAAATAATATCAGTAAATCTGAATAACATTAGACAATACAAAAAGTTAATTGTCTATGGCTAATTGTCAATGTAAACATTAGAAATTATTCTTTGTGGTGCTCGGTAAATTTGGCAATGGTTTAATTCGGAACCGGTATTTTGGGCAAGGGGATTTTGGCAAAGGTAATTTCGGAATAGGTAAATTCGGCAAAACACGCAAAGCGGTTAAAATGGCAACGGTAAAATTGGCAATCATATAGGCCTAATATCCACAGTTTTTATTAAAAGTGTTGGTTAGACTACACTTTAGTCCATGGATAGGCAACCTATGCAATGCGTGCCATACTTGGCACACAGAGTGTTTTTAAATGGCACATGAAAGACCACCAAAATGGTGAAAAGAGCATGATAACATTAAAGAGCACTTTGGCACGTTATTTAATTTAACGTCATCTAATGATCAAAGACAAACATTTTAATTAGGCGCCAAATGTACCCCTTCCCTAGCCCCGGCGTTTCTCCCCCCCCCCTTAAGTTACGCCTCGCCAAATGTAAAGGTAGGCCTATGTGTGTAAGGTATCGAAACTAACTTTACGCATCAAATCATACGTTTGTCTCCCTAACGATATTACGTAACTCTGACTATCTGACCGCCAACCCTACATAGTATGATACAGGTTGTGTAAACAAGAGCAAACGTAAAATGCCCCCTCCCCTCCCGCCCCGGACCAAGTCCATCGTAAGTACTTAGCCGACTCTCCTTACGAAGTTCTGCCAATTCAAGTATTAGTGACCCCAGGCTACAGCAGGAAAAAAAAGGTGGGGAGGGGTGGGTGGGGTTATGGGGTCAAGGAGACGTTTTTTTTGTTGCTAGTTTTTTTGTTGTTGTTGTTGTTGCTAGTTATTCTTTTAGTCAATAGATTTAAATAATATAAACGTATATGTCTAGTAGTATCTTCTTATCATTTTTATTCATGTATAATCAACATGTTTTATATCAATGTGATGAACAAGACATTGATATAGTTTCAAGTCAGAGATGTGGATATAGTATGGCGGGAAAGTAGACTTACTCCCAGAAAGAGAAAAAAGTAGCGATTGGTGTATTAGTGCAGGATTAGGATTTGTAACGTGAAGTAACTTTGCCAATTTATTGGCGTAGCCAGGAATTCAACGTAATAGTCATTAGTGCAAGTCGGCGCAGGGGGGGGGGGGGAATCAGATTGTATAAAGTGGGTTGGGGCAAATAGTGCAATGTGGGGGTAGGTACTCAAACTTTTTGTAGTGTTATGTAATTCCACGATTTTATCATGAAGATTCTCCCCCCCCCCCCCGCGCCCCTAACTTGTGTAAAAGACTCATTCTAAACAGAAATGTTATGCATTGGTGAATTTTAGGGCTTACGCCTCTAGCCCGCTTTTTAAGTCTTTTGCATTTAATGTTATATTGTATCCTTCTGTACACTTGTTTACTCCGTTCAGACACGACCATACTTGAGCCCAAGTTTGTTTAGATCGTACGGGAAACATTGCAAACACATTACAACCCCCTTACTTTATAGATCTATCAAAAACGAACACAGTCCCTATTTCTTGACCGGTTACGTCAGGGAGAGTTAAAGAATTACTTTGCTGACCTATAGGCCTATTCTCTTAACACGGTTTGTTGAGTGGGGGGAGGACACATGGCCACCATAGACATAGAAACCTCGCCCACCTCTTTTAGTTTTAGTTTTCACTGCTTAGCCTAAGGCTACCAAACTGGTCACTAACACTTCAATCGGTGGGGAGACGGGGTGGGGAGACGGGGGTGGGGAGACGGGGTGGGGAGATGGGATGGGGAGACGGGGGAGGGAGGGGCTAGCATTTGCTTTTTAAACACGGCGAGTCTCATTCTGGTGTAAGAAGAGGGGGAAGGCAAATAATTTACATTACGTAATATTGCTTTGCCATTGTTTCCTTGTGCTATAGACGGGACGGTTACATTTGGCGTCTTTTAAAATGTTCCTTTTCTTATGCATTAGTTAAATAGCGTAAATGGTAAAAAAAATTACAGTGTTTTTATTCAATGTTTTTCTTAAATTTAATTTTTAGTCAAACGAATTAATTATTATTTTTTTGTTACTTAATTTGTATGCTTTATTTATACATTTTTTTTCATTTTAGCACGTCTCATAAACTCAATGCCTGGGGCTCATCTCCTCTGGTTACGCTATAGCAAACATGTCACAAACCAGGCACTTTCTATAATGCTAACTTCATTTCGTGCCATTAGCTTCATTTAGTAGACTAGAGCAGGGGTCGGCAAACTTTAGATAATAGTGTCCCAAAGTAGCATTTCTAAATCTTTCAGGGTGCCAACGGCCTTAATGTCATCCTGCTATTTTCATGCAGAAGATACTTAAACTTCTTTTTTGGTGCTCTTTCACGTGAAATTTAAAACCGTACTGCGTGCCAAGTCTAGCACGCATTCCGTAGGTTGCCCATCTCCGGACTAGAGTGTAGTACTACCAATATAGTCAATAAAAACAGTGGATATGTTAAGTTTGCCAAATTTACCGTTGCCAATATTACCGGTTTGATAGTTTTGCCGAAATTACCTTTTCCAAATTTACCTTTGCCAAAATTACCTTGCCGAAAATACCGTTGACGAAAATACCGTTGCCAAATTTACAGTGATTCATTCTTTGTGTCTTTTGATTATTTTGTACCTATGAATTTTTTTTTAACATATATTGTATGAATTATTATGATTATTGTATGAATTATTACATGAATTATTATATGCATTAATGCATTATTGATTTATATAGGTTATGTTCTATTCTATGCATAATTTTATTTATTATGCCTGATTTCTCTGTTATAGTTTCTTAGAATTGCTCAGCATTTATTCAATGTTATTTTTGTGTGCAATGTTTTGTTAATATCATTTTCCGTATTAGTTTCAATTATTTTGCTTTTTTTTTCTGATTCAGTTTCAATTATTTGGTTTTCTTCATAAGCTCTTAAATTGTTTATGTGAACAATTTTTTCTTTATCATCTATGTTAATTATGTAAGTTACATCAGATAACTTATGTACAATTTCAAAAGGACTCTTCCATTCCATGGTATTCCCAGTACCAATTGGTAAGAAAAACAAGTACTTTATTTCCAACTTCTAATTTTCTTATGTTTTTATGAACATTTTCTCTGTTTAAAGTTTTAGCCTTTATTTCTTGATTCTTTTTGACAGCAAATTCATATGCTGTTTTCATGTGTTTTTCTTTTTTTTTATTAGGTCAAAAGTTGACATTTTTGTATCTTTAAAGACCAAGTGAAGAGGTTTTTCTCAAAGGAACGAGATTTGGAATAGCCTCATACGGCAGTGACGTATCACAAGGGAAATAAATAAATAAAAATAGACGCTATAAATCTATATTTAACCATTTTGTTAAAAATAAGAACCGGGAAAAGATTCAAAACATGTGGCAATAGATTCAAAACACGTGACAATATTCATTTTTCCTAGTCGGAATCCTTTATGTTACGTCACTTTCCTATATTGCCGGAAATAAAAACATCTCAAATGGCTACGAGATTTGGAGTATTCCTCCGAAAAACACACACATTTAATTGCAAATATTGAACTAATTACTTAAAATTTATCTTTGATATTTTGTATAAATGTTTTTTATTAACATTCAGATACTTAATACACTATTTACTATCAAAATCAAATGTTAACTCAATTTTGATAAAAAGCTCTTCACTTGGTCTTTAATGCCTAACACTTGCAACTTAAAATTATCTAATGGTCCATTGGGATTCTTACCAAGAATTAATTCAAACAGTGAATAACCTGTACTTTCATGAATAGATTGTCTATAGGCAAACAGAATAGTAGGTAGGAAATCATCCAATTCAAATGGATGTTCTTCACATACTTTAGCTATCATTTGTTTAATTGTTTGGTTAGCTCGCTCAATCATTCCATTAGATTAAGATTAAGATTTTTCATTTGCTCATTGTAAACATTTTTTCGTATATTCATTCAAAATAATAATGAATTATTTTTTTTTCCTATAGTGGGGGGGGGGGGGGGTAGTGTTATGATGCAAGGGAAATGACTCATGTAAATCAATTGTAATATTAAGACAAGCAAGAGTTATCCAAAATTGTACACAATTTTGTACACAAGACTAGTATAATTCTAAAATGCAGTAGATGGGTAAAACTACATGAGTTGCACGAGAATCTTGCTTGGTTGGGCGGAAATGGTCAAGTGACCAGACACGAGGATAGTTTAGTCTCCTGCAGGATCTCGAAGAGAATGGACGTATGAAAATTATTAGTATAGCTACTACTGAGTGAATGATTGAATGCACATATCTACCTATCATTATCTCTACTTAATCACTTAATCATTTAGCTCTTGCACATAAAACATATTTCATGTATTTTTACATTGCGTATTCGTTGTCAGTATTCATTTTATGCTTATATTTATATCAATATTCTCATATGATATTGTTATTACTATTGCTAATGCTATCATTTATTATTATGCTTACATTTACACTAGTGTATATCATTTTGCGTGCTTTCCTCGAACATGTGGCTAGTAAGCCAAGGTTAGTGCATGTTTTGTTCACGTGGTCATTAAGCAATCCACACGTAGCTAGCGTCCCAAGACCCTACCTCTACACCCCGCTGGTCCCCCCCAATTCACAGTCTCTTCGACCAGATCACAGGAAATTCACATCTCCATGACGGTTTTTCCCCTGGTCGGGGAAAAGGGAACTGGGAATCTTTGATGCATGGCCCCGACGGACAAGAGAGAAAACTCTGGCCAACAACACAGGGCCTTCAAAGTTTCCCTACCGCCGGCGTCCCCCCCCCCCCCGCACCCCTCCCCTTACCCCGCTTTTTGGTACTCAACTTCACATGTCAATAAAATGCTGAATTGAAGAGACATGTTGACCAATAGGATACGTTATCTACATGTCAATCTTACCATTGCCTCCCACCCCCATTTACAATCACGTGAGGTGTTGCAAATCTAACTTGTTGACTTTTAACATGTAATGTAAGTGAGTTCTACCGGGCAGTTTACCTGTAGCCGGGCTACGAGGAGGTTTGCGCCTTGAATGGCGGCCTCCGGCCATACTCAGGTTTACTTATAGTCTAAGTCTACCGCTAGATTTGCACTATATATGATATCCCTATTCTTCACTTTTATTTGGATTGTATGCTTTATTTGCTCACGTCATTAATGATTGAATACGGACCTTCATCTGAATAAAATATTCGTTGCTACAAAATGCCTTGCTTATCGATTGATAGAATACCTGTTTGTGTGACGTTCAGTGAAAAGTGCCAATTAGTCAACAGTTTAACTCAACCTACGTATTAACGAGCCAGAATCTGATTATAAATTTTGTCTTAAAAATCACCTAGAAATCATCAGCACTTTCGGAACACATACCACCTAGATAACCTGCCTAAATCACCCCTCCCCATCACCCTGTGTACCTGCTGAGTTATCCACTAAGTCTGCACTGATAGTCTATGCTAATTAAAGGCTCTGTGACGCATCCACTTAGACCAGCACGTCACACTATCTATCTATCTATCTTCTATCTATCTATCTGTCTATATATCAACCTTTATATCTATCTATTTATGTATGTATATTTTTCTGTAAGTGTTTCTTACTCAATCTCTCCCTCTCTCTCTCTCCCTCTCTCTCTCTCTCTCTCTCTCTCTCTCTCTCTATATATATATATATATATATATATATATATATATATATACATATCCATCATCTATCTAACTATCTGTCTTGGCTGTTTATGTGTGTTTGTGTACCTTTTCATTTTCATAGCAAAGGTTGTCTGAAGTCTAATCACTATAATCTAATTAAAGTTACAATTACCTTTGCTTCACTTGTAGGAAATCTGCTGTGAGACCAAACCCGACGACTGTGTGTTTCCATACAGTATCACTGAACTCCAAACACAACAGAGAAATTGCTCGGCCATCTCTAGCTGTGTCCTGCAGACACGCTACCCAGAACTCCAAAAGTCCAAGTGCGCCCCAAGCGGACAGCAACAAGTCTCTAGTTACACCGTCATGTTTCATATTTGCATCAATGGTAAAAATACTAATGCTAACACTAACATGGGTCTTTGTAATTTAAAAAGACAATTCTCTCAGCACAATCCCGATCGTATGGTGTTTTACGATTTCAGTGGATTGGGTTTCTTACTCAAAGTGTCTGCTTTTATTATTGGGCGCATTGCTATTTAACTATCTTGTTAGGGGATTCCCTTCCGAAATCGCAATAATTGGAATCTTGATTGCCTTCCGGTTTGTCAAGATCAAAAGCCTACTCCGCTCCGCTTTGTGTGTCCGTACCCCCTCCCCAAACACACACATAACACAACAAAAAAGCATAGAATTAGAGCATCCTTTCCAAACATTCAGATTTTGGGCATTCAGTTTTTGGTCATTCAGCTTTTGGGCATTCAGTTTTTGGGCATTCAGCTTTTGGGCATTCAGTTTTTGGGCATTCAGCTTTTGGGCATTCAGTTTTTGGTCATTCAGCTTTTTGGCATTCAGTTTTTGGGCATTCAGCTTTTGGGCATTCAGTTTTTGGGCATTCAGCTTTTGGGCATTCAGCTTTTGGGCATTCAGCTTTTGGGCATTCAGCTTTTGGGCATTCAGCTTTTGGGCATTCAGCTTTTGGGCATTCAGCTTTTGGGCATTCAGCTTTTGGGCATTCAGCTTTTGGGCATTCAGCTTTTGCGCATTCAGCTTTTGCGCATTCAGCTTTTGGGCATTCAGCTTTTGGGCATTCAGCTTTTGGGCATTCAGCTTTTGGGCATTCAGCTTTTGGGCATTCAGCTTTTGGGCATTCAGCTTTTGGGCATTCAGCTTTTGCGCATTCAGCTTTTGGGCATTCAGCTTTTGGACATTCAGTTTTTGGGCATTCAGCTTTTGGGCATTCAGCTTTTGGGCATTCAGCTTTTGGGCATTCAGCTTTTGGGCATTCAGCTTTTGGGCATTCAGCTTTTGGGCATTAAGCTTTTGTAAAGGCAGAAATGTTTAGATTAAAAAAAAACTACTAATAATAGGAAAAGTCCAACCGCCAGAAAGTGACACTGCTGGAGAATTGCCACACTGTAAGACTCTATAGAACGCCAGGCTAACGTACAGACAGTAGATGAGGATACGATACCCTTTCAACTTCTGAATAGGCACTAGAGCCATCACTCTTATCACAGATCTTACTTGTGAAATAGGCACTAGAGCCATCACACTTATCACAGATCTTACTTGTGAAATAGGCACTAGAGCCATCACACTTATCACAGATCTTACTTGTGAAATAGGCACTAGAGCCATCACACTATCACAGATCTTACTTGTGAAATAGGCACTAGAGCCATCACACTTATCACATATCTTACTTGTGAAATAGGCACTAGAGCCATCACACTCATCAAAGATCTTAATTGGTCATTGACATTATATAACATAACTTTTCTTGGTTGATATTATCTAAGTTATTTCAACTAATGGGCCGTATTGCTGATGAGAGTTAATTACAAGTCAGTCATAAAAGATTGAATTGTAAAAGGGGCAAGGGTGTTAACTCTCATCAGCAATACGGCCCATTGAATTAATAGTTAAACAATCACTGTTCTTTAGGGATTATATCCGAATGTTCGGATTTTAAATGATTACAATAAATATGTATTTAAAAAAATAGATCGTGTCCCCAAATCTTCAGTAGATCTATAATAAAGTGTTAGAAATTTAATCATTTATTAGCTAGAAGTAGAAACAAGAATTCTTTTTGATATCTCCAAAGACAGTTATATCATCGACATGTGCAGCGCAGCCCAAACAGCTCTGACCGGAAAGACCTTATTCGCCATTGCGGATCCTCGCAAGTCCAAAAATCTGGCCAAAGGTGGCGTGTGCGCCTGCAAAGCTGAGAGCGTGGCCATGTCTTCGTCTGACATCATTGGTGTGTTCGCAGTGGACCTGCGCCTGAATAGTATCGGAGCCAACATCTGTTCTGACGCTTTACTTTCTGTTAGGTAAATTCATGCTTTGATTTATACAAGTTTCGGTAAGTCTTACGATAAATTCAATAGTTGTAAAGATAAACCACAAGATACATACTTTGAATTATCTCAGATTAATAATTTTATGCAGGCAGTGGCCTCACATGAGGGGTGGGGGGTTGAGGGGCATATGCCCGTGGGCGACACTTCTAGGGGGCGGCAAATATAGTCTAAATAAAGCACTAAACAAAGCAGTTACAGTATGCAAGGGGGCATCGCTTAAACTTTTGCCCCAAGGCGCTACATAGGCTTGTTGGGGGGGGGGGGCATTGTCTCTGTTTAAGGGGGTCGGAAGCCAGTACGTAAAATAATCTATGGCAGGAGTCAGCAAGCTATTCAAAGTAGGATCTATACTGTTACATGTCAGAATAATGTTGACTGTCACATGGACACCTGAAATGTCACAAGCTAAAAATAGATGAGAAAATAAAATACGATTTTTTCACTAAATTAAAAAAAAGGGTCATTATGTTTACAAGGGAGATAATTTAGAGAGCAGAAGTATGACCATATACTTTAATATACATGGACCGCTTGCTTTAGTATTTCTGCTATATGATGACTCGAAACACTGATTTTCGGAATTTCCGATTCGTTGTTTCCTTTGCACTTCCATTTTATTGAATCGCTTCGATTTTCTCAATGAAAAATTAAAATCGAAAGTTGCATAAAGCGGAAACATGTAAGAAACAACGAGGAGCGTAGAAGTAATTTAAGACAGCCTTATTGGTTGCGCACGGAAAAAAAATTTGATATAAGCTCTAAAAATAGAGCAAGCGGCCCATCTTATTATAGTCTATGGCATAGGTTCTCAACCTTTTTCGGCTCACCGCCCCCTTTTACATTTTTTATCCGCTCACCGCCCCCCCCCCAACTTAATTTTAGCGGAAACATTTGTTAATTAAAGGGAGATAATTAACCCGTTTTATTTGAGGTAATATTTCAATTTTTTTTTCTTTTATACAAAACTAAATGGCTTGCATTTATAACTTTGAAATGATATAATAGAACTGTAAAAAAATTATTTGAAAATTTTATAAATATTGTATAACTAAAGATTTTATATGAATATTTTAAAGCATTACAATAACTACCCAGTTTGTATGATTACTACGTATCTCTACCGCACATCCATTGCATTGTGGTTACCTCTTTACAAAGGATTCAAACGCATTAAAGGACATCTCGGTAATTCAAACAGATCAAAAGAGTAATATTAGCCGATGTTAAGGTGGCAGTCCGGTGAATCAACCATTAGACGAGACGGCCGCATACCATATTTTCCAAATACTAACCCCTACTTCATCGAAAAGTCATTGCGATTCTTATTTGTTCAATAATATGTATGCCTACTGTTGGGGGATATCAGATATTTAGTAGCACTTGCGTTTACTTCATATTTCATCCAAAAACTAATCGATTCAAATAGCTGAGGTGTTGAAATTATAGCAGGTACGTTTGTACCGCCCATTTGCCCTTCATCGCCCCCCAATCGCCCCCGGGAATGTTATCGCCCCCCTAAAGCTTCTCATCGCCACCTGGGGGGCGATATCGCCCCCGTTGAGAACCTATGGTCTATGGTATGACGAAGCATCAGGGGCGAAGCCATACATTTTTTTCCCATGGTGGGCAGAACTTTTTCGTGACATAAACATTTATTTCATTTTTCGCGAATTTGGTACCTATTTCAGAAACAAAATTACAGAGTTTAAAGATATATGTCTGGAAAGCTCCTTTGTGAGCGTTTGTATGGACTAAAAGTGTTAGTCAAGTATTGAATTACGGACTTAAATCTCACTTCAAGTTCCATAGATAATAGAAGAATATCGAGGTGATCGATCTGAGATCGGTCTGTATAGGCTGAAATTAATAATAGAAATGTCATGCATTATCATACTAATATTGTTAGATAATTATAAGATACATTTCTTTAACATCAAAGATCTTTAAAACAATTGAGAAATTGTAAACAATAATATACACGTATATAATTTACTATTTATAGGTGGGCATATTTAATCAGGTGTCGGGTCTACAAATGTATTTTGTAGTCATCTCTTCTTTTCCATTACACAAACTTTTGCTTCAATATATTGTAATCTGCTTTAAGGGCTATCAAAAGAACAATTATTTAGTTATATCGTTTAAAAAATGGCGGTTGATAAGCTGTTGGATACATGTGCATTAAATATAAACAACACATAAGGTGGTGTATTTACTTCAGTAGCACTTCTCTCATCATCATGATGTAAAAGGGTTATTTGATCAAATGATTTGTTCCAATAAATTGATTAGAGATTGACTGATTTCATGATTGAGTGGATGTTACAGTCGCTCGTTGACGGCGTCATCGGAATCTAAGAAGTACATCTGTCCGTAATGTGGACTTTCAAATTCACCCATAACATTTTTGTGTTGGATGTACTGCCATAATTTTTCTTATGGTAGACTGGTCCTGCTGCTATGAAGCTGTAGATTCCTTGACTATTGATTGTCCGATCGTCATCTACGTTAACGAAGCCAATACATGAATTAAAGTTACTTATACTCTCGTGGAAAGGGCAGGCTAGGATTTTTTTCCGGGTCTGGAGGGTGTCCCTGAGTCTACCCAGCTCTGATGCGTACCTGACTTTAGTTGGGGTAAAGTAAAGGTGGCTGTGCATAGTGCTGGCCACATAATCACCAAGTATGCCGTGGCCACAGAAACTGGTGAACGCTGCTTCATCGGCCCTATGATCAATTCGGCCCGACGGGTACTTTACTTATACTCTCGTGGAATTCCTCTGCGAGCAAATGACGTTTTAAAAAGAGTTAGGCCAACTCATTTGGAAACACTGATGGCTCTATGTTTACTCGACCATGTAAACAACAGTCACCAAAGGAGTCGCGGTTGATTCTGTTCGACATCCGTTCTTCGGGAAATTGAACAGCATGGCAGTGCATACATGCTATATTGAAAGGTCCCAAACTTTTGTAGGTAACGTCGGAATAGGTTGCGCACTTGTAGGTTGGCAATATATTTTGTTTCATAAATAATTGTCGCCTTAGGCGACCTTGCTCTCCCAAGCGTTGTTCACGTGGATCAATGGTCTCGAGCGATTATCTTTGACTGGCTTTCTGTCGCTTGAGTTCCAACCTTTCATTTCGTTTATCTAGTGTTTCAGTTTTTAATTGCTCTGCCTTGCGAAGTCTCAGATCGTCTAATCGTCTTTCTCTTATCTCTGCAGTTTCCTAAAGTTTTTTTCCCTACACTCTCTTTGTTCATCTAATCGTCTTTCTCTTACAGTGGCAATTTCCTTATATAGTTGTTTTGTCCTCCGCTTTCTTTTTTCTTCCAGTCGTTTTCTCGTTCTTTTGCCGTTTCCTCCTCTAGTTGTTTTGTCATGCACTTTCTTTGATAATCCAATCTCGATTTTGTCTCATCTAAAGTTTCCTTTTCTAGTTACTGTAACCTACAAATGTGTTTATCCTTTAATTGTTGATCGCGTGTTTCTGCTAATTCTATGTTAGTACATTCTAAAATCATTCCCGTTGCACCTGAGCTTGGCTGCTCGGTTTGGTTTTATAATTGTATCCACTGAATCATTTATATCTGAAGCCATGCAAGAAATACTTTTCAAAATATTGTCTGCTTCTGTACTATCATCAGTTCCGTGCCTTTCTCATTTTCAAGTTTAATTTATGATTCTTATTTTTTCGTCCGCCAGGCATTTCCCTCAAGTTGTAAGCATTATAAATTTAAAGACTGTATAAATTACTTACCATCACAACTATGCAATTAAATATATACATTTTAATATATTCCACAGCATTAATAGTACCCAAATTGTTTAATGTATTGGTAAGGGCTAAATCAACTTGGACTCTTTCAAACATAATAGGCTATAAACTATCAAACTAATTTTACCCCACCTTTTTATTTACACTACAATCAACCAGTGCAAAAAAAGTATTAATTATAAATTAAATACACATTAAAACGAAAGAAAAATATATTGGTAGTAGCTTTAAGATTTTACCCATCTCAGAAACATAAACTATCCAGTTAACCATGAATACAAATAATAATATCTGTGTAAAAGAATGCTTCGTCACAAAACGTAAACACGTGGTGTATAAAGTATGTGGTTAAAAGTAAAGACCGACCGATATTCGGTTTTGGCTTCGGTTTCGGCGCCGAAAATAGGCAAAACTCCTTTTTCGGCGTGGATTCGGTTTCGGCCGAAACTGATATTGACTTTCGGTCATCAGCCGAATATCTATTTTAACTTTCAAAGTTCAAAATGCTACGCTAGTGTTGCATCTATTAAGCTTACTCTACTTATTGATACTTTCATTTACTTAAAACTGTTGTAAATTAACTCTGTGTGAAGTAGGGATGTTAAACGACAACAGGATTGCGGGAGGAAATCATTCATAATGGTGTCCCTTGATGTATTTATATTTTTATCTAAAGAAATATTTGTAAACCACGTTTGATTAGCACAAAAAAATTCCTTTTAACATGATATTCTTTGCAAACTCTCGTTTGTTGGAGGCGACTTAGATCTCTATTTTTATTTATTTATTTGTTTATTTTTATTTTTTGAATTCCAAATAATTTTTCTTTGGGAATTTGCGATACAAAGAACATACAACAGGTAATGCATATATTAACGCTAGTCGTCGGTACAGACATTTGATCTACGTATTCTAAAACAAACAAATATGAAATTTCCACACTGATGCTGATATTATCTGCTTTAACAGACGAAGAGACCGAATCCGATAGACGTAAGGTTGCGAGATACTTGGACTTCAAAAGGAGGACATAGAGAGACAAAAAGAATGACATACTTAGTGTTTCACAATCCACAATCAGTTCAGTTTTATTACATTAGCTGCCAATAATTGTATATTAGTAAAACTGACCCAACATTTTATTTAATGTAGACTGAAAAGCAACTTGGGCAATTATTTTAAAAAAACTATTTTTCAGAGCATGTAAGGTTCTTTTCAAAAACGGTTAATTTTCTTGCCGGACGTCTATCAACCCTAAATAGATGTGTCTAGGATTTTATTTATATTCTACAAATATTCTTTTAATGTGTTTAACATATAGATCTAACATCCACTGATTTATATTATAATTGCAAAGGTCTCAATTCATGACACAACAGCTTTTGACTTCTGCTAATCCAAAATGAACTACTTTTTTTTAAAGATTTCAACACGTTCTAAGGATTAATGGTCCTTCGTATTATTTTTTTACCCTATAATCAATGCAAATTTGTCTTTTTCAAACTATAACTTACTTTGCCCGGGGCGGAGAGGGGGAACAGAAAATGTGTAAAAAATCGGATATTTAGAACCGAAAATAGGTGTTGAGAAAAAAAAAGGATATTAACATCCCGAATGTGAAGTAGAAGACTGAAGATAATAATAACGGATTATTTAATCACTCCAAAGAATGGTTTACTCCAATAGAGCTCCCATAAACTAGTTAATATTACACATAAACGTGCAGTCTTTTGAAATCATTTGTTTCGCATTTTCGGTTAATTTTTCGGTTTCGGCCGAAGTTGTAGTTAAACATTTGGTTTCGGCCGAAAGTCAATGTATAATATTCGGTTTGTTTTCGTTTTCAGCTGAAACTAAAAACTTGGTTTTGGTCGGACTCTAGTTAAAAGATAATTATGAAAGCTCACTTCGAGTTCAAGAAAAGCATATTATAAACTAATTGGTGCGCAAAATAAAAAATTAATTTTTTTTTTCCTTTTTTTTAAATTGATGACACAATTCTACGCTGATTATATTTAATTGCGCGGCGAAAATGGTAACGATTTATGTGCTTTAAAACGGGAATTACCGATGCGCCGATGCTAAATAAAAGTCGTCTTGATTATGACGTCAAAAGAGTTGTATTGAACGTGATGGCGCTAGTTGGGGAATCCAATGATATGTTTTTTTTTCCTATAGCCCAATTTAAAAGCTATTTTTAGAAATGGTCAGTGGTTTTTCCAAAAATTGAGGGTCAAGCAGAGCTTCAAAAGAAATACTTACTTACTTACTTACGCCTACTACCCCTCTCGGGGCATAGGCCACCAACAAGGGCTCTCCAGCCATCCCGGTCCTGAGCGAGTCTTTCCAACTGTCCCCAAGAATGGCCTGTTCTCTTGACGTCTGCATCGAGGTCTCGGCTCCAGCTGTTACGGGGTCGGCCTCTCTTCCTCTTTCCTTGGGGGTTCCACGATAGGGACTGTCTGGTGATGTTGGATGCTGGTTTTCGGAGTGTGTGCCCCAACCATCTCCATCTTTTTTGCATGATCTCCAGATCGGCTGCCTGTTGACCTGTGCGACTCCAGAGCTCATCATTACTGATAATGTCCGGCCAGCGTATATGCAAAATCCTCCTGAGACATGAATTTATGAAAGTCTGGATCTTCTTGGTGTTAGTAGCTGTGGTCCTCCAAGTCTCTGCACCATAGATTAAGACAGACTTCACGTTTGAGTTGAAGATCTTGAACTTTGTTTTCAGGGATATTTCTCTTGAGCTCCAGATATTCTTAAGTCGGAGGAAGGCTGTCCTGGCCTTGCCAATTCTTGCCCTTACATCGGCATCGGATCCACCCTTCCTATTGACGATGCTGCCTAGATAGGTGAATTCTTCAATGTCTTCTAGCGCTTCAATATTGAGAGTGATAGGCGATGTGTTTTCTGCGTTGACCATAAGGAACTTGGTCTTCCCAATTGTGTATGTTGAGGCCAAGGCGAGTGGAGTTTTCTGTCACGATGTTGGTCTTTTCCTGCATCTGTTGCTGAGTATGTGCGAGTAATGCCAGGTCATCCGCAAAATCTAGGTTGTCTAGTTGCCATTATGCTTATCTGATGTGGATGTCCTCATGACCCAGTCTATCGATAGCAGAAACAGAAATGGCGACAGTAAACAGCCTTGTCTCACTCCTGTCCGTACTTGGAATGCCTCTGTTGGGTGGCCTCTGTGGATCACTCTGCATTTCAATCCTTCATAAGAATTCTTAATTATAGAGGTAATTTTTTTAGGGACCCCATAGTGTCTTAGCAGCCTCCAAAGTGATTCCCTGTCTACGCTGTCAAAAGTCTTCTCATAGTCAATAAAGTTGACATATAGGGGCGAATTCCACTCGAGCGACTGCTCCAGGATGATGCGCAGTGTAGCTATTTGGTCGGTGCAGGATCTATCCTTGCGGAAACCAGCTTGTTGATCTCTCAGCTTCGTATCAACAGCATCCTGCATTCTGCCAAGCAGAATCCTGTTGAACATCTTTCCTGGTATTGATAGTAGGGTAATTCCTCTATAGTTAGAGCAGGAGCTAAAGTTTCTTTTCTTAGGGATTTTAATTAGTAGTCCCTCTTTCCACTCTGTTGGGACTTGCTCCTCTTCCCAGATCTTTTGGAAGAGGGGGTGTAAGAGCTCTACTGTAGTCTCCACGCTCGCTTTCAATGCCTCCGCAGGGATATCATCTGGTCCAGGTGCTTTGCCGCTTTTAAGCTTCTTGATGGCTTGGCGTATTTCTTCCTTTGTAGGTGCATTGCAGTCTATCTGCAGGTTTATGTCTGCCGGCTGGATATCAGGTGGGTCTGGCCTGTTGAGTAGCTCTTCAAAGTATTCCACCCATCTTCTCTTTTGTCCTTCGTCATCGATTATCTGCTTTCCTTCTTTATCTTTCACCGGTCTTTCAGGTTTACTAAACTTCCCAGATAACTTCTTGGTGATGGTATACAAGTCTTTAATATTTCCATTTCTGGCTGCTTCCTCAGCTTCTGCAGCTAGGGCATCTGCATAATTCTTTTTGTCAGCTTTGATGCTCTTCTTTACACTCTTGTTTGCTTGTGTGTATTGTTCCTGTGCCTTGGCCTTCTCTGCACGTGTCCAGCTGTTGTTTAGTACTGCCTTCATTTCTCTTCTCTGTTCTATTTTCTTCAGGGAGACCGTTGAGATCCATTCCTTGTGGTTGCGTTTCTGTGGGCCCAATACTTCTTGACAAACTGTCTTTATAGTTTGTTTCCACTATCCTCCACTCCTTGTCTATTGTTGCTTCCTCTTCATCAATTATTTCTTGCAGGACTTGGAATTTGTTTGCAAGTGCCAGCTTGAATTCCTGGCGTTCGGTTGGGTCTCTGAGAAGTATTGTGTTGAACTTCTTTTGCTGGTTTAATTCTCCTGCCCAATTCCTTTTAAGTTTAAGCTTGACACGTGCAACAAGAAGGTGGTGGTCTGAAGCCACGTCCGCTCCTCTTCTAACATGTACATCTTGCAGGGACCTCCGGAACTTCTTGGAAATGCATATATGGTCTATCTGGTTTCCGGTGTGGAGTTCTGGTGAGAGCCAGGTGACTTTGTGTATCTTTCTATGGGGGAAGATGCTACCGCCGATGACAAAGCTGTTTGCTGCACACAGATCTACAAACCTCTCTACATTGTCACTCATCTCTCCCAGCCCCTCTCAACCCATAACCTCTTAGTAACTAGTGTTGTCGTCTCCTATTTTAATGTTAAGGTCTCCAATCAACATGGTTATGTCTCTGCTAGGAAAACTCTGAATGATGCTCTGCACCCTACCGTAAAATTAATCTTTCATACAGTCTGCACTGTCGTTGGTAGGGGCATAGCATTGAACGAGATTCATGTTGATCTTTTTCCTCTTTGTTCTGAAAGACGCAGTGATGACTCTTGGACCATGTGCCTCCCAACCAATTAGTGCTCCTTGGGCAGCCTTTGAGAGCATGATAGCCACTCCCTGAGTGTGTGGTCCATTTTCATCCTCGTGCCCTGAATAAAGGAGTAGCTCTCCCGTGGTGAGCCTCTTCTGGCCGGAATCGGTCCATCTGGCTTCGCTGATGCCGAGGATGCTAATCTTGTAATTCCTCATCTCCACCGCCACTTGTGCTGTTTACCAGCTTCAAACATGGTGCGTACATTCCATGTTCCGATAGTTAGTGTGGTCCTGGTTGAGATGATGGCCGTCTGCCTGGCAGCTTCCAGAAGGTGGCTTTCACTGCACGGCATCATCGTACCTCCGACTGGAGGTCCATCCCCTCCCAGTACCGAGTTGTCTGTTAGGATCCTTGTTTGTGTTTTTGTAGCGGTAGTAGTTGACGGGAAGGGGTTGCTAGCCCCTCGCCTAACCCTCCTCCTTTCTCATCCGGGCTTGGAACCGGCTATGGCGGAGAAATAACATTGATCTAAAACGCATTTTCTCTCAAGAATACATCAATAGGACAGTTTTCGCGAAAATCGTAGGGCCCGTTTTAGAGAACGCTGACACAAACCCACAAACACACAAATATACCTACAATTTTTCTAGTTTAGTATTATTAGAATATAATATGTCATTGTAATGCTTGTAGTAAGTTGTGATCAAGTATTTAATGTTCAAGTTACTTTATATTGAGTGTATATGGAAATCAACGTTTAGGAATACTTTTTAGATATTATACAATATTGTACTGTTCATTGACTTTGTGTGTGGTCCACATGTAGGTGTATTTTTATAGCAATAAACGTAAATTTGATTATACAGGAAATGTCTCAACTTCATATTTACACGCATTTTGGTGTGGCCCACGCAAATTTCAAAGCACTTAATATTAAACACACCCACAACGACTACTTTATTGAGCTTGGCAACTACCAAAGTGTCATCCTGCTCAAGTAATTAGTTTCTTGTCCAGGATGAAGTAGTTCTATATTAAAGTGTCTTTATTCACATTGTCACTTCGTTGGAGTTCTACTTAAACAGCTTATGTGATACCAGATTTATTTTTGTTTAAGAAATAATTTTGGTTCTATAATATTGGAGAAGCAATGTTTGCTAAATCTAAATTAACATCATTATCGTCCACATACAAATTGAAACCTATTCATGAAAATTTTGAAATTAAATACTAAAGTACTAGATCTCTAAAAATATTTCCCTTTTATTACTAAAGTACTAGATCTATATTTCCATATTAATACTAAAGTACTAGATCTATGGGTGGCCGAGGGGCAGCGCGTTCGACCAGTGATCCGAAGGTTTTGGGTTCAAACCTGGTGAGGGCTAGGATTTTTTCCAGGGACTTGAGGGTACCTGACATTAATAAATGTGCTGGCCACATATCCCCTATTAAACCATCATTTACTTACAAAGCAACATAGCCTGAAAGGATGATTTTACTAGTAAATATTTACAAATAAAAGTCGTCGGATTAAAAAAACAACGACATTATAATCTTTCCACAACTCAATTTAGTGTAAATGATTTGCATAAGTCTATACGTCCGTGAGCTTAGTAATAAACATTTATTTTTAATTTTTTAATAGGCGCCAATTACGACTACCGCGCCAGACGCCATTTTCACTGCCTCCTCGTAAAAAATAAAATTACAAAAAGACAACCAAAAAATGTTGAAAACTAAGTAACAAAGCTAGATAATCTTTTTTTTGTGTCTTAGCCGTCTGCTATTCAATTTTTTATGTGTTTCAGATCTGGTGGTAACACTAAAAACGTGGACTGCATTTCAAGCCAAGATCCAAGCGTCAGCTACCCGTTTGTGGTCATGGTGAATGACAGCAACGTCATCAATACGAGACTTCAAGTTCAGAATAGTCCGCCGGAGTTAGTCTGGATTGGCTTTGAGTGTAAGACAAACATAAATTATGAATAAAATAGATTGGATAGTGAGGCATCACATGACTTTTTTTTATAGAAAAGATCTCAATTGTTTTGAATCGCGATCTTGATTATCCTATGTACTGTCCCACATGGCTTTACTTGATAATTTCAAATACAAAAATATATATACGACTTCAAGTAGAGTTATATATAGATTGGTTAGACGAATACAAAAAATTATAAACAAAAACTGTTGCTAAGGAATTATTTTTTTTAAACCTCGGAGTTTTTCAAACTTACATCAGTATCAAACACCTAAAAAGGTCTTTGAGAACACGGTTTTGAAATGAAACAATAACTAAAAAAAAATTCTTTTACAAGAGTGGATATTAAATAATTCTGACTGACACTGATTTATACATAAATCATTTTATTACTAAAAGGCAAAAAGCAACCACAAAAGAAAACAACGTATTTCCTATAGATCTAAATGTTTCCTACGTTTTGGAAAAAATCTTGTGAGAATATGAATGATTTTTTAAAAGTATAATTTTCAGATTCCATGGCATGGAAAACTAATATGGCTATACAAAAACATTACATAAACAACGGTAAAAACATCAAAACACATATTGTAAATACAACTTTTTTTTCACAGTTCTAAATTTTAGATTATTGGGTCATATTGATTGGCACTAGGTAAAGTAAGAGGCATGACATTATGCTGACCACGTAAGCAAGCCCGCAATTCACCGTGGCCTATAAAGGAATGGGTTATCTCAATTTAGGTTCATTATGGACCTGCATAAGCTGCAATTGGAACTATAAATTATAACATCATTTAAGAATAAAGCTATAAAAATTTTACTAAAATTGAAGAAAATATTATAAACAGGAACATTTTAAAATAGCCAAAATCAAATAAATAATAGGCCTATACATACACTATGCTCAGTCTAGCCTATGCTTTATTAATTATTCATAGTATCAATTTTCAAAGATTGTTTATTGACATAATTATGTTTGTTTGTTTTTAGCCAATCTAAATGAAGATATACGATTGACATGCCAACTTCAAAATGCGGAGTCATCAAGCAAAATTCCTTTACCTGATAACAAAAGTTCGAGACGCAACAATGAAGCTGTCAGCGATACACCTGTAGATAAAAGTAGGTGGAGTTCTTATATCCAAAATATGCACACATTTATATACACATAGACACAAATACATGCAGATAAAAGCATCACATAGGCATATATATATATATATATATATATGTTGTTTGTTAGTGATTGACTTATATGGTGATTGGTGATCAGCACATATTAGATTTTATCATGTATACTTCTGAAATAGTTGATGTAAGTCAATACAATTTTGGCCAAATACACACATAACTATAAACTGTATTAAATGCAGGACGGGCTCTAGAGTTTTTGACGCCCTAGGCGAAAACAATTCTGCGCGCTCATTAAAGTGCCTTCGGCAGGCTGAAACGGTTACCCGACATTTAAACATGCGACAAATAAACATGCGACACTTAAACATAGACACTTAACCTTAACCACACGACAGATAAACATACGGACATTTAATCACACGACATTTAAACATACGGACACTTAATCCCACGACAGATAAACATACTAACACTTAATCACACGACACTTAAACATACGGACAGTTAATCATAGTGACAGATAAACACACTTTTTCACTATACCATTAACATAAATAGGAAAATAATATAGATTATGTTGCCAATAGTAAAAAAACGGGATAGAGGAAAGGAAAGTACCTCATGGCATCAACAGGCCTACCGGGACATCTATGCCCTACGCCTACCTTGGTTTTCCTCACTCCCATTTCATCGTTATTTATAATGAAGTTAACCTTAATATTTATTTCTTTTTATTGAGATTTTTTTTAAGCTTTTTAACTAGAAATCTATGTATACATACAACATTAGTTAAACAAAAAAAAAGCGTTCATTGTGTTATCCCGACTTTTTGCTAAATAAAAGTCTTGCATACTATCTGAATCACTGTAAATTTGACAACGGTAAATTCGCCAACGGTATTTTCGGCAAGGTAATTTTGGCAACGGTAAATTCGGCAACGGTAATTTCGGCAAAACGATCAAAGCGGTGATTTTGGCAACGGTAAATTTAGCAAACTTAACATATCCACTGTTTTTATTGACCGTATTGGTAGGACTACACTCTAGTCCGGGGTGGGCAACCTACGGTATGCGTGCTAGACTTGGCACGCAGTATGGTTTTAAATTTCGCGTGAAAGACCAACAAAAAGGAAGTTTAAGTATCTTCTGCATGAAAAGAGCAGGATGACATTAAGGCCGTTGGCACCCTGAAAGATTTATAAATGCTACTTAGGCACACTATTATCTAAAGTTTGCCGACCCCTGCTCTAGTCTAATAAATGAAGCTAATGGCACGAAATGGAGTTAGCATTATAGAAAGTGCCTGATTTGTGACATGTTTGCAATAGCGTAACATGAGGAAGGCGGAGGAGATGGGCCCCAGTAGTTGAGTTTATGAGACGTGCTAGAATGACACTAAAAATGTATATATAAAGTAAACAAATTAGGTAACAAAAAATAGTTAATTAGTTCGTTTGACTAAAAATTAAATTTAAGAAAAACTTTTACGTTATTTAACTAATGCATACAAAAAAGGAACATTTAAATAATGTAACCCCCCCTCCCCCGTCTATAGCAGAAGGAAACAAGGCAAGGCAATATTACGTAAACACCAGAATGAGACCCGCGGTGTTAACAAAAGCAAACGCTAGCCCCTCCCTCCCCCGTCTTCCCACCCCCTTCTCCCCACCCCATATCCCCACCCCGTCTCCCCACCCCGTCTCCCCACCGATTAAATTGTTAGTGACCAGCTTGGTAGCACCAGGCTAAGCAGTGAAAACTAAAAGAGGTTGGTGGGGGGGGGGCGGTATTCGTTTAAATTCTTTTTTAATCCCAGAACATTGTTTTTGCTAGTTAGACAAATCAGTCTTTCTATCAAAACATTGATTATGATATAGGATTTCATTTTATGATTACAATTTTGAAAAAAATAATTTAGTTATTTACTTTTCTTGTATATTTAAATTATATTGCAAACAAAAGTTGTAAATAAAACATTTAATAGGTAGCCTAATAAATTGTATAAACGTACTTTCAATGTTTAAACCAATTTACTTAGGCTATAAGGCACATTTAGCTACAAATCTCTTGTAAGTTATATATCAAATATAGCCAACTAAAAATATGTATTGTTGTAGGCCTATATGTCTAAGTAATGTATACTTGTATCGTTATAACATAGAAGGTACAAGGTTTAAAACTGGTACACGGTTTAAAACTACAAAGACAAAAAGGTAGGGTACTGATTGACGGCAAATGGCCGACTGCAATGGAATGAGATAAAATGTTTTATGGTGGCCATGTGTCACCCCCCCTACACTCAACAACCCGTGTTGACAGAATAAGCAAAGTAATTCTTTAACTCTCCTTGACGTAACCGGTCAAGAACATTCGCGTACCACTGTGCTCGTTTTTGCCTACCTTGACCTTTGCCGAGGCGTAACTTAAGTGGGGAGGGGGGGGGGAAACGCCGAGGCTGGGGAAGGGGTACATCTGGCGTTAAATTAAATAACGTGCCAAAGTGCTCCTTAATGTTAGCCTATCATGCTCTTTTCACCATTTTGGTGGTCTTTCATGTGCCATTTAAAAACGCTCTGCGTGCCAAGTATGGCACGCATTGCATAGGTTGCCTATCCATGGACTAGAGTGTAGTCTAACCAAAAGACTTAAAAAGCGGGTTAGAGACGTAAGCCCTAAAATTCACCAATGCATAACATTTCTGTTTAGTCTACTTTTTTCTCTTTCTGGGAGTAAGTCTACTCTCCCGCCATACTGTTTCCACATCTCTGACTTGAAACTATATCAAATTGATATGAAACATGTTGATTATATACGAATAAAAATGATAAGAAGTTACTACTAGGCATATTCATATGCGTTTATATTATTTAAATACAAGTATCCTAAGCAAAATAATGTAAATATAAAAGACACATTTTATAAAATATTGTGTGAATATTTTTATAATAAAATCAAATATAAATGTATTGACATAAAGAATAACTTTTAACTAGCAACAACAAAAAACAACAAAAAAAAGTCTCCTTGACCCCATAACAAAACCTTTTTTTCCTGCTGTAGCCTGGGGTCACTAATATTTGAATTGGCAGAACTTCGTAAGGGGAGTCGGGTAAGTACTTACGATGGTCTTGGTCGGGGGCGGGAGGGGAGGGGGGCATTCTACGTTGGCTCTTGTTTACACAACCGGTATCATACTATGTAGGGGTGGAGGTCAGGTAGTCAGATTTAGGTAATATCGTAGGGGAGACAAACGTATGCTTTGATGCGTAAAGTCAGATTAGATACCTTACACACATAGGTTTACCTTTGCCGAGGCGTAAATTAAGGGGGGGGGGGAAACGCCGGGGCTGGGGAAGGGCTACATTTGGCGCCTATTTAAAATGTTTGTCTTTGATCATTAAATCACGTTAAATAACGTGCCAAAGTGCTCCTTAATGTTATCATGCTCTTTTCACCATTTTGGTGGTCTTTCATGTGCCATTTAAAAACGATCTGCGTGCCAATTATGGCATTGCATAGGTTGCCTATCCATAGACTAGAGTTAAGTCTAAGCAATACTTTTAATAAAAACAGTGGATATTATATGATTGCCAATTTTACCGTTGCCAATTTTACCGCTTTGCGTGTTTTGCCGAATTTACCTATTCCGAAATTACCTTTGCCAAAATTACCTTGCCGAAAATACCGTTGACAAAAATACCGTTGCCAAATTTACCGAGCACCATACTATCTATGAGCAGGGCAATAGAGATTCTTCATTGGTACGCTCGGTGAAGTTAGACAAGAAAACATCTACTAGGCCTACTTGTGCCAAGTGTAGTTCACAAAAAAAAAAAAAAGAAAACATATCAGTACCATAGTCTTATACATATCTAGTGCTCAATTATAAATACTTTATTGTTCTTAATGTTTTGGTTATTAAAATTTTAAAACGTATTCATATTTTTGCATTTTTGGGAACTTAGTTATAAATAGAGTATTTTTATTCTTGCCACCATCATTATCAAATTAATTTAAAAAGCTATTTCTAAATAATCATTGACCAATGCAATTAAAAGCTATATGTGTCAATTCGACCCACTAGTAGATATAAGAAGTATTGTGTTTAAAAAAAATTAAAACAAGGTGTATGAGTTACATTGTAGCCGAATACAGTTAAAACACGAAGAAGGGATGGCGCTAGTGAAGACATAACGGATAAGTGGATTATGTAATACTGGCCGTCCGATTGCTGGTCTGGGCAGCCATGCGTGAACTTCACTATGAAGTAAGTCCCGCCCCTTCATCTGACCAGACAGCAACTAAAAAAATCTGTGGCGTCACAAACAACAGCCCGCCCCCTCCCCCCGACAGATAAACACACATTTTCACTATACCATTTCTTTTGTTAAAGATTATTTTGAAAATAAACTCAAATAATAATTGGCATTATTTTCACTCTATTGATAAATAGTCTTAATATTATTTATATATTGACAAAATGCTAAATCTAGAACAGTCTTTTTTCCCTTTCTCTCTCTCTTTTACTATAATTATTTTTGTTCTATTTTTCTCGACTATCAAAGATTTTAAGAATATATTATAGACGAAAAATATACTATATTTGACCCACTAGTAGAAATAAGATTTTTTTTTCATTATAAACAAGGTTATGGGTTACATTTAACCACCTTGTAGTCGGATACAGTTAAAACACGAAGAAGGGATAGGGCTAGTGAAGACATAACGGGTTAGTGCTAAGTACATTACGTTATGCTCGACGCCCGATCGCAGGTCTGCACCAAGACCATCGTAAACGATTACGATGGACAGCCAGCCACGCGTAAGAAGTACTGCCCTTTCATCCAATTTCGACCAGAGAGCGGGACTTACTTCACGTTGAAGTTCACGCGTGGCTGCCCAGACCAGCGATCGGACGGCCAGTATTACATAATCCACTTATCCGTTATGTCTTCACTAGCGCCATCCCTGCTTCGTGTTTTAACTGTATTCGGCTACAATGTAACTAATACACCTTGTTTTATTTATAAAAAAAACAATACTTCTTATATCTACTAGTGGGTCAAATAGACACATATTATAGCTTTTAATTGCATTAGCCAATGATTATTTAGAAATAGCTTTTAAAATATATTTGATAATGATGATGGCAATATTAAAAATACTATATTTTTAATTAGGTTCCCCAAAATGCAAAAATATAAATACGTTTTAAAATTGTAATAACCAAAACATTAAGAACAATAAAGTATTTATAATTGAGCACTAGATATGCATAAGACTATGGTAACACCATTCATTCTGCTGAGCTTGCATCTTTTGCCTATCAAAGATTTAATTTATATAATTAATGTTGTATGTATACACAGATTTCTAGTTCGAAAGCTAAAAAAAAACCTCAATAAAAAGAAATAAATATTAATGTTAAATTCATTATAAATACGATGAAATGGGAGTGAGGAAAACCAAGGGTGGGCGTAGGGCATGGGTGTCCCGGTAGGCCTGTTGATGCCATGAGGTATTTTCCTTCCCTCTATACCGAGTTTTTACTATTGGCAACATAATCTATATTATTTTCCTATTTATTTTAATGGTATAGTGAAAATGTGTGTTTATCTGTCGCTATGATTAACTGTCCGTATGTTTAAGTGTCGTGTGATTAAGTGTCCGTATGTTTATCTGTCGTGGGATTAAGTGTCCGTATGTTTAAATGACGTGTGATTAAATGTCCGTAAGCTATGTTTATCTGACGTGTGGTTAAGTGTTTATGTTTAAGTGTCGCATGTTTATCTGTTGCATGTTTAAATGTCGGCACATGGGCTGAAACTGAGTAGTGTTAGGGCATACTTTTCTTTTTTTCTAAGACAATTTATACCAAAAAGTAACCTAGATTTAATTCCCTTGAATCAGGCTTTTTCCTGACTTAGTTCATCGCTAAGCATTTTGCTGTTAAATTTATATCTAGATGTCTACTGTGTGATGTGTTATTGTTGTTTTATTTATGTTGTTAATCTGGCTTTCTTTCGCTTCAATTATTTAAATTGTGTATGGTCTAAATGTGTCCACAGACCAACTCCTACAGTAAAATATATTTAATTTCAGTTTTTGAAATCAGTGCTGGGGAAGTGTATTTGTTGAACTAAAGTAAAAGGCTCAGTTATGAACATGTTTCTTCATTTCTGTATTGGAATTATTGAACATTTTATTTAAGTTTTTATAGGATTTATGGACATGTGTAGGGAAAATAAAAAGGCTTGACCCCCCCCTCCCCCGTTTTCCTTCAAATGAGATAAAACTTAAAAAGTAATCGATGCATAGAACTGAACTTAGCAGTGTTAGATCAAGTTTGCTAGTTTTATTCCTTTTTTTAAATTTTTCAGAGGAAATTGTTATACCTGCAATAATTGGTGGCGTTTTAGCTGGAATTGTTCTCATCATTATTGTCATCATTATCATATTGGTTTGCAAAAAGTAAGTGTTTTTCACTTCATTCTGCTGCCTTTTAAAGTAAAGAAGTAATCATTTATTGTGTTCTTTATAGTATGGTGTTAGAGTTTATATTTAGTTTTTTTTTTACCAAAGCATACCAGGAACATGTGTGGTCAGCTTGATATGTAATGCTTTCAGCTGCTATTATCAAGTACAAGTTGAGGTGACGATATGGACGTGGTATTTATTAGCCAAAGTAAAATGTTAATCCGCTGAATGAAATCAATAAGAGTCTTATATTGAAATTGCACTGGACCAACAAATCTGAGCTAGCAGTGCCGTGGTCTACGAATCCCCGGAATTAATTTGAATAAGTATTTATAGCAATACTTTTACTTACTGCAATGCTGATGTAGTGCTGTCTTTCCGAATTATGTAAAATGTTTCATTTCTTTTGAAAGCATTCAAGCATATAATTGAAAGTTAAATTATAAAAAACTATATTTGTATAACCTTCTTGTCTTGAATAGTTACCAATATGAAACTGTAATAACCTTATTCAACCTTACCATTAATCAAATCAACGGCCCACAATAGGTCTTAATTGGATTTTTTTAAAATAAATATATCCACTTATTAAAAAAGCTTACATTTCAGTGCAATATGTTGCAGTTCTCTATAAGTTACCAAAATTTCAGTGCAATATAATGCAGTTCTCTCTAAGTTATCAAACTTTCAGTCCAATATGTTGCAGTTCTCTATTAGTTACCAAAGTTTCAGTCCAATATGTTGCAGTTCTCTATAAGTTACCAAAGTTTCAGTCCAATATGTTGCAGTTCTCTATAAGTTACCAAAGTTTCAGTCCAATATGTTGCAGTTCTCTATAAGTTACCAAAGTTTCAGTCCAATATGTTGCAATTCTCTATAAGTTACCAAAGTTTCAGTCCAATATGTTGCAGTTCTCTATAAGTTACCAAAGTTTCAGTCCAATATGTTGCAGTTCTCTAAAAGTTACCAAAGTTTCAATCCAATATGTTGCAGTTCTCTATAAGTTACCAAAGTTTCATGCCAATATGTTGCAGTTCTCTATAAGTTACCAAAGTTTCAATCCAATATGTTGCAGTTCTCTATAAGTTACCAAAGTTTCAGTCCAATATGTTGCAGTTCTCTATAAGTTACCAAAGTTTCAGTCCAATATGTTGCAGTTCTCTATAAGTTACCAAAGTTTCAGTCCAATATGTTGCAGTTCTCTATAAGTTACCAAAGTTTCAGTCCAATATGTTGCAGTTCTCTATAAGTTACCAAAGTTTCAGTCCAATATGTTGCAGTTCTCTATAAGTTACCAAAGTTTCAGTCCAATATGTTGCAGTTCTCTATAAGTTACCAAAGTTTCAGTCCAATATGTTGCAGTTCTCTATAAGTTACCAAAGTTTCAGTCCAATATGTTGCAGTTCTCTATAAGTTACCAAAGTTTCAGTCCAATATGTTGCAGTTCTCTATAAGTTACCAAAGTTTCAGTCCAATATGTTGCAGTTCTCTATAAGTTACCAAAGTTTCAGTCCAATATGTTGCAGTTCTCTATAAGTTACCAAAGTTTCAGTGCAATATGTTGCATTTCTCTATAAGTTACCAAAGTTTCAGTCCAATATGTTGCATTTCTCTATAAGTTACCAAAGTTTCAGTCGAATATGTTGCAGTTCTCTATAAGTTACCAAAGTTTCAGTCCAATATGTGGCAGTTCTCTATACGTTACCAAAGTTTCAGTCCAATATGTTGCAGTTCTCTATAAGTTCTCAAAGTTATTTATGCGCAGTGTGGTGACCGCTTTTTCTCTAAAGAGGCTGATAATTCCTAATCTAAATGAGTGTATTTTAGTTAATGGTAGCGTCCAGAAAGCCTCTATCTATTATGTTCTTATTTTTTTTTACTAATATCTTTAGAAAACTGACGTGTCCAGGGTCTGCGAAACCTCTTGGTGCCGAACATGACGCCCAGGTTGACTTTGACTACTACAGCACACCTGACGAGGAGATGAAGAAGTTAGAGGCTGTGCAGTCAACTTCTGCAAGAAGCTCCACATCGTCTGCTCAGGTCCAGTGGCGTAGCAAGGGGGGGCCAGGGGGGACATATGTCCCCGGGCGCCACGTTAGGGGCGCCAAAATGAGTATTAAAACTAATTATTTAATTTTATTTTGATGTAAACTAATGTATCCCAAATACGTTTGCAAGATTGAATTTTGGAGCTCCACAAATATCTTCATTACAAACTAGTTGGCAAGCATGATTTTGGCGCCTCCATTGAGCATTAAGGGGCGCCATTCTACTCATAAACAAATGACACATCTACAGTGTAGAATCGCTGATGGCATTTTTTAAGACATTTAACAATACAGATTTCGTTTCAGTTATGCCGGGAAAAAACGAAGTGGAGCAGAGGGTCGTAAAAAAAAGAATAGAATTATAAAATGCATAAAAAAGTATAGTAAATTATTGGCAAGGTTTTTAAAAAAAGCCAAGACGACAGAAGAAGCTGAAGCCGCAAACACGATCTTCATTTGAGTTAACCAATGGTTTCAGCAAATGGAGAAAGCCAGAAAAACTACAGTCTCACCACAGAGCTTTTACTACATGGAAGGAAGCCGAGCGGAGGATAATTGATAAAACTGGAATTGTTGTCCAAGTCCAAGCTAAAATTCAATTGGAAAAACAACCTTTGCGCGATATTTTGAAAACGATACTTACCTTTATTAAGTTTCTTGTTTCATAAAATTTGGCACTGCTTGGCCATGAGGAATATCTGCATAAGGACGATGATAAAAATGTTGGAATCTGTCTCTCTGTGATCAAACTCGTTGCTCAGTATATAGTACATATGATCCACTATTAGAAAAACACCTACAACATGCCCGAGAAAATCCAGGTTCAGTATCTTATTTATCACCGGAAATCCAAAATGAATTTATCCACCTACTTGCATCGACTGTAAGGAATCAGCTGTTGAGTGAAATCAAAAAAACAAGTACTACGGTATCTTACTTGACTCAACACGCGATTTAGGACACCGGGAACAGCTTTCTCAAGTCATCAGATTTGTGGATGTGGATTTTAAAACTAGAAAAGTAACCATAAAATTATCATTGTTTAGGTTGTGTTCAGATACATTTCAAAGGCGAAGCAAGCCTTGAAAGAGCTATCGTAGAGAAACTGGAATCTGATAACATACCTCTAGACGACTGTCGACTGTCGGTCACAATGTTATCACAATGATGTTGTAATGACTGGGCATATATCCGGCCTTCAACAGCGAATATGTGCCAAAAATCACAGAGCATTGTTCGTCAACTGTGACAACCACAGCTTAAACTTAGCAGGAGTACACTGAGCTAAACAGGATCCAGTTCTTATCGCAGTTCTTGGAACATTTGAAAGTATATATTTATTGTTATTCTCTCGTTCAACAACTCGTTGGAAATAATTAAAAAAAGTTGTGCCAATCACAGTGAAAAGGGAGTCTGAAACACGCTGGAGTGCACTATCAGAAGCTGTTAAATGTATTTATGAAGGACTAGAAGAACTAGTAGGGCTGTTTGAAAATTATCAGAAGATGCAACTATGACGCCTAACACCAGAAGTGATGCAGAAACTTTACTGGCAGGTGTATTAAACTTTAACTTCCTAGTTTTGTTACATTTCTGGAACATCATATCTGGAAAATTGATCGTATCCAGAAACAGTTGAAGGATCCTACTATGATTTTCAATAAAGCAAGCATCTGATTTTGAATCGCTGTAGCAAGAACTTGTCAACATTCGTGATAATTTGAGCCAGGTTGCGGTAGACAATGGAAAATCAAGATGCACAACTTGGGTATCGAGGTTGACAGAAGAATTAGACGACATCGGAGGATGCCTGGAGAATTAGCAAGAGATGCAGGACTTTCTGCAGAAGAGGAAACGAGGAGGCAGATGAGCTGGCCAGGCTCGGAAGAGATGCCCCACAGGATAACAATCACACACACCACATCTTCTACTGCAAGGCAAATGGCATAATCAAAGACATGTACAAGAGAAAATGGCCTGAACAACAAAATCCCTCAACAGGAGATGACTGGCCACACCTTACCAGATATGAGCAGACCACCATACTCCGACTAAGGACAGGACACAACAGACTATTAGACAACCAGCACCGAATCGGCTTCAGTCACACCCCTGAGTGCCCTTGTGGAACTGGACTCCAGAATGCAGAGCACATCCTGCAATGGTGCCCACTCCACAGAGAGGCCCGTAACCAGGCCTGGCCTCAGGGAGCCACCATGGAAGAAAAGCTCTGGGGCCCAAAGCCATTCCTACAGACAACAGCCCGGTTTGTCAGAGAAACAGGACTGCCAGTCTGACACAGCAAAGAAAAGCTAAATGGAACGCAGAAGAAGAAGAAGATAGACAGGAGATATCAATAAGGTTTTTAAGTCTAGAAAAGCTAAACACCAAATTTGGATTTTTACTAGACCTCAAAATTCTTCTCGCTGAGACAAATGTCGATACAATTCGTCAAAATAGCTTAGATTTTTTAAAATTTCTTTGATACTGACGTCAATTGTCACGAATTGTGCACAGAACTCGTATGGAAATGATGTATTTCCGAATCTGCGCATTTCACTGCAAATACTTCTAACAATTGCTGTTTCAATTGCAAGCTGTGAGCGGTCCTTTAGCAAACTGAAGCTTATTTTGTCTTATTTACGTGCTTCAATGGGACAAGATCGTCTAAGTAATCATGCACGCCTTAGCATCGAAAGAGAAACACTTGAGAATATTAATTTTGACAACGTGATTGACGAGTTTGCGACAGTCAAATCAAGGAGGATCAATTTGTTGTAGACATAATCTTTTCAAGTCATGTTTAATTTGTAGAGTATATATTTGTTCAAATAAATTGTTTACAATCGTATAGAGAATCATTAGCCTGTATTCTATTTCATAAAAATACCAGATGCTTCAAAAATGAACCATATAAACCGTAAAATTTCAAAATTTTCTTGAGGGCTAAGTGAGCCCTCAGACTCTGTCGAACCGAGAAGGGGCGCAGACTTTGTATCATGTTCCCGGGCGCAGATGACCCTAGCTACGCCACTGCTCAGGTCCGGTTTTAAATTTTAGTCAGTCATCAGCAAACAAGGGCTCTTCAATAAGTGTGTGAACGTGTTGAGCTGATAATAAGTGAACGATAGTGACGAATGTGAAACTGTGCCAGAGATTTAGACGCGCGTGAATGTATAGGGAGGGTTGAGAGTTTTCAAGAAAAACATTTCCTGGTTAATGAAGTATTTTGTCAGAAAATATTATTTCTGTGAGTTCGAAATGAAACTAAACATTTATACCTTATAAGTAGCGACACAATTGACATGCTATTTGAGCAAAACGACAAGAAGTCATTTACGAATATTTCTAAAGGCCTTTCTTTCGGGTTGGAATGGATCGCGAACCATGGTTGGAGGTTTGCACGTCGTGTTGAGCAAACCTAGGCCGAACATGGCACTCTTTTGAGCGAAAAGGCGCAGAGAGGTGCAGAAAGACGCGAAAGCATAGTTGCGGTAATCAACATGGCGGAACTGTACTTAAACGATGACGAGACCATATTTGTTTACTTTTTCAGAGAAGTACGTCAAATGTAGGATCGGCCTTGTTAAGATTGCAAACCCCGATCTGCGACCTCATAGAAAGGTTAGGGGTTTGTATTCGTACACGTGACTATGGTTTGCAAACTAAATCACCGATCTCAGGTTCGACCCGGTTAAGAAAGGCCTTAAGGAGTTATGACTGTCTGTGTTTGTGTGTGTGTATTGGGAGGGAGAGTGCGTTTTGTTTTAGATAGAAGAGACAAACAATAAATTAAAACACATTGCTTGCGCTTTTCTAGATAATCCCTGTACTTAATTTTTTTTAAAAATACTTAGATGATATATATTGAATGATATTTGTCGTTATAAAATACGATGTAATAATTGAAGGAAATGTATACTCTGATATTTCTCAGGATTTGTACATATCTCCAGAAGAAGTCCGAGCAAAGAAGAATCAAAATTCCAAGCGGCTTTCACAAATATCTGTTAAAGATTTTGAAGACGAAGATGAATATGTAACAACTTTTGAAGTAAGGGAAGTAATCTAATATAGACCTGGTTTATAATGTATAAAGAAATTTAAGGGGGAGGGGGGGAGGAAGCTGGATTGGGTAAGAGCAAGGGTTACTATCTTTTGTTATGGGGCGTCGGGTGGGGCACATTATATAACATACAATTTGCGCAGCACGATACTGAGATTGTTCTGAGATTGTCCGTTTGACATACAAATTTGACCTAGAGTAGACTTCGTGCTTGACGATCTAGAGGTCCTCTGGATCTAGAGGACGTAAAGGATGATTTTATAAAACAACAACATATGTACAAGTGTAAATATAAAAGAATCACTATTTATTCAATAGGGCGTTTGCAATCACGTGACAAAAAGCACATGTTTTTTGTCTACTTTGTGTAATGGTGTACTAAATTGCCGCTGTTTCAATAAAGTTTCGTATAGGCTCGAGCTTGTTTTTTTTTATGTTTTGTGTTTAAAAAGACCTATTTTTTTTAAAATTAATGACATCCACATATTTCCATACATTGTCGGCTGATGAAAAGTCAAGGTATGATCGTAGCCTTAGTCTTAGACCTGTGGCCCTTGCTGCCCTACTTAGCCATTAGCCTAGCCTACGAAACATAAAAAGTGTAGGCCTATAAAGTAGTGAAATTGAAAGTGTAAATAGGTCTAGCCGGCCCTAGCCTAATCACATAAATCAATTAATCTGCAGTATTTAAATTTTAAAATAGGGGAATACATACCGAACGATTAGGCCTACAGTTATTCGCAATAACATCAATAATTATAATATTATAAAATCAATTCAATTGCAACACTTACCGGTCGGATATGAAGATGATAAAATGGGCGTAAAATGTTGAAAATCGTTGAAAAAATACCATGTCAGGCTTTCTCTTGGACTAGGAAGATGATCTACGACTATTTACCTCCTTATTTGTGACTAGGATAGCCAATATTCAGATGTGAATTTGGCATGATAAAGAACAACTTCACCACATTTTTTCCTCCAATGGCTTACATTTACCAAAATGACGTCACCAAAAAACTTAAATCCCGCCTATTGCAAACGCTCTATTAATAAGGTAAATAAATTATTTTAAAAATACACTGAAACTTTACGAAAAGACTTAGTTGTATTCGAAAAATGGGACATTAATTAATTTGAGTAGATCTATGTGTGTCCACCCAGAAAAGTGCCAATTATTAAGAGTAATATTAGCAAAGAAAAAGAAACAAATGCATACAATTTTGTTTATTTAGAGAAAATATTTAACCTACGCAAAGTTCTTTAGTGCAATAATAAATGGCAGATTATCATGTAATCCTCATTTTGTTGAAGTAATAACAAAGTAACAAAATCTAACAAAATCTTTGGCATTTTAAAAAATAAATTGTAAACATTTGACACGGACATAAAGCTAAAATGCTACCTATCATTTAAATTTATTAGACATTAACGAGAAAAGGCATCTTCTGTATTGAAATTATTAAATGAAGAAAATATTTAAAAACCAACGAATTCAGAAAAGAGCTACAAGTATCATTACAAGTGAATATTAGCAATTGGCAAGTGTAACACCAACAGGGCCGTATTTAGGATTGTGAGGGCCCTGTTTCCAAATGTGTGTGGGGGCCCCTTGTGGTCTCACCCCTGCCTTCCAACATTGCTTTGTTAGCCTCTGTCCAATGTTTCTGTTGCTGAATGATAACCAGTAACCCACTCTGTCTTACTCTACCAATTTGGCGAGCAAGTTAGCATTTAACTTCATTTAAATGTTGCTGGTATGAACACTCAGACATAAACAACCATGTTGGCCTACAGTGTGTCGGTTAACAATCAAATGCGATTCTCTGACCTCTGTTGGCCAAAAGAAAAGAAAAAAAAATGTGTGGGGGCCCCTTTTGTGTGGGAGCCCCTGTCCTATAGGAACATGTGGAACATGCTTTAAACGCCGCTGAACACCAATAGTTAAATCACTTAACTAGAGGAAAGATCGGCAGTGAGTAAAGTACTAATAATTTATACAGAATAAAATTATAACTAAGAAATACAAAACAAAAATAATTCTTTAAAACCATGATAAAAGTGCAAGACTAGACTCATACTCCGGTTAAACGTAAGACTTAAAATTTCTGCATTGAAGAAGCGTTTGTTATACTCTATAATATCAGATAAGATCACTAATATAATATATTATGTCAATTAAAGCAAAAAATGTTTCCATTCCGTTTACAGATATATTTTATAACCTTTAATTTTAGATTCAACACAGAAAAAGAATGTCAAGGAACAATAAAAAGACGGAAGCTGGGAATACAACTCTCCCAAATACACCCACAGCAGACAACAGTGAATACGACAGACTGGACTGCAGACTCAGACGTCCCAACGATGAGGTCATGAACAGCTATGACCGCTTGGCCCCAGAATGCGTCAAGAACATTGACCTTGAGCTAGACGGACCAAAAGACGCCAGAGGCAGCGCAAATGGAGGTCACTTGAACCTGGCCTATGAGGAAACCGAGGTCATGGGCGATTCAGCAAGGTCAACCGTTGTTCTGAGGCCGGTCAGGTCATCGGGTATCGATTCTACTTCCGGGTACTCAAAAGTACAAGGGATTTTTTCTCACGAAGACGATTCTGCTCCGTATATTCTCCCTAAAATGTCAAGCTTACCTTCTCCCACGTATGATGTTCCCAGAAAGAGTTCTGATGATTATGATACTCCAGCTCTTCTCAAACAACGCCGACAATCAGAACAACCCAACAATGTTCAGAAACCTGAGCTAAACACCGAGAACCGGAAAAGCATCGAAATCGATGTGGATGTATCGCAAGATAAGAAAGTATCGGAAGTGGATGTACCTGTGGCGGCACCTAGAAAGAAAAGAAAATCGATTCCACAGCCTTATGATATCGCAAAACCTATTCAATGAACTATATATATTCGATGCCCAGATTTACGATATAACAAATTCTATTTTATCAACTACCCTTCCAATCAATAAATCTATAGGCCTACTGTATAACTTTTATAAAAATGTTTTCAATATTATAAAAAGAAATATAATGCCACTGTATAATGGTAGGCCTTTGTTATTTGTTCCTTTTATTATATCGAAGGTCTGGGCCACAAGATGCATACATTCACCCATTTCATACCGAATCCATTTCCGTAATGTTGTCAGCTGATCTTTCGGTTCTGGTTTCCTGGCTAAAATGAGCTGAACTTACCCCCCCCCCCCCGAAAAAAAAAAAAAAACAAGAAAAACAAGAACACAACAAACAACAAGTCAACTAACAAACAAAGATGGTACGTCTAGTGAAGTCTATTACAAATCACTTCTAACTAATATTTTAGTCTAGTACAAATGGATGGCAAGCATGTGCAACCCTAAAAGCCCCGAAAAGTAAGAGCGCCATTTAGAGCGCACAATTTGAAAGATGGCCATAACCCCAAAGGGTAAAACTGTGCGAGGTTCTAGCCGTAGACTATTTCCATTCAAGATGGCACTAATGTGAATATGATGTGAAGATGTAAAATAATTTTTTGTTTGTTTAAAAAAAGTAACAACTATATCGCTCAAAACTAATTTTGAAAATTCGTAAACAGACAATTCACTTGGTTTTAAACTATACATAATGCTTCATTAGGCTGTATTTACTGTAATGAATGTTCATGCTACTCAATTACAATGAATTTAAAAAAATAAAAATTTAAAGGAAAATCTAATCAAAGTACTCCACAAAATGTTGTTAAAAGTAGAGAAACAAAAAAAGAAACAAACAAACACAAACCATATTATTTTAAAACATAATTCACTAAAAATAAAAATGCAAAGTGTTTAGAAGTAATACTAAATGACAAATTATCGTTTATTCCACACATTGATGAAGCAATTAAAAAAGTATTAAAAAACATTAGGCTTCATACAAAGGACCTTTTACAAATGTAAAATTAAGATAAAACTAAAATGTTAGACCTATACTATTATAAACATCTTCTGAATGGGACCCAATTATTTTAAAATATAAAAAAAAACAACCAACAAACTAGAAAAGATGTAGAAAAGAGATGCACGGTTTGTTACTAGTCAATAGCCACAAATAATAATTGTAACATCAATAGTTAAATCACTAAAGTAACAAAATGCAAGAGAATAGAAGGACAAAGAAAAAAGTAGTAATAGTACATGAAACATTCAATTAAAACTACAAAATACAACAAAACAACAGTCTATGACAATACTCAGACCTAAAGATAAAATACTTTTTTTTATTCCACATAATATACAGAAACCAAAGCATATTACTATAAGTGCACTATCTTTCCGAGCAGCGATCAACAAATTAACATCATTGAAAACCAATTTACTCAAAGCAATGCTAAAACGACGGATAATCTTATGCATAGTAGCAGCGCCTGCAGCATATACGATAAGATTCAAGGATGAGAGATTATGCTAAAGCATTATTTTCTATTTTTTAAAACAAGTGAAATTTAAAATCTTAAACGATGTGAATAAAAACACAATTTAAGGCAATTATTCTTTTTTTTTTCTAGGAAACAATGAACACGTTTTTATATTCACTGGAGGGGTGATAGTAAATTTAAGTTTATGTTAAAAAAAAACACTTTTTAAAAAAATACTAATTTGCATATTTTATTAACTGTTACTGAATCTAAAATATTAATTTAGATCGGGACGCCTAGTAACATAACGTGAATTTACGAATTGCATTATGAAGTAGGCATACATACGAAAATTATTTAATTTCATTTTTAACATTTTAATAGTAATATAAAAAGGCATCTAATTCTATAGTATTATACATCAATATAAAGGTTAACATCTTGTGTTTGTGATGAAAAAAAACTCAATAAAGGAATAACAATTAGACTATTAAATTGAATTTTAGTTAAAAAAAATATTTTTAAATTTTTTTTTCCTTTTTTTCCCCCTTTTTCTAAAAATTTTGTTTTTATGCCTAAAATCCACACTAGTTTTTTTTTGTTTATTGACCAATTATCATGTAATTTTGTATAGATGTTCATTACGTTAGTGCTTTTGGGAAAAAAAAAGTTATTTTTTAAAAGTTAGTTACTTTTTAGATGTTTTTCTAAGTTCAAATTATATGCCTCACTGACAAAAAAATCATTTGCAGTTAAATCAAACAACTCTCTTGAACAATTTGCACAAATGTAGTTAGTCTAATGTTCATTTATCGTAAATTTAAATAAATTATATTTGATAAATAAAAAAGTTTTAGCGATATTCAATCGAGTCAAAAATACTAGTTTAACAAAAAAAGCAAAATGCTTTCCACACCTCCATGGCAATAAAAATTATTTTTTTGAAAATTACAATTTATTATACGGAAATCTAAAATGTGTCCTCAACAATGAAAACGTAAATGTCTAACATATATACTATACAAAATAGAATAGGGATTCTCCATATGTGACGTCTAGAATAGGGGAAGATTTATGTGCACAAAATGTGATCAACGCTCTTTAATAAGAAAATGACATAATTATCACAATAGTAGTACTTATTTAAAATGTTTGTGATTTCTATTTTGTTCTAGATTTAGTATTATCGACAACAAAATCTGGTCATAATTGTAACAGATTATGTGAAACAGATTATAATTTATGTGCATTAACACCTTTCAAATGACAGTTTCAGTTTACATTTGACTAGCATATCTTTAAACACAAGTCTGTATTTCGAGCTCATATTGTAATAGACGAAGATGGTCATGCTACAATTGATATTTCCCAAAAGCGTGGTAAAAGTTGTAATTAAGTTAGTTACATCATTGTAGGCGCCGTAAATACTGAGCTCTCTGATGAACGCCGCTGTAGTTGTGAGGGCCGCGTCTGGTAGAAGGAGCAGAACGAATATCATGGAAACGGTCATAAGCATAACCCCAGACTTTACTTCCTTGGCGGAGTTTCGTTGGCCAACGATGGAAATGGAATTCCTCCATTTAGCTTTGGATTTTATTTTCACGTAAATGATCGAAGAACACAGAATTAAAATAAGAAATGTTATGTAGGGTAAGACGAGGTCTGCAATGATGTAAGAAATTTTCAGAACTCTTCCTCCGTAGGGTTTATAATAAAGATATAATGTTGACTTGTTATAAGCTGGTAAGAATTTGTAATCAAAGTAGATGGAGTAGTAAGGTGGAAACATGTACATAGAAAGCACTACAAAAATTGATATGTTTACAACCACCGCTACTCTATTGGTGATTACAGTTTTGACTTTCAGGGGCAGTACCACGCAGAGGCATCTCTCGAAAGCGGCAAAGGAAGTGATGAAGCCACTTACCCGGATGAAATAACCGATGACGTAATGAATCATTGTTTCCAAATTAGATTTTGACGTAAAAAGATCGAACTCGTGAATTAAAGGCAAAGTTAGGATGTTGAAAAGTTGAAGAAAGACCAGAGCTCCGATGTCGCTAACGGCTAGGGCGGTCAACGTGACATTGACGCCATCTTGGTAACCCAGGTTTTTGAAGATGTATATGTTCAAGATGTTGGCCGATATGCCGAAAAGTCCGATAATTTCTGCCAGAACACACATATTGACTATTCGAATAGAATTTAACACAAGGGGATCAAAAACAAAATTTTGTACAGGTGTGCTTGTGTTGGGGAGGTTAGCGCTGGACATGATTTGATAAATTTTATTTGAAACTAAAACAAAGTAGAACAGTTTTTCCCCCTAAAGCCCATCATATACACTAGATCTATCAAGGACAAAACAATTCTTTTTTTTCAAATATTATAAGCAATATAGAAAGGTCATACTACATAGTCATTAAATCTAACCTATTCTTCTGTTTAGAAATACCGCCATGAAAAAATCCAATTATTATTTAATGATATATATTTAGCCAAGAAAACGAACAACTTAATTATTCAAACAGTGTATGACAATGAAGGACTAGACAAAAGTAATGATTAGAGTGGTAAGCACTCATCTTCTTTCAAGAAGGTGTCTCTGTAAATTATACCGCACACCAGATTGCCAACTACTTATTAACTGGGAACATAAACTCATAGAATGTTTTTCTTTTTGAACAGTATTGTGTTTCCTAGGCCTATACTTAAATATATTTTATTTAATACCATATCGAATTATTGATTGACATAATGACCACCAAGCGAGAAATAATGTAAAAAATAGAGCGCCTTTCATAATTATAATTACAATATACGAAAAATTGTTTGCATACATATCACGTCAAGAAACTATTTTTTAAAATTAATACAAAGATTGAACGTATTAAAGTAGGCTATTCGTCACCTCCTTTGTCTATCAATTGTGTTTTCTTTATACTAATGCGGGGTAGTTCGAGCTGGAAATAGACTGCAATTTTCGCTGTATCTACCAGAACTTTCTCGAATTTTTGGTCATTTCTGAGGTTAACGAGAAACATTTTCTCTTTCATTCAGTTGATTGATGGCACCATGTATATCATTATTTCTGTCTGAAGTTTTTTTTACTAGTCAAGCTGACCTCAAACAACAAAACGTTCTACTATACAACCAGAGAAATGACATTTTTGCAATAACTTGTGCATTATATGTTCTTGAAGTATTACAAGATGTTCATGAAGTATTACTAGATGTTCTTGAAGTATTACTAGATGTTCTTAGTAAATTTGTGTCATCCGCAATTTTTGTCAGAGTAACGCTAATATCACCAAGATAATAATAAAGAGGTTTTAAAGCATAGATTTCACTTGTCCATCTTGTTTCACTCAGTGCTTTAACAATCAGATTATAAGAATGTCTATTTGAAACTTTCCACCGTGTAGGCCTACATTTTCGAAAGACAAAGACATCTCTTCTAACCGCTGAAGAATAGTTTCGGTTACAGCAGCACCAGACAACTCCTTTAGAAGCAAACAACCAAAAAAAATATCCTTTACGGTTGCCACAGTTCTCACTTTTATGATTTAAAAAAATACATTCACAAAACAAATTATCATAGCTTTTTGTTCAACATAACCAGCATCTGATGTGCAATCTTGAATTATTGAACAGTAGATCTACTCAGCATCACAACTGCAGATACACAAAAATATCGTTTGATTGTATTAGATAAAAGCTGCATCAGTTCATTCTGTGTGTATTTGCTAGATAATGCCCATGTCACTTTGTCTCTATTCTTTGGAAGATGCTCATCCATACAAGTTGGTCAAACAATTCTAAAAATTCAACAAATTTCAGGAAGATCCCTTTCAGATGTGTTCAGATTCTCGTGCGCATACAGAAAGCAAAACTTTTTATACAAAGAACTCTAACAAAAGCAATCAGCTGTATCAAGATTTGCTGCCTAGTGTCATGTACGCACCCTGTATTTTATCTTGTTTGTTGTGCACTAAATATAATCGGTGTTGGATTGAAAGGTGCGACATGTTGACAGTTTTCGTTCGAGTTTTGATGTCTTACAAAGTGATGTATTTATTCTGAGTTGTATTTCTTCATTCATTAAACAGTTTTGTATTTAGCACTCTTTTCGTGTTAATCAAGTCAGACGATAAACGAGCCTAAGCACTGTAAGTCGCTTATTACATGGGGGCAATCGTCCAAAAGGATCTGTTGAGTAAGTTTGGTTTGTAAAAAAGAGAACTGCGAATTTTTCTTTTAAAGACTATAAGTGTATAAGCCTTAATAATGGATACTTCGGTGGCACTGCCCGATGTGTACGATAGTTTTGTAGAGTCAAAAGAGGAGGATGCGTCCATCGATCACCGCCGGTTTTGTCTGCGGCAAATCAATCAGTCAACGCTCAAATAGAACTAGCTAGACTGAGAATAAAACAATTGGAGATTGAAGAGAGAATCGAGTTGGCGAGAATGGCGCAACGAAATCAGATGACGCCAACTCAAACTTCTGTGCACTGTAAGCAACAGTTAGACAAGAGTCTACGAAACTTCGCGGAGGGTGAAGATCTGGAAAACTATTTACTGGTTTTTGAAGCCACAGCGGAGAAGAGCAATATACCGAAAGAACGCTGGTCAGGTCAGCTGTTATATAAGCTCACAACGGAACTGCGAGATGTGATGATCGCCCTAGGCATTGCGAATTGTGAAGATTATGACCACGTCAAGGCGCAATTACTCAAATACGCGGGCTATGTGGAAGAGACCTATAGGAAAAAGTGGGATTTCCTCACTCCTAAAGGGGACAATTTCAGGGAGTTCGCTATGAGTTTAAGGAGAACTCTTGAAGGCTGGATAAAAAGTTCAAATACCCCAAAAACATTCGAGGGTCTCAGAGATCTGATGTTTAAAAGTAGGATCTACAAGGAATTATCACCGGAGGTAGTGATTGATCTCGCGCAAAAGAAACCCGAATCAGTAGAAGATGCTCTAGACATAATAGATAGTTTCTTGGTTGCTGGTAAAGAAGTTAGGATACATATTGCTGACCAAGGGGTTGGAGAAACTCGTGCCGCCGCAATCTTGTCGGATAACTATAACGCTCGTGTCCAGAAAGAGGTAGCGGGATGGATGGTTGGAATGGGGGTAGCGGGATAGGTGGTTAGAATGGGGAGGGGGGTAGCGAGATGGGGTAAGAAATTGGAGGTAGTGGGATGGGTGGTTGGAATGGGGGGTAGCGAGATGGGGTAAGAAATGAGAGGGAGCGGGATGGATGGTGGGAATGATAGATATTAAGATGGGTGGTGGGAATGGGGCGTAGCGAGATGGGGGAAGAAATGGGATGTAGCGAGATGGGTGGTGGGAATGGGGGGTAGAGAGATGGTGGTGGGAAAAGGTGGTACCTAGATGGGGGAAGGAATGGGGGGTAGCGAGATGGGGCAAGGAATGGGGGATAGCAGGATAGGTGGTGGGAATGGGGGGCAGCAGGATGGGTGGTGGAAATGGGGGTAGCGGGATGGGTGGTGAGAATGGGTGGTAACGAGATGGGGGAAGGATTGGGAGGTAGCGTGATGGGTGGTAAGAATGGAGGGTAGCGGGATGGGTGGTGGGAATAGGGGTAGCGGGATGGGTGGTGGGAATGGGAGTAGCGGGATAAGTGGTAGGAATAGGTGGTAGCGAGATGGGGGAAGGAATGGGAGGTAGCGGGATGGGTGGTGGGAATGGGGGGTAGCAGGATAGGTGGTGGGAATGGAGGGTAGCGGGATGAGTGGTGGGAATAGGGGTAGCGGGATGGGTGGTGGGAATGGGAGTAGCGGGATAAGTGGTAGGAATAGGTGGTAGCGAGATGGGGGAAGGAATGGGAGGTAGCGGGATGGGTGGTGGGAATGGGGGGTAGCAGGATAGGTGGTGGGATTGGGGTGTATCGAGATGGGTGATGGGAATGAGGGGTAGCGAGATGTGTGGTGGGAATGGGGGGAAGCGAGATGGGGAAATGAATGGGCGGTAGCGGGATGGGTAGTAGGAATAGGAGGTAGCGGGATGGGTGGTGGGAAGAGGTGTAGCAGGATGGGTGGTGGGAATGGGAGATAGCGGAATGGCTGGTGGGATTGGGGGTAGCGAGATGATGAAAGGAATGGGAGGTAGCGGGATGGGTGGTGGAAATTGGAGATAGCGGGATGGCTGGAGGGAATGGGGGTAGCGAGATGTGTGGTGGGAATGGGAGGTAGAGGGATTGTTGGTGGGAATGGGTGGTAGCGAGATGGGGGAACAAATGATGGTATCAAGATGGGTGGTAGAGATGGGGCGTAGCGAGATGGGGGAAGGAACTGGATGTAGCGGGATGGGTAGTGGGAATGGGAGATAGTGGGATGGCTGGTGGAATTGGTGGGTAGCGGGATAGGTGGTGAGAATGGGTGGTAACGAGATGGGGGAAGGATTGGGAGTTAGCGGGATGGGTGGTGGGAATTGGGGGTAGCAGGTCGGGTGGTGGGAATGGGGGTAGCGGGACGGGTGGTGGGAATAAGGAGTAGCGGAATGGGTGGTAGGAACGGATGGTAGCGAGATGGTGGAAGGAATGGGAGTTAGCGGGATAGGTGGTGGGAATGGGGGTTGGCGGGATGGGTGGTTGGAATGGGATGTAGCGGGATGGGTGATGGGATAGGGTGGTAGCGAGACGGTGGAAGGAATTGGAGGTAGCGGGATGGGTGGTGGGAATTTGGTGTAGCGAGATCGTGGAAGGAATGGGGGGGGGTAGCGAGATGGGGTAAGAAATGGTAGGTAGTGGGATGGGTGGTTAGAGTGATAGGTATCAAGATGGGTGGTGGGAATGGGGCGTTGCGAGATGGGGGAAGGAATAGGAGTTAGCTGGATGGGTGGTAGGAATGGGAGGTAGCAGGATGGGTGGTGGGAATGGGGTGTAGAGAGATGGGTGATGGGAATGGGGGGTAGCAAAATGGGGGAAGGTATGGGAGGTAGCGGGATGGGTGGTGGGATTTGGGGTTTGCGAAATGGGTGGTGGGAATGGGGGGTAGCTGCATTTGTGGTGGGAATAGGGGTTTGCGGGATGGGTGGTGGGAATGGGGGGTAGCGAGATGGGGGAAGGAATGAGAGGTAGCAAGATGGGTGGTGGGAATGGGGGGTAGCGGGATGTTTGGTAGGAATTGGGGGTAGCGAGATGGGGGAAAGAATGGGAGATGGCAGGATGGGTTGTGGGATAAGGAAGTAGCGGGATGGGTGGTGGGAATGGGGGGTAGCAAGATGGGGAAAGGAATGGGAGGTAGCGGGATTGGTGGTGGGAATAATTGGTACGAGATGGGTGGTGGGAATGGGAGGTAGCGGGATGGGTGGTGGGAATGTGAGGTAGCGAGATGGGTAAGGAACGGGAGGTAGCAGGATGGGTGAAGGGAATGGGAGGTAGCGGGATGGGTGGTGGGAATTGGGGTAGCGAGATGGGGGAAGGAATGGGAGGTATTAGGATTGGTGGTGGGAATGGGAGGTACGAGATGTGGTGGGAATGGGAGGTTCGAGATGGGTGGTGGTAATGGGAGGTACGAGATGGGTGGTGGTAATGCGTGGTACGAGATAGGTGGTGGGAATAGGAGGAAGCGGGATGGGTTGATGGAATGTGTGGTAGCGAGATGGGGAGGAATGGGAGGTAATGAGATGGGTGTTAGGAAAGGGTGGTAGCGAGATGGGGAAAAGAATGGGAGGTAGCTGAATGGGTGGTAGGAACGGGGGGTAGCGGGATGGGTGGTAGCAATGGGTGGTAGCAATGGGTGGTAGCGAGATGGGGTAATTCCCAATTCCCACTACTCATCCTATTTCCTCCCATACCTTCACCCATCTCGCTACCCCCACTACCCCCCAAATCCACCACCTATTCTGCTACCTCCTATTCCTTCCCCAATCTCGCTACCCCCCATTCACACCACCCATCCCGCTACCTCCCATTCCTTCCCTCATCTCGCTACCCCTATTCCCACCACCAAGCATGCTACCCCCCATTCATACCACCCATCTTGCTACCCCTATTCCCACCACCCATCCAGCTACCTCCCATTCCTTCCACCCATCTTGCTACCTCTCATTCCTTCCCCCATCTTGCTACCCCCCATTCCCACCACCCATCCCGCAAACCCCCAATCCCAACATTCATCTCGCTACCTCCCATTCCTTCCCCCGTTTCGCTACCCCCCATTCCCACCACCCATCTCGCAAACCCCTATTCCCACCACCAATCTCGGTACCTCCCATTACCACCAACCATCTCGTACCGACTATTCCCACCACCCATCCCGCTACCTCCCATTCCTTCCCCCATTTCGCTAGCCAACATTCCCATCACCCATCTCGCTACACCCCATTCCCACCACCCATCCTGCTACCCCCATTCCCACCACCCATCTTGCTACCTCTCATTCCTTCCCCCATCTCGCTACCCCCCATTCTCACCACCCATCCCGCAAACCCCAATTCCCACCACAAATGCAGCTACCCCCCATTCCCAGCACCCATCCCGCAAACCCCAAATCCCACCACCCATCCCGCTACCTCCCATACCTTCCCCCATTTTGCTACCCCCCATTCCTTCCCCCATCTCGCTACGCCCCATTCCCACCACCCATCTTGATACCTATCATTCCCACCACCCATCCCACTACCTACCATTTCTTACCCTATCTCGCTACCCCCTCCTCATTCCTTCCACGATCTCTCTACACAAAATTCCCACCACCCATCCCGCTACCTACAATTCCTTCCCCCGTCTCGCTACCACCCTATCTCATCACCCATCCCGCTACATCCCATTCCTACCCCATCTCGCTGTGCCCCATTCCCACCACACATCTTGATACCTATCATTCCTACCCCCAACTCGCTACCCCCCATTCCCACCAACAATCACGCTACCCCCATTCCCACCACCATTCCCGCTACCCCCCATTCCAACCACCCATCCCGCCAACCCCCATTCCTACCACCTATCCCGCTAACTCCCATTCCTTCCACCATCTCGCTACCATCCGTTCCTACCACCCATTCCGCTACTCCTCATTCCCACCACCCGTCCCGCTACCCCTATTCCCACCACCCGACCTGCTACCTTCAATTCCCACCACAAATGCAGCTACCCCCCATTCCCACCACCCATCCCGCAAACCCCAAATCCCACCACCCATCCCGCTACCTCCCATACCTTCCCCCATTTTGCTACCCCTCATTCCTTCCCCCATCTCGCTACGCCCCATTCCCACCACCCAACTTGATACCTATCATTCCCACCACCCATCCCACTACCTACCATTTCTTACCCCATCTCGCTACCCCCCCCCCCTATTCCTTCCCCCATCTCGTTACCACCCATTCTCACCACCCATCCCGCTACCCACCAATTCCACCAGCCATCCCGCTATCTCCCATTCCCACTACCCATCCCGCAATATCCAGTTCCTTCCCCCATCTCGCTACGCCCCATCTCTACCACCCATCTTGATACCATCATTCGTTCCCCCATCTCGCTACCACCCATTCTCAACAACAATCCCTCTACCTCCCATTCCCACCACACATCTCGCTACCCCCATTCCCTCCAGCCATCCCGCTATCTCCAATTCCCACCACCCATCCCGCTACCTCCCATTCCTTTCATCATCTCGCTACCCCCAATCCCACCAGCCATTCCGCTATCTCCCATTCTTACCACCCATCCTGCTACACCTCTTCCCACCATCTATCCCGCTACCTCCTATTACTACTACCCATCCCGCTACCGCCCATTCATTTCCCCATCTCGCTACCCCCCATTCTTACCACACATCTCGCTATCACCCATTCCCATCACCCATCTCGCTACACCCCAATCCCACCACCCATCCTGCTACCCCCCATTCCCACCACCCATCCCGCTACCTCCCATTCCTTCCCCCATCTCGTTACCACCTATTCCTACCACTTATCCCGCTACTCCCATTCCCACCACCCATCCCGCTACCCCTATTCCCACCACCCATCCCGCTACCCTCCATTCTTACCACCCATCACGCTACCTTTCAATCCTTCCCCCATCTCGTTACCACCCATTCTCACCACCCATCCCGCTACCCCCCATTTCCACCACCCATCCTGCTGCCCCCCATTCCCACCACCTATCCTGCTATCCCCCATTCCTTCCCCCATCTCGCTACCCCTCATTCCTTCCCCCATCTCGCTACCACCTTTTCCCACGACCATCTCTCTACCCCCCATTCCCACCACCCATCTCGCTACCTAACATTCCCACCAACCATCCCGCTACCCCCCATTCCCACCACCCATCCCGCTACCTCCCATTCCTTCCCCCGTCTTGCTACGCCCCATTCCCACCATCCATCTTGCTACCTCCCATTCCATCCCCCATCTCGCTACCCCCATTCCCACCACCCATCCCGCTATCTCCCATTCCAACTACCCATCTCGCTACATCTGATTCCTTCCCCAATCGCGCTACGCCCCATTCCCACCATCCATCTTAATATCTATCATTCCCGCCATCCATCCCGCTTCCTCCAATTTCTTACCCCATCTCGCTACCCCCCTCCCCATTCCAACCACCTATCCCGCTACCCCCATTCCAACCATCCATCCCGCTACCTCCCATTTCCACCACCCATCTTGCTACATCCCATTCCTTCCCCCATCTCGGTACGCCCAATTCCCACCACCCATTCTTGATACCTATCAACCGTACCCCCATCTCGCTACCACCCATTCCCACCAACAATCCCTATATTCCCCATTCCCACCACCCATCCCGCTAACCCCATTAAAACCACCCATGCCGCTACCCACTATTCCGACTACCCATCCTGCTACCGCCCATTCGTTCCCCCATCTTGCTACGCCCCATTTCCACCACCCATTTTGCTACCTCTCATTTCTTTCATCATCTCGCTACCCCCACTCCCACCACACATCTCGCTACCCCCCATTCCTTTCCCTATCTCGCTACCACCCATTCCTACCACCCATCCCGCTACTCCCCATTCCCACCACCCGTCCCGCTACCCCCATTCCCACCACCCATCCTGCTACTCCCCATTCCCACCACCCATCCCGCTAACTCCCATTTCTTCCCCCATCTCGCTACCCCCGATCCCGCCACCCATCTCGCTAAACCCCATTCCCACCACCCATCCCGCTACCCACCATTCCCACCACTCATACCGCTACCCGCCATTCCTATCTCACTAACTCTAATTCCTTCAATCTCGCTACCTCCCATTCTCTCCACCTATTCCGGTACCTCCCACTCCGTCCCCTATCTCGCTACCCCCTATTTCCACCACCCATCCCGCAACCTAACATTCCCACTACCCATTCCGCTACCTCCCATTCCTTCCCCCACCTTGCTACCCCCAATTTCCACCACCATCCCGCTACCTAACATTCCCACCACCCATCCAACTACCTTCCATACCTTCGCCCATCTCGCTACCTCCCATTCCCACCACCTATCCCGCTACCTCCGATTCCTTCCCCCATTTCTTTACTTCCCATTCACACCACCCATCCCGCTACCTCCCAATCCTTCCCTCATCTCGCTACCTCCATTCCCACTATCCATCCCGCTACCCCCCATTCCCACCACCCATCCCGCTACCCCCCAGTCGGACAACTTATCCCGCTACCTCCCATTCCTTCCACCATCTCGTTACCCCCATTCCCACTAACCATTTCGCTACCCACCATTCCCACCACCCATCTTGCTACCTCTCATTCCTTCCCCCATGTCGCTACCCCCCAATCCCACCACCGATCCCGGAAACCCCCAATTCCACCCACAATTTCGCTATCTCTTATTCCTTCCCCCATCTCGCTACCCCCCATTTCCACCACCCATCCCGCAAACCCCTTTTCTCACCACCTATCCCGCTACCCTACATTCCCACCACCCATCTCGATACCTCCCATTCCCACCACCTATCTCGTTCCGACCATTCCCACCACCCATCCCGCTACCTCCCATTCCTTCCCCCATCTCGCTAGCCCCCATTCTTACCACCCATGCAGCTAACCCCCATTCCAACCACTCATCCCGCTACCCTCCATTCTCACGACATATCCCACTACCCCCCATAATTTCGCCCATCTCGCTACCCCCCATTCCCACCACCCATTCCGCTACCTCCCATTCCCAAACCCATCCCGCTACCTCCCATTTCTTCCCCCATTTCGCTACCTCCTATTCTCACCACCCATCCTGCTACCAAACATTCCTTCCCCCATCTCGTTACCAACCATTCCCACCACCCATCCCGCTACCCTCCATTCCCACAACCCATCCCGCTACTCTCCATTCCCCACCACCCATTCTGCTGCCTCCCATTCCTTCCCCTTATCTATTTACCTCCCATTCCCACCACCCTTCCCGCTACCCCCCATTCCCACCACCCATTCCGCTACCTCCCATTTCCACCAACCATACCGCTACCCACCCACCCATTCCCACCACCCATCCCGCTATTTCCTATTCCCACCACCCATCCCGCTAACTCCAATTCCTTCCCCCATCTCGCTACCCCCAATTCCTACCTAACATCTCGCTACCCCCAATTCCCACTACCCATCCAATTTCCTCCCATATCTTCACCCATCTCGCTACCCCCACTACCCCCCAAATCCACTTTCTATCCTGCTACCTCCCATTCCTTCCCCAATCTCGCTACCCCCCATTCACACCACCCATCCCGCTACCTCCCATTCCTTCCCTCATCTCGCTACCCCTATTCCCACCACCAATCATGCTACCCCCCATTCCCACAACCCATCTTGCTACCCCTATTCCCACCAACCATCCTGCTACCCCCCATTCCCACCACCCATCCCGCTACCTCCCATTCCTTCCCTCATCTCGCTACCCCTATTTTCACCACCCATCCTGCTACCCCCCATTCCCACCATTCATCCCGCTACCCCCCAGTCCCACCACTTATCCCGCTACCTCCCATTCCTTCCCCCATCTCGCTACCCCCCATTCCCACCACCCATCCCGCTACACGCATTCCCACCACCCATCCCTCTACCCCCTATTCCCACCACCCATCCAGCTAACTCCCATTCCTTCCACCCATCTTGCTACCTCTCATTCCTTCTCCCATCTCGCTACCACCCATTCCCACCACCCATCCTGCAAACCCCCAATCCCAACATTCATCTCGCTACCTCCCATTCCTTCCCCCATTTCGCTACCCCCCCATTCCCACCACCCATCCCGCAAACCACTATTCCCACTACCAATCTATCTACCTCCCATTACCACCAACCATCTCGTACCGACTATTCCCACCACCCATATCGCTACCTCCCATTCCTTCGCCCATTTCGCTAGCCCACATTCCCATCAACCATCTCGCTACACTTCATTCCCACCACCCATCCTGCTACCCCAATTCCCACCACCCATCCCGCTAACTCCCATTCCTTCCCCCATCTCGCTACCACCCATTGCTACCACCCATCCCGCTACTCGCAATTCTGACCACCCATCCCGCTACCCCCCGTTCCTACCACCCATCCAGCTACCTCCCATTCTTTTCCCCATCTCGCTACCACCCATTCATAAAACCCATCCCGTTACCTCCCATTCCTTTCCATCTCGCTACCACACATTCCATCAACCCATCCCGCTTCCTCCTATTCCCACCACTTATCTCGTACCACGCTATACTACCACCCATCTCGTACCTCCCATTACCACCACCCATCTCGAACCTCCCATTCTCACCACACATCCTGCTACCTCCCATTCCTTCCCCCATCTCGCTACCCCAATTCCCACCACCCATCCCGCTACCTCCCATTCCTTCCCCATCTCGCTACCTCACATTCCCACAACCCATCTCGCTACCTCACATTCCCTCCACCCATCTCGCTACCTCCCATTCCCACCACCCATCTCGTACCTCTTATTTCAACCACCCATCTCGCTACCTCCCATTCCTTTCGCCATCTTGCTACCCCCCATTCCCACCACCCATCCCGCTACTTCCTTATCCCACAACCCATCCTGCTACCTCCCATTCTTTCCCCCATCTCGCTACCCCCAATTCCTACCAAACATCCCGCTACCCCCCATTCCCACCACCCATCTTGCTACCTCCCATTCCTTCCCCCATCTCGTTACCACCTATTCCTACCACTTATCCCGCTACTCCCATTCCCACCACCCATCCCGCTACCCCTATTCCCACCACCCATCCCGCTACCCTCCATTCTTACCACCCATCACGCTACCTTTCAATCCTTCCCCCATCTCGTTACCACCCATTCTCACCACCCATCCCGCTACCCCCCATTTCCACCACCCATCCTGCTGCCCCCCATTCCCACCACCTATCCTGCTATCCCCCATTCCTTCCCCCATCTCGCTACCCCTCATTCCTTCCCCCATCTCGCTACCACCTTTTCCCACGACCATCTCTCTACCCCCCATTCCCACCACCCATCTCGCTACCTAACATTCCCACCAACCATCCCGCTACCCCCCATTCCCACCACCCATCCCGCTACCTCCCATTCCTTCCCCCGTCTTGCTACGCCCCATTCCCACCATCCATCTTGCTACCTCCCATTCCATCCCCCATCTCGCTACCCCCATTCCCACCACCCATCCCGCTATCTCCCATTCCAACTACCCATCTCGCTACATCTGATTCCTTCCTCCATCGCGCTACGCCCCATTCCCACCATCCATCTTAATATCTATCATTCCCGCCATCCATCCCGCTCCCTCTCATTTCTTACCCCATCTCGCTACCCCCCATTCCAACCACCCATCCCGCTACCCCCCATTCTAACCACCCATTCCGCTACCCCCCATTTCAACCACCCATCCCGCTTCCTCCAATTTCTTACCCCATCTCGCTACCCCCCTCCCCATTCCAACCACCTATCCCGCTACCCCCATTCCAACCATCCATCCCGCTACCTCCCATTTCCACCACCCATCTTGCTACATCCCATTCCTTCCCCCATCTCGGTACGCCCAATTCCCACCACCCATTCTTGATACCTATCAATCGTACCCCCATCTCGCTACCACCCATTCCCACCAACAATCCCTATATTCCCCATTCCCACCACCCATCCCGCTAACCCCATTAAAACCACCCATGCCGCTACCCACTATTCCAACTACCCATCCTGCTACCGCCCATTCGTTCCCCCATCTTGCTACGCCCCATTTCCACCACCCATCTTGCTACCTCTCATTTCTTTCATCATCTCGCTACCCCCACTCCCACCACACATCTCGCTACCCCCCATTCCTTTCCCTATCTCGCTACCACCCATTCCTACCACCCATCCTGCTACCCCCCATTCCCACCACCCATCCCGCTAACTCCCATTTCTTCCCCCATCTCGCTACCCCCGATCCTGCCACCCATCTCGCTAAACCCCATTCCCACCACCCATCCCGCTACCCTCCATTCTTACCACCCATCACGCTACCTTTCAATCCTTCCCCCATCTCGTTACCACCCATTCTCACCACCCATCCCGCTACCCCCCATTTCCACCACCCATCCTGCTGCCCCCCATTCCCACCACCTATCCTGCTATCCCCAATTCCTTCCCCCATCTCGCTACCCCTCATTCCTTCCCCCATCTCGCTATCACCTTTTCCCACGACCATCTCTCTACCCCCCATTCCCACCACCCATCTCGCTACCTAACATTCCCACCAACCATCCCGCTACCCCCCATTCCCACCACCCATCCCGCTACCTCCCATTCCTTCCCCCGTCTTGCTACGCCCCATTCCCACCATCCATCTTGCTACCTCCCATTCCATCCCCCATCTCGCTACCCCCATTCCCACCACCCATCCCGCTATCTCCCATTCCAACTACCCATCTCGCTACATCTGATTCCTTCCCCCATCGCGCTACGCCCCATTCCCACCATCCATCTTAATATCTATCATTCCCGCCATCCATCCCGCTCCCTCTCATTTCTTACCCCATCTCGCTACCCCCCATTCCAACTACCCATCCCGCTACCCCCCATTCTAACCACCCATTCCGCTACCCCCCATTTCAACCACCCATCACGCTTCCTCCAATTTCTTACCCCATCTCGCTACCCCCCTCCCCATTCCAACCACCTATCCCGCTACCCCCATTCCAACCATCCATCCCGCTACCTACCATTTCCACCACCCATCTTGCTACATCCCATTCCTTCCCCCATCTCGGTACGCCCAATTCCCACCACCCATTCTTGATACCTATCAATCGTACCCCCATCTCGCTACCACCCATTCCCACCAACAATCCCTATATTCCCCATTCCCACCACCCATCCCGCTAACCCCAGTAAAACCACCCATGCCGCTACCCACTATTCCGACTACCCATCCTGCTACCGCCCATTCGTTCCCCCATCTTGCTACGCCCCATTTCCACCACCCATCTTGCTACCTCTCATTTCTTTCATCATCTCGCTACCCCCACTCCCACCACACATCTCGCTACCCCCCATTCCTTTCCCTATCTCGCTACCACCCATTCCTACCACCCATCCCGCTACTCCCCATTCCCACCACCTGTCCCGCTACCCCCATTCCCACCACCCATCCTGCTACCCCCCATTCCCACCACCCATCCCGCTAACTCCCATTTCTTCCCCCATCTCGCTACCCCCGATCCCGCCACCCATCTCGCTAAACCCCATTCCCACCACCCATCCCGCTACCCACCATTCCCACCACTCATACCGCTACCCGCCATTCCTATCTCACTAACTCCAATTCCTTCAATCTCGCTACCTCCCATTCTCTCCACCTATTCCGGTACCTCCCACTCCGTCCCCTATCTCGCTACCCCCTATTCCCACCACCCATCCCGCTACCTAACATTCCCACCACCCATTCCGCTACCTCCCATTCCTTCCCCCACCTTGCTACCCCCAATTTCCACCACCATCCCGCTACCTAACATTCCCACCACCCATCCAACTACCTTCCATACCTTCGCCCATCTCGCTACCTCCCATTCCCACCACCTATCCCGCTACCTCCAATTCCTTCCCCCATTTCTTTACTTCCCATTCACACCACCCATCCCGCTACCTCCAAATCCTTCCCTCATCTCGCTACCTCCATTCCCACTATCCATCCCGCTACCCCCAATTCCCACCACCCATCCCGCTACCCCCCAGTCGGACAACTTATCCCGCTACCTCCCATTCCTTCCACCATCTCGTTACCCCCATTCCCACTAACCATTTCGCTACCCACCATTCCCACCACCCATCTTGCTACCTCTCATTCCTTCCCCCATGTCGCTACCCCCCAATCCCACCACCGATCCCGGAAACCCCCAATTCCACCCACAATTTCGCTATCTCTTATTCCTTCCCCCATCTCGCTACCCCCCATTTCCACCACCCATCCCGCAAACCCCTTTTCTCACCACCTATCCCGCTACCCTACATTCCCACCACCCATCTCGATACCTCCCATTCCCACCACCTATCTCGTTCCGACCATTCCCACCACCCATCCCGCTACCTCCCATTCCTTCCCCCATCTCGCTAGCCCCCATTCTTACCACCCATGCAGCTAACCCCCATTCCAACCACCCATCCCGCTACCCTCCATTCTCACGACATATCCCACTACCCCCCATAATTTCGCCCATCTCGCTACCCCCCATTCCCACCACCCATTCCGCTACCTCCCATTCCCAAACCCATCCCGCTACCTCCCATTTCTTCCCCCATTTCGCTACCTCCTATTCTCACCACCCATCCTGCTACCAAACATTCCTTCCCCCATCTCGTTACCAACCATTCCCACCACCCATCCCGCTACCCTCCATTCCCACAACCCATCCCGCTACTCTCCATTCCCCACCACCCATTCTGCTGCCTCCCATTCCTTCCCCTTATCTATTTACCTCCCATTCCCACCACCCTTCCCGCTACCCCCCATTCCCACCACCCATTCCGCTACCTTCCATTCCCACCACCCATTCCGCTACCTCCCATTCCCACCAACCATACCGCTACCCACCCACCCATTCCCACCACCCATCCCGCTATTTCCTATTCCCACCACCCTAACTCCAATTCCTTCCCCCATCTCGCTACCCCCAATTCCTACCTAACATCTCGCTACCCCCAATTCCCACTACCCATCCAATTTCCTCCCATATCTTAACCCATCTCGCTACCCCCACTACCCCCCAAATCCACTTCCTATCCTGCTACCTCCCATTCCTTCCCCAATCTCGCTACCCCCCATTCACACCACCCATCCCGCTACCTCCCATTCCTTCCCTCATCTCGCTACCCCTATTCCCACCACCAATCATGCTACCCCCCATTCCCACAACCCATCTTGCTACCCCTATTCCCACCAACCATCCTGCTACCCCCCATTCCCACCACCAATCCCGCTACCTCCCATTCCTTCCCTCATCTCGCTACCCCTATTTTCACCACCCATCCTGCTACCCCCCATTCCCACCATTCATCCCGCTACCCCCCAGTCCCACCACTTATCCCGCTACCTCCCATTCCTTCCCCCATCTCGCTACCCCCCATTCCCACCACCCATCCCGCTACACGCATTCCCACCACCCATCCCTCTACCCCCTATTCCCACCACCCATCCAGCTAACTCCCATTCCTTCCACCCATCTTGCTACCTCTCATTCCTTCTCCCATCTCGCTACCACCCATTCCCACCACCCATCCTGCAAACCCCCAATCCCAACATTCATCTCGCTACCTCCCATTCCTTCCCCCATTTCGCTACCCCCCCATTCCCACCACCCATCCCGCAAACCACTATTCCCACTACCAATCTATCTACCTCCCATTACCACCAACCATCTCGTACCGACTATTCCCACCACCCATATCGCTACCTCCCATTCCTTCGCCCATTTCGCTAGCCCACATTTCCATCAACCATCTCGCTACACTTCATTCCCACCACCCATCCTGCTACCCCAATTCCCACCACCCATCCCGCTAACTCCCATTCCTTCCCCCATCTCGCTACCACCCATTGCTACCACCCATCCCGCTACTCGCAATTCTGACCACCCATCCCGCTACCCCCCGTTCCTACCACCCATCCAGCTACCTCCCATTCTTTTCCCCATCTCGCTACCACCCATTCATAAAACCCATCCCGTTACCTCCCATTCCTCTCCATCTCGCTACCACACATTCCATCAACCCATCCCGCTTCCTCCTATTCCCACCACTTATTTCGTACCACGCTATACCACCACCCATCTCGTACCTCCCATTACCACCACCCATCTCGAACCTCCCATTCTCACCACACATCCTGCTACCTCCCATTCCTTCCCCCATCTCGCTACCCCAATTCCCACCACCCATCCCGCTACCTCCCATTCCTTCCCCATCTCGCTACCTCACATTCCCACAACCCATCTCGCTACCTCACATTCCCACCACCCATCTCGCTACCTCCCATTCCCACCACCCATCTCGTACCTCTTATTTCAACCACCCATCTCGCTACCTCCCATTCCTTTCGCCATCTTGCTACCCCCCATTCCCACCACCCATCCCGCTACTTCCTTATCCCACAACCCATCCTGCTACCTCCCATTCTTTCCCCCATCTCGCTACCCCCAATTCCTACCAAACATCCCGCTACCCCCCATTCCCACCACCCATCTTGCTACCTCTCATTCCTTCCCTCATCTCGCTACCCCCCATTCCCACAGCCCATCCCGCAAACACCTATTCCCACCACAAATGCAGCTACCCCCCATTCCCACCACCCATCCCGCAAACCCCCAATCCCACCACCCATCCCGCTAACCCCCATACCTTCCCCCATTTTGCTACCCCCCATTCCCATCACCCATCTCGCTACACCCCATTCCCACCACCCATTCTGCTACCTCCTATTCCCACCACCCATCCCGCTAACTCCCATTCCTTCTTCCATCTCGCTACGCCCCATTCCCACCACCCATCTTGATACCTATCATTCCCACCACCCATCCCACTACCTACCATTTCTTACCCCATCTCGCTACCCCCCCCATTTCTTCCACGATCTCGCCACCCCAAATTCCCACCACACATCCCGCTACCTCCAATTCCTTCCCCCGTCTCGCTACCACCCTATCCAATCACCCATCCCGATACATCCCATTCCTACCCCATCTCGCTGCGCCCCATTCCCACCAACAATCACGCTACCCCCATTCCCACCACCCATCCCGCTACCCCCCATTCCAACCACCCATCCCGCCAACCCCCATTCCCACCACCTATCCCGCTAACACCCGTTCCTTCCCCCATCTCGCTACGCCCCATTCCCACCACCCATCTTGCTACCTCTCATTTCTTCCCCCATCTCGCTACCCCCCAATCCAACCACCCATCCCGCTACCCCCCATTCCAACCACCCATCCCGCTACCCCCCATTCCCACCACCCATCCTGCTAACCCCCCTTCCCACCACCCATCCCGCTACCCCCCATTTCCACCACCCATCTTGCTACCTCTCATTCCTTTCATCATCTCGCTACACCCCATTTCCACCACACATCTCGCTACCCCCCCATTCCCATCACCCATCTTGCTACCCCCCATTCCCACCACCCGACCTGCTACCCCCATTCCCACCACCCATCCCGCTAACTCCCATTCCTTCCACCATCACGCTACCATCCGTTCCTACCACCCATTCTGCTACTTACCATTCCCACCACCCGTCCCGCTACCCCCATTCTTACCACCCGACTTGCTACCCCCAATTCCCACCACCCATCCCGCTAACTCCCAATCCTTCCCCCAGCTCGTTACTACCCATTCTCACCACCCATCCCGCTACCCACCTATTCCACCAGCCATCCCGCTATCTCCCATTCCCACTACCCATCCCGTTACATCCAGTTCCTTCTCCCATCTCGCTACGCCCCATTCCTACCACCCATCTCGATACCATCATTCGTTCTCCCATCTCGCTACCACCTATTCCCACCAACAATCCCTCTACCTCCCATTCCCACCACAAATCTCGCTACCCCCATTCCCTCCAGCCATCCCGCTATCTCCAATTCCCACCACCCATCCCGCTACCTCCCATTCCTTTCATCATCTCGCTACCCCCAATCCCACCAGCCATTCCGCTATCTCCCATTCCCACCACCCATCCCGCTACCCCCCATTCCTTTCATCATCTTGCTACCCCCAATCTAACAAGCCATTCCTCTATCTCCCATTCCCACCACCCATCCTGCTACACCTCTTCCCACCACCCATCCCGCTACCCCCTATTCCCACCACCTATCCCGCTACCTCCTTTTCCTACTACCCATCCCGCTACCGCCCAATAATTTCCCCATCTCGCTACCCCCCCTATTTCCACCACACATCTCGCTACCCTTAATTCCCATCACCCACCTCGCTACACCCCATTCCCACCACGCATCCTGCTACCCCCCATTCCCATCACCCATCCCGCTACCTCCCATTCCTTCCCCCATCTCGCTACCACCCATTCCTACCACTTATCCCGCTACTCCCATTCCAACCACCCATCCCGCTACCCCTATTCCCACCACCCATCCCGCTACCCTCCATTCTTACCACCCATCACGCTACCTCCAAATCCTTCCCCCATCTCGTTACCACCCATTCTCACCACCCATCCCGCTACCCCCCCATTTACACCACCCATCATGCTGCCCCCCATTCCCACCACCTATCCTGCTATCCCCAATTCCTTCCCCCATCTCGCTACCCCCCATTCCTTCCCCCATCTCGCTACCACCTTTTCCCACAACCATCTCTCTACCCCCCATTCCCACCACCCATATCGCTACCTACCATTCCCACCAACCATCCCGCTACCCCCCATTCCCACCACCCATCCCACTACCTCCCATTCCTTCCCCCGTCTTGCTACGCCCCATTCCCACCATCCATCTTGCTACCTCCCATTCCTTCCCCCATCTCGCTACCCCCATTCCCACCACCCATCCCACTATCTCCCATTCCAACTACCCATCTCGCTAAATCCCATTCCTTCCCCCATCTTGCTACGCCCCATTCCCAATACCCATCTTAGTATCTATCATTCCCGCCATCCATCCCGCTCCCTCTCATTTCTTTCCCCATCTCGCTACTCCCATTCCAAACACCCATCCTGCTACCCCCCATTCCAACCACCCATTCCGCTACCCCCCATTCCAACCACCCATCCCGCTACCTCCAATTTCTTTCCCCATCTCGCTACCCCCCCCCCCCATTCCAACCACCTATCCCGCTACCCCCCGTTCCAACCACCCATCCCGCTAACCCCATTCCAACCACCCATCCCGCTATCCACTATTCCTACTACCTATCCCGCTGCCGCCCATTCGTTCCCCCATCTCGCTACGCCCCATTTCCACCACCCATCTTGCTACCTCTCATTTCTTTCATCATCTCGCTACCCCCATTCCAACCACACATCTCGCTACCCCCCATTCCCATCACCCATCTCGCTACACCCCATTCCCACCACCCATCCTGCTACTCCCCATTACCACCACGCATCCCGCTAACTCCCATTCCTTTCCCCATCTCGCTACCACCCATTCCTACCACCCATCCCGCTAATCCCCATTCCCACCACCCGTCCCGCTACCCCCATTCCCAACACCCATCCTGCTACCCCCCATTCCCACCACCCATCCCGCTACCTCACATTCCTTCCCCCATCTCGCTACCACCTTTTTTCACCATCCATCTCGCTGCCTCCCATTCCCACCACCCATCTAGTTACCTCCCATTCCATCCACCCATCTCGTACCCCTCATTCTCACCAACCATCCCGCTACCCCCCATTCCCACCACCCATCCCGCTACCTCCCATTCCTTCCCCCGTCTCGCAACCACCCTATCCCACCACCCATCCTGTTACCTCCGATTCCTTAACCTATCTCGTAACCTCCCATTCCGCTCACCCATCCCGCTACCTCCCATTTCTTACCCCATCTCGCCCCCCCATTTCTACCACCCATCTCGCTACCTCCAATTCATTATCCCGTCTCGCTTCCACACTCTTCATTCCCACCACCCATCCCGCTACCCACAATCCCACCACCCATCCCGCTACCCCCCATTCTTACCACCCATCACGATACCTCCCAATAATTCCCCCATCTCGTAACCACCCTTTCTCACCACCCATCTCGCTATCCCCCATTTCCACCACCCATCCTGCTACCCCCTATTTCCACCATCCATCCTGCTACCCCCCATTCCCAACACCCATCCCGCTACCTCTATATCCCACAACCCATCCCGCTACCCCACATTTCCACCACCCATCATGCTACCACCTATTCCCACCACCCATCCTGCTACCCCCTATTTCCACCACCCATCCTGCTACCCCCCATTCCCACCACCCATCCCGCTACCGCCCATTCCTTCCCCCATCTTGCTACCACCTTTTCCCACCACCATCTCGCTACCTCCCAATCCTTCCCCCATCTCGCTACCCCCATTCCTTTACCCATCTCGCTACCACCTTTTCCCACCACCATCTCGCTACCTCCCATTCCCACCAACCATCTTGCTACCTCCCATTCCTTCCCCCATCTGGCTACCCCCATTCCCACCAGCCATCCCGCTATCCCCCTTTCCCACTACCTATTCCGCTACATCCCATTCCTTCCCCCATCTCGCTACACCTTATTCCCACCACCCATCTTGATACCTATCATTCGTACCCCCATCTCGCTACCACCCATTCCCACCAAAAATCCCTCTACCCCCCATTCCCCCCACCCATCCCGCTAACCCCATTCCAACCACCCATCCCGCTACCCTCCATTCCCACCACCCATCCTGCTACCCCCCTTCCCACCACCCATCTCACTACCCCCCCCTATTCCCGCCACCTATCCTGCTACCTCCTATTCCTACTACCCATCCTGGTACCGCCCATTCGTTCCCCCATCTCGCTACGCCCCATTTCCACCACCCATCTTGCTACCTCTCATTCCTTTTATAATCTCGCTACCCCCATTTCCACCACACATCTCGCTACCCCCTATTCCCATCACCCATCTCGCTACAACCCCTTTCACCACCCATCCCGCTACCCCCCCATTTACACCACCCATCATGCTGCCCCCCATTCCCACCACCTATCCTGCTATCCCCCATTCCTTCCCCCATCTCGCTACCCCCCATTCCTTCCCCCATCTCGCTACCACCTTTTCCCACAACCATCTCTCTACCCCCCATTCCCACCACCCATATCGCTACCTACCATTCCCACCAACCATCCCGCTACCCCCCATTCCCACCACCCATCCCACTACCTCCAATTCCTTCCCCCGTCTTGCTACGCCCCATTCCCACCATCCATCATGCTACTTCCCATTCCTTCCCCCATCTCGCTACCCCCATTCCCACCACCCATCCCACTATCTCCCATTCCTACTACCCATCTCGCTAAATCCCATTCCTTCCCCCATCTCGCTACGCCCCATTCCCAATACCCATCTTAGTATCTATCATTCCCGCCATCCATCCCGCTCCCTCTCATTTCTTACCCCATCTCGCTACCCCCATTCCAAACACCCATCCCGCTACCCCCCATTCCAACCACCCATTCCGCTACCCCCCATTCCAACCACCCATCCTGCTACCTCCAATTTCTTTCCCCATCTCGCTACCCCCCCATTCCAACCACCTATCCCGCTACCCCCCGTTCCAACCACCCATCCCGCTACCTCCCATTTCCACCACCCATCTTGCTACATCCCATTCCTTCCCCCATCTCGCTACCACCCATTCCCACCAACAATCCCTATATTCCCCATTCCCACCACCCATCCCGCTAACCCCATTCCAACCACCCATCCCGCTACCCACTATTTCTACTACCTATCCCGCTACCGCCCATTCGTTCCCCCATCTCGCTACGCCCCATTTCCACCACCCATCTTGCTACCTCTCATTTCTTTCATCATCTCGCTACCCCCCATTCCAACCACACATCTCGCTACCCCCCATTCCCATCACCCATCTCGCTACACCCCATTCCCACCACCCATCCTGCTACTCCCCATTACCATCACGCATCCCGCTAACTCCCATTCCTTTCCCCATCTCGCTACCACCCATTCCTACCACCCATCCCGCTAATCCCCATTCCCACCACCCGTCCCGCTACCCCCATTCCCAACACCCATCCTGCTACCCCCCATTCCCACCACCCATCCCGCTACCTCACATTCCTTCCCCCATCTCGCTACCACCTTTTTTCACCACCCATCTCGCTGCCTCCCATTCCCACCACCCATCTAGTTACCTCCCATTCCATCCACCCATCTCGTACCCCTCATTCTCACCAACCATCCCGCTACCCCCCATTCCCACCACCCATCCCGCTACCTCCCATTCCTTCCCCCGTCTCGCAACCATCCTATCCCACCACCCATCCTGTTACCTCCGATTCCTTAACCTATCTCGTAACCTCCCATTCCGCTCACCCATCCCGCTACCTCCCATTTCTTACCCCATCTCGCCCCCCCATTTCCACCACCCATCTCGCTACCTCCAATTCATTATTCTGTCTCGCTTCCACACTCTTCATTCCCACCACCCATCCCGCTACCCACAATCCCACCACCCATCCCGCTACCCCCCATTCTTACCACCCATCACGATACCTCCCAATAATTCCCCCATCTCGTAACCACCCTTTCTCACCACCCATCTCGCATTCCCCATTTCCACCACCATTCCTGCTACACCCTATTTCCACCATCCATCCTGCTACCCCCCATTCCCACCACCCATCCCGCTACCTCTATATCCCACAACCCATCCCGCTACCCCACATTTCCACCACCCATCATGCTACCCCCTATTCCCACCACCCATTCCGCTACTCCCATTCCCACCACCCATCCCGCTACCCCCCATTCTTACCACCCATCCCGCTACCCCCCAATCCTTCCCCCATCTCGTTATCACCCATTCTCACCACCCATCCTGCTAACCCCTATTTCCACCACCCATCCTGCTACCCCCCATTCCCACTACCCATCCCGCTACCGCCCATTCCTTCCCCCATCTTGCTACCACCTTTTCCCACCACCATCTCGCTACCTCCCAATCCTTCCCCCATCTCGCTACCCCCATTCCTTTACCCATCTCGCTACCACCTTTTCCCACCACCATCTCGCTACCTCCCATTCCCACCAACCATCCTGCTACACCCCATTCCCACCACCCATCCCGCTATCTCCCATTCCTTCCCCCGTCTCGCTACCACCCTATCCCACCACCCATCCCGTTACCTCCAAATCCTTAACCTATCTCGCTACCTCAAATTCCCAGCACCCATCTCGCTACCTCTCATTCCCACCTACCATCTCACTACCTCCCTTTCCCACCACACATCTCGCAACCTCTCATTCCCACCACCCATCTCACTACCTCCCATTCCCACCACCCATCTCTTACCTCTATTTCCACAACCATCTCGCTACCTCCCATTCCAACCACCCATTCCGCTACCCCCCTTTCCCACCACCCATCTTGCTACCGTGCATTCCTTCCCCCATCTCGCTATCACCCATTCCTGCCACCAATCCGGCTACTCCCCATTCCCACAACCCATCCCGCTTCCCCTCATTCCCACCACCCATTCCGCTACCCCCCATTCCTACCACCCATCCCGCTACTTTCCATTCCCACCATCCATCTTGCTACCTCCCATTCCTTCCCCCATCTGGCTACCCCCATTCCCACCAGCCATCCCGCTATCCCCTTTTCCCACTACCTATTCCGCTACATCCCATTCCTTCCCCCATCTCGCTACACCTTATTCCCACCACCCATCTTGATACCTATCATTCGTACCCCCATCTCGCTACCACCCATTCCCACCAAAAATCCCTCTACCCCCCATTCCCACCACCCATCCCGCTAACCCCATTCCAACCACCCATCCCGCTACCCTCCATTCCCACCACCCATCCTGCTACCCCCCCTTTCCACCACCCATCCCACTACCCCCCCCCATTCCCGCCACCTATCCTGCTACCTCCTATTCCTACTACCCATCCTGGTACCGCCCATTCGTTCCCCCATCTCGCTACGCCCCATTTCCACCACCCATCTTGCTACCTCTCATTCCTTTTATAATCTCGCTACCCCCCATTTCCACCACACATCTCGCTACCCCCTATTCCCATCACCCATCTCGCTACAACCCCTTTTACCACCCATCCTGCTACCTCCCATTCCCACCACTAATCCCGCTAACTCCCATTCCTTCCCCCATCTCGCTACCACCCATTCCTACCACCCATCCCGCTACTCCCCATTCCCACCACCCGTTTTGCTACCCCCATTCCCACCACCCATCCCGCTACCTCCTATTCTTACCACCTGCTATGGAACAAGTAAATAATATATGGGTAGTGACTAAAGTAAGAATTAAAAAGTCGAAATAAAACCCATTTTAGGATATTAAGAAAACCAATATAGGAAGTGAATAGTCACATGACTGCCCACGCTTACTCGGCAGTCTCAACCATAGCTTGTAATGGAACGCACGTATAATTAGACTCAGAGACCATTAGTAAAAATGTGTATTATGTAGCTATTATAATCTGTAATTGTTTTCATGGATGTGAAGTGAACAGTTAATAATATTAATAAATTACATATGCTGCAACAAGGAGTTCCTTTATTAATTTACAAGTTCAAATATATATATTGTGAAGTCGTCTGTTTTCAATGTATTGATATACAATAATACAGCAACTGTAGCAAATACACTCTGGAGAGACTGATTATTTTAATTGATGGTCCAACAAGAATTAAGGACATCAACAGATTTGGTGGCAGTTCGGTGCTAACAGACAACAAAGCTGAAATATATAATATATTGATTTTCGAGATTTTTCGAACAACAAGACATTCTAAAAACCACATGGAATATTATGTGAGTATACCAGTTTTTGAACATTTCAAAACTGAAGTCTGAGTCTATTATTTCACATCCATATGCTAATAATCTGATTGAGCAACATACTAGCTCTCAGAATATGTAAAATTTGTCCGCCGATGACAAAAATAACTTTATTATAAAATTCGATACAAAAAATCGAATAAAGTGACTATACATAGGTCATTATTTGCAACCGGAAAAAGTTTCGTTACCACATGTTGTCAACAAGGAACCTAAACTATATATATTCAAGTCCGATGTGACATACCCATATGTTGAAGCCTGATGTGACATGTATTACATGTTGAAGTCCGATGTGCTTACCAAAGATAAATAAATAACAATATTAAAACTTTAAATAATTAAATATTTAATGTGTATACCAAAGACATTTGACATTAATATTAATTAATGGTATACATTTTTTTTCTTGTGTTAATTCTAAAATTGGATTATACCATACTGTAGTGGAAACTTGAAGCAACTCAACTTGAAACAGTGTAAACATTCTTTGGATTATTAAATAATTAAGTTTCTCCTGGATTTCTACTCTGGATTTACATTCCAGTGATTTCGTACAGTGAATGTGTATTCATTTGGATTATTAATTAGTCTTTAATTTTAATCATATTCTTTACATTCATTAGTATGAATTATAAATATATATATGTATAAAGCGGGCTTGGTTGGAGGTAATTTTTAATCAAATCTCTTGTCTATTCTTATTCTGTCTATAATCTATTTCTGTTTCTTAAAAGAGATTGATTAGAAATGATTCTTTGTTAGGGTTATTTCTGTTAGTTGTCTTGACTTTGTTTGTTTTTGTTAAGAATTATTAAAGTACAATTACTATAGTCTTGTCAATGTTATACATGATGTGATTCTTTGTCAAAAATTCCTCTTTCTTGTGGTCCAAGCAGCATTAGTGTGTTTCAATATTGTAATTGTTTTTTTTTTTTTGTATTGTTACTTGATAAAAAAAACTTTTTTTTGTGTATTTTTTGAAATATCATTAATATGCATTAGTTAGTTTTTGAGATATTCAATATGGTCTCTGAGTATAATGGTCTATGGTAAGAACAATAACAATAATAAGTTATTCACCAATATAATAATAATATGAATAATCAGATTCATAACTATATGATTTAAGTAGTGCCTAAAAATACATGTAACTACAATTAACAAAATAATAATTGATATCTAATACATGTAACTACAAATGTATGTAATATACACAATATAACAAATGACATAGCCTCTATAACAATAATATTGTGCTGTGCAGTGCTAATAAAATAGTATTGTTTAAGATTGATATTGCAATAAACAATAATAGAATACTTGCTTATAATAACATTAATCTAATTGGTATGTGCCATCATTCCTGCTAATAATATTGTATATGTGCTAACATTAGTAATAATAAGATTGTACGTTGCTTTGTGGAAAATAATTGTTGCAACCTATATAGTAATAATAAGAAATAATAAGTCATAATAGCAAAAGTGACTTGACTTGCATTCAACTCTACTATAAAATTGCTAATAATAATAAACTAAACAAGCCATAATACAAAATGTGTCTTGGCTTAGCTAATATTTCATGATTCTAGCATCTTGCATCTAGCATTATAAGCATCTTTCTTTAGCATAGGATTATAAAAGTTGCTGTAATATAAAAATGCTCATTCTGTAGTTAATAAATATTGTCATTCAGTATAGGAATAAAAGATTGCTGTACTATAAAATAGTGCATTATAATAATTGTACTGTACTATAATATCATAAATCTTGACATTCACAATAAACAATAATGGAGTCAAAGATTCAATTACTCTATGATGAGGCTAAATTGTTAGCAAAAGAATATGGTATTACTGATAAGAAGGAATATCAGGAATTTGTTGAAAATAAAGTTAAACAATTGAAGAAAGAATTAGCAGATAAGGAAAGAGATGAGCAAGCAGAATTAAGGGCTCATGAAATTAAACAGAAAGAACTAGAATTAAATAAAGAAAAAGAATTGAAGGAACTAGGATTGAATACAGAAAAAGAAATTCAGTTGAAAGAAAATAAATTAAAATTAGACCATGAATTGGAATTGGCTAAATTACAAAATACTAAAGTTGAGCAAACAAATAATGAAAAATCAAAACATGGTGTAAGATTTAAAATGCCTCCTTTTGATGGAAAAGAGAAAATTGTAGATTTTCTAAATCTATTTGAGGCCACATGTAAGGGATATGGGATTCCCATTTCAGAATATTACATTCACCTTATTCCACAATTGAAAGACAAGGGTAGGGAAGCTCTATCTCACATTGATAAAGAAATAACTGAATATGCCATTATCAAAGAACAGTTAATTAAATTCTTTATTCACTCTGAGGATTATTATAGACAAAAGTTCCACAACTTTATCTTAACTGACAAGATAGAACCGAGAGCTTTTGTGTCTGAAGTGAAAACATTTTTACTTAGTAAAAATAGATACCAAAAATCCTAATGAGATTATAGAAATCATGGTTGTTGATAAAGTATAAGAACGAGCTTCTAAACCATTGTTTACTCACATTATTGAAAGAAAAGTGAAGACAGTTGAAAATTTGATAGATGCCATCTCAAATTTTAAAAATAGTCATCCTAATGTAGAACTGACTAAACAAAATCAAACATTAAATACAATTCAGCATAGAAGAAGGAGCTATTCACCTCCTAGGTGTAGACATAATCAATTTGGTAATAGAAAAAAGTTTGGTAATCAACCAAAATCTAATAATTACAGATGTATTTTTTGCAATGGTACAAACCATTCATCAGAATATTGTTACAGGAATAACAATGCAAGAGGTAGAAATTTCAATCCAAACTTCAATAGATCAAATATTGATCATAGAAATTTTTCAAATCAAAATTTTTCTAATTTTGATAATAGAAATTTTCCAAATCAGAATTTTTCAAATTTTGAAAACAGAAATTTGTCAAATCAGAATTTTTCCAATAACAATGTGTTAAATCAAAATTTTGGAAGGCAAGATTTTCCTAATACTCAAAATAGACCTCAATCAAATTTTCAAAATAGAAGAAATAGAGGAAAACAAAACAATTCCACATCTCAAACAAATAATGTGATATTTGAAAACAGGGGTCAATTAATACTTTTTCCTGCTTATGTGGAAAAAAAGAATACATACTGTTTGAGGGATACAGGGTCCAGTATAATATGTGTAGATGAAAGTATCATTCCAAATCAGAAACCCACCAATATTATAAGAGTGGATACTATAAAACTTGGAAATGGTTCCACTGTAAATTGTCCTGTCACTATAATAGACATTGATTGTCCTTGGCTTACAGGAAAAACAGAGGCAGCCATAATGAAAAACTGTGTTGCACCTTTAATTATTGGTAATTCTTTCAATGTCAAACATGATAATAGTTTTGACATTTTTCAAAAATGGATGAATGACAAATCCAATGATTTAAATTTGAAACCTGTTCTATTGCAAAATGAAGAGTTGGTAGATTTACCAGAACAAGAATTTTATCCTGCTCTACAAACTTTTAATTTTTTACAAACCATAGGAAAGTCAGAAAATAATATTCTCCATTAGACACCTAATATTGACTTATCCATAAATAATGAAAAGGATAATCCTATTCCGAAATGGAATGGAACAGAAAAACTAGAACAGTATGTAAACAAATTTGAAAGTCAATGTGAAATAAACAATGTACCAAAAGAATTACATGCTATTTCACTATGTAAACATTTAGAAGGTCATAAACAAATATTCAACATTGCTAAAAATCAAATATCTGATTTTACTAAAATGAAGACTGAGATATTAGCATACATTGATAGTCCCCATAAAAAGGAAACTCAAATGAAAAAAAACAGAAAATATCAGTTTAGTAAACATGCCTTTTGATGAGCTAACTCTAAAAAAAGAACAGAATGAAGATCAATACATAATTAAAATAGTATCAGAAATTGAAAAAGGTCAGGTTAAAAATAAAAACATGGAAATAATAAATGGCATTCTCTTTAGAAAGGACAATAAATTAGATGTAACTCAAATAGTTATACCTAAAACATTAACTGTCAAAGTAATGCACATTTCGCATAACAATGCATTATCAGGTCATTTGAGTAGTAAGAAAACAGTTTGTAAACTCAAAAAGAATTTCTGGTGGCCTAAACTGGAAAAAGATTTGAAAACATTTATTAAAAGCTGTGCTACCTGTCTTAGACATAATAAAAAAGATTCTAAACATAAGGCTCCATTACAAATGACTGATACAATACATAAACCTTTTTATAAAATTGCAGTTGAAATATTTGGGCCCATTAAACAAACTAAAACTTCCAAAGCAAAGTTTGCGTTAACCATAATAGACATGGGGAGTAGATGGATTGAGGTAGTTCCTTTAAGGGAAATAACTGCAGAAAGGGTCTGAAATGCTCTTTTACCTATCTTTTGTCGTTTCGGGTTTCCAAAGTTCATATTGAGTGACAATGGAACTCAATTCAAATCAAACCTTACTCAAGCTTTTGCACAAATGTTTAAAATCACTCAAATTTTTAGTTCTATATACCATCCTGAATCAAATGGTATGATTGAAAGGGCTAATCAAACAATAAAACAAATGATAACTAAAGTGTGTGAAGAGCATCCATTTGAATGGGATGATTACCTTCCTGCTATTTTGTTTGCTTATAGACAATCGGTTCATGAAAGCACAGGTTTTTCACCATTTGAATTAGTGCTTGGCAAAAATCCCAATGGACCATTGGATAATTTCAAATCAGAATTGTTAGGAATTAAAGAAAAAAAAATGTCTCCATTTGACTTAGTCAATAAAACTGAAGAACATATGAAAACAGCTTATGAATTTGCTGTACAAAAAAATCAAGAAATCAAATCTAAAACTTTAATCAGAGAAAATATTCATAAGAATATGAGAAAACTAGAAGTTGGTAATAAAGTACTTGTTTATTTGCCAATTGGCACTGGCAATACTATGGAATGGAAAGGACCTTTTGAAATTATACATAAGTTATCTGATGTAACTTACAAAGTTAACATTAATAACAAAGAAAAAATTATCCATTTAAACAATTTAAGAGCTTATGAGGAAAACCAAATAAATGACAGTCAGTCAGATAATGAAAGCAAAATACAAAATAACAATATCATAATTTTTGAAGATAACAATGTTCAAAACATTCCAAACATTGACTATTTTTGTGGTATAACCACACTAGCCAATGATGAAATAGATCAAATACAGTTAGACCATATTGAAAATGAAATGGTTAAAAACAATATTTTAAATTTATTGAATAAATTTAAAACAACAATAACAGAGAAACCAGGATTAACAAATGTCATTGAACATAAAATAGAATTGACTGATCAAAAACAATTTAGATCAAAAGCATATAATATTCCTCAAATGCTTGTTGAAAAGGTAGATAAGGAATTAGACCAACTCATTGAAAGTAAGATAATAGAAAAATCTATGTCTCAGTACTCGTCACCCATGGTGATTGTTAGAAAAAAAAATGGTTCCATCAGATTATGTTGTGATTATCGCAAACTTAATAATGTAACTAAAATTGATCAAGAGGGTTTGCCCAATAAAGACCATATAATTAACACTATGGCCACAGGTAAAATATTTACTACCATAGATTTAACAAGAGGATTTTGGCAAGTGCCTAATGATGAGAAATCAAAGGATTATACAGCTTTTATTACACATAAAGGCATATTTAATTGGAACGTCATGCCCTTCGGTTTGGTCAATAGTACTGCTACATTCACTAAACTAATGAGACATATTTTACCTCACAATAAAAATATAGTTCACTATGTGGATGATATTTGTATTTTCACAAATACTTGGGATGAACACTTAATTCTATTAGAAGAAGTGTTGCAAATATTGAAGGACAATAACTTAACAGTATCTCCTTCAAAATTAAAAATAGGAAAAACTGAGGTTGAATTTCTAGGACATAAATTTGAAAATGGCCAAGTAAAACCAACACAGCACTTACATAAAAAAAATCTAGAAATACAAACGCCTAAAACAAAAAAGCATGTAAGGGCATTACTTGGATTGTTTAACTATTACAGTAAATTTATTCCAAACTATAGTCAAATAGTCAGACCTATTATAGATCTAACTAAAAAGTATCAACCCAATATTGTAAATTGGACTGTCCAATGTGAAAAATCATTTAAAATCCTAATAGATGCATTTTCTAAGGAACCAATACTAGAAACAATTCAAAAAGATGATGACATATTTATAGCTTGTGATGCCTCAAAGTCAGGTTTGGGGCTTGTATTTACAAAAAGGTCATTGTGGACTCTGAAATAGTATATAAACCTGCCTTTTATGTAAGTCGTGCACTGACTAAAAGTGAAAGGAATTTTGATGTCATAGAATTAGAGGGTTTGTGTATAGTCTATGCTGTACTTAAGTTTCAATACTATTTGTTGGGTCGTCAATTCACAATTCTCACAGACCATAAACCGCTTGTGAATTTTAATGTCTCTAATGTCAATAACAAAAGAATAAACAAATATGCTTTACTTCTATCAGATTACAAATTTCAGATAAAAAGTATTGTAGGAAAAGATAACCATTTACCTGATGTGCTGTCGAGATTATCGATACACATCACTGACATCCAATAGTTTATCTCAGTATTACTGAAGTTGATTAGACAATGCCAAAAGATAATTGTCTATGACTAATTGTCGTATAAACATTAGACATTATTCTTTGTGTCTTTTGGTTATATTTGTACCTATAAAATTTTTTTTAATTGTTTGTACATATATTAAATGAATTTTTTCTCTATGTATTATTAAATGAATGATTATATACATTAATTAAAATTAAGATAATTTTTTTTCATTATTGTAAACATTTTTCGTATCAAAAATAATAATAAATTATTATTTTTTCTCTGTGGTTGGGGGGTATGCTATGGAGAAAGTAAATAATATATGGGTAGTGACTAAAGTAAGAATTAAAAAGTCGAAATAAAACCCATTTTAGGATATTAAGAAAACCTATATAGGAAGTGAATAGTCACATGACTGCCCACGCTTACTTGGCAGTCTCAACCATAGCTTGTAATGGAACGCACGTATAATTAGACTCAGAGACCATTAGTAAAAATGTGTATTATGTAGCTATTATAATCTGTAATTGTTTTCATGGATGTGAAGTGAACAGTTAATAATATTAATAAATTACATATGCTGCAACAAGGAGTTCCTTTATTAATTTACAAGTTCAAATATATATATTGTGAAGTCGTCTGTTTTCAATGTATTGATAGACAATAATTCAGCAACTGTAGCAAATACACTCTGGAGAGACTGATTATTTTAATTGATGGTCCAACAAGAATTAAGGATATCAACACCACCCATCACGCTACCTCCAAATCCTTCCCCCATCTCGTTACCAACATTCTCACCATCCATCCCGCTACCCTCCATTTCCACCAGCCATCCCGCTATCTCCCATTCCCACTACCTAATTATACGTGCGTTCCATTACAAGCTATGGTTGAGACTGCCATTCGCTACCTCCCATTCCCATCACCCATCTCGTTACCACCCATTCTCACCACCCATCCCGCTACCCCCAATTTCCACCACCCATCCTGCTTCCCCCTATTTCCACCACCCATCCTGCTACCCCCCATTCCCACCACCAATCCCGCTACCTCCCATTCCCACCACCCGTCCCGCTACCCCCCATTTCCACCACCCATCCTGCTACCCCCTATTCCCACCACCCATCCCGATACCCCATTCCCACCACCCATCCCGCTACCCCCCATTCTTATAACCCATCACGCTACCTCCCAATCCTTCCCCCATCTCGTTATCACCAATTCTCACCACCCATCCTGCTACCCCCTATTTCCACCACCCATCCTGCTACCCCCCATTCCCACCACCCATCCCGCTACCTCCTATTCTTACCATCCATCCCGCTACCCCCCATTTCCACCACCCATCCTGCTACCCCTATTTCCACCACCCATCCTGCTACCCCCCATTCCCACCACCCATTTCGCTACCTCCCATTCTCACCACCCATCCCGCTACCCTCCATTCCCACCACCCATCCTGCTACCCCCTATTTCCACCACCCATCCTGCTACCCCCCATTCCCACCACCCATCCCGCTACCGCCCATTCCTTCCCCCATTTCGCTACCACCTTTTCCCACCACCATCTCGCTACCTCCCATTCCTTCCGCCATCTCGCTACCACCTTTTCCCACCACCATCTCGCTACCCTTTAATCCCACCACCCATCTCGCTACCTCCCATTCCCACCAACCATCCCGCTACCCCCCATTCCCACCACCCATCCCGCTACCTCCCATTCCTTCCCCCGTCTCGCTACCACCCTATCTCACCACCCATCCCGTTACCTTCAATTCTTTAACCTATCTCGCTACCTCACATTCCCACCACTAATCTCGCTACCTCTCATTCCCACCACCCATCTTACTACCTCCCATTCCCACAACACATCTCTTACCTCTTATTTCCACCACCCATCTCGCTACCTCCCATTCCCACCACCCATCTTGCTACCGCCCATTCCTTCCCCCATCTCGCTATCACCCATTCCTACCACCAATCGCGCTACTCCCCATTCCCACAACCCATCCCGCTTCCCATCATTCCCAACACCCATTCCGCTACCCCCTCCATTCCTACCACCCATCCCGCTACCTTCCATTCCCACCATCCATCTTGCTACCTCCCATTCCTTCCCCCATCTCGCTACCCCCATTCCCAGCAGCCATCCCGCTATCTCCCTTTCCCACTACCCATTCCGCTACATCCCATTCCTTCCCCCATCTCGCTACACCTCATTCCCACCACCCATCTTGATACCTATCATTCGTACCCCCATCTCGCTACCACCCATTCCCACCAAAAATTCCTCTACTTCCCATTCCCACCACCCATCCCGCTAACCCCATTCCAACCACCCATCCTGCTACCCTCCATTCCCACCACCCATCCTGCTACCCTCCATTCCCACCACCCATCCTGCTACCCACCTTCCCACCACCCATTCCACTACTCCCCCCATTCCCACCACCTATCCGGCTACCTCCTATTCCTACTACCCATCCTGCTACCGCCCATTCGTTCCCCCATCTCGCTACGCCCCATTTCCACCACCCATCTTGCTACCTCTCATTCCTTTCATCATTACGCTACCCCCAATTTCCACCACACATCTCGCTACCCCCTATTCCCAACACCCATCTCGCTACAACCCCATCCCACCACCCATCCTGCTACCTCCCATTCCCACCACCTATCCGGCTACCTCCTATTCCTACTACCCATCCTGCTACCGCCCATTCGTTCCCCCATCTCGCTACGCCCCATTTCCACCACCCATCTTGCTACCTCTCATTCCTTTCATCATCTCGCTACCCCCAATTTCCACCACACATCTCGCTACCCCCTATTCCCAACACCCATCTCGCTACAACCCCATCCCACCACCCATCCTGCTACCTCCCATTCCCACCACCAATATCCGCTAACTCCCATTCCTTCCCCCATCTCGCTACCACCCATTCCTACCACCCATCCCGCTACTCCCCATTCCCACCACCCGTTTTGCTACCCCCATTCCCACCACCCATCCCGCTACCCCCCATTCTTACCACCCATCACGCTACCTCCAAATCCTGAACAATTCGGCTAGACACTGCGTCTGTGCTTTATTATTAACGGCAGCATTATATTATACACATTCTTTTGACTTTTGAATGGCGCTACGTGATCCTATTCAATTCATTATTTTACAAGTCTAAGTCCACGGTGCACAAATTATCACTATTGAAAGCTATTATCGGTTTTAATCAATTAGCCCATATTTTTTTTTAGTTCTAAAGAATGTTATGGTAAAGTGTACAAAATCATTATATATTTACACAAATCAACCACTTGAATGCGCTGCAAACACTTATATTTTTCAAATACACCTACAAAATTACGCAAATTTGTCTTTTCCGGCCTATGACTTGTGACATTGCGAGGGGGGGGGGGGATCGAAATCCGGTTATAAACCGGTTTTATAGAACCAAAAACCGGTTTTAAAAACAAACCGGTTTTAACATCCATACTTAGAACACACATGTACACAAAGTAAAATAATCCACAAACGATGCTCTGTATATGTGTAGGCCCTAAGTCAAATGCCTCAGTTTATTGGTGCAGTTGTGTTATCTCAGAGGCGCAGCTATAAACAGCTGTATCACAATACAGTAAACTTTCCAACAATTACCTCAGAGACCATAATATACAGCAGGGGCGAAGCCACAGGGGAGGGGGGGGGGGCTGAGGGGGGCTTAGCCCCCCCTGGAATTTAACAAAAATATTTTTTTCAACAGATTTTTATAAAATATGCACTAAATTTGCTAAAAATTTGGTAAATCTTTGTCACGCGAAAGTTTAGCCCCCCCTGGTATTTGGTAAATATTTGTTTAGCCCCCCCCCCCCTGGAAAAAATTTCTGGCTTCGCCCCTGATATACAGTACATTTGTGGATTATCAAAAGTCAATCCTCTACTCACAGACACCATCCAGTCGATTTATGACGCAAATGGTGTTTTTATCCAGGTAGATAGTTTACTAAATCGTGTGATAATTAATTTCCTTGATAATTAGTGACCACTTGGGCAGGACTTTTTCTGAAAAGCAGAAGATGAACAGAAAATTATCGTCACAGCGTATGTATCACTGTCCTTGCTACCTTATGCAAGCCACCAACACACCAGTGCCGCCTAGCAGCACATCGGACATTGGCCAGGGATTGCCAGCCACATCGCGAAGTGGCCGGCCAAAGTAGCGTAAACACTGGCATTTTCAAGCATATCGGACATTGGCCAAGCGCCTCGGCCAGATCGCGATCTGGCCGCACTTCGGGCTTTGGCCGTAACATATATATAAACAAACAAACAAACTCACGGCAATTATATATGTTGATGATTAGTTATATTGTCTAATATTCCTTTCTTCTTTGACATTTATCAGTAACGAATATTAGGGGTTCTAAATGTTATCAATTGACAAATTTAAATTGTTAACAGTAATTAGGTTCTAAGCGCAAATATTAATTTAGTTTCTTAATGCTAAATAGACGTTGTTGTTTTTTTACAAAATGTAAATACGACTGATAATCTTTATTAAATGTTTGTTGTTAACAATAATGATATAATCTGATATCGTATTATGAACTAAATGTTTTATATATAAAAGGATTTTAATGAAAATGTTATTCAATATGTATATGTATATTTGGTTAAGTAACTGGCAGTTATTATCAATGTATGAATTGTACCTTATTCAATTAAATAAACTTTTCATCTCAATTCTTATTTAATACCTGACCAGATTCTAAATCTAAATCTAGACCAGATCAGTTCGTCTTGTGATGTTTTGAATAAATATTCTAGATTTTTTTAAGGGGTCGTCAATCTTCTGTGGCTTTTAGACGTAATGTGGCCACAAAAAAATGTAAGTAAAATCCGCCATCCGTTAACACCGAATTACTTGAGGTAACGCCCATTTTCGTCCGCTCAGCAATGGAAACCAACAGGGCACAATCAACGTACCTAGAGGCTCGGATAGTTATGACCTGAATAGAGTTAGAAATGTGAAGAAATGAATGTGGATGTTCTCAAAATGTCCTATGCTAATAGAGAATTAATTGTAAAACCATGAAGAGGAAATCAACGTTAGTAAGCCACATAATAAGAAAAGAAATAAATGGAAAACCTCATAATAACTGGAATGCTAGAAGGTAAAAGATGCAGATGAAGACAGAGAATGAAAATATTAAATGATATAACGGAATAGCAGTACATGTAAAAAATAACAGACATGCTAGAGTTTGCCAGAAGAAACCATACGCTGAAAGACATGACCGCCTACGCCTATCTGCACGGCACCTTATGATGATGATGAGTGTTAGAAATGTTTCAATACTTTATTATTACAGTGAAACATGACCAATGTGTAAATATAAGAATCCACATATATAAATAAAATAATCCACTTATGTAAATAAAAGAATCCACTTATGTAAATAATCCACTTATGTTAATAAAAGAATCTACTTATGTAAATAAACCACTTATGTAAATAAAAAAATCCACTTATGTAAATAATCCACTTATGTAAATAAAAGAATCTACTTATGTAAATATAAGAATCAACTTATCTAAATATAAGAATCAACTTTTGTAAATATAAGAATAGACTTATATAAATATAAGAATAAACGTATGTAAATATAAGAATAAACTTATGTAAATATAAGAATAAACTTATGTAAATATAAGAATCCACTTATGTAAATATAAGAATCCACTTATGTAAATATAAGAATCCACTTATGTAAATAGAAACATCCACTTATGTAAATGTAAGAATCCACTTATGTAAATATAAGATCCACTATGTAAATATAGAATACACTTATGTAAATAAAACAATCCACTTATGCAAATATAAGAATCCACTTATGTAAATATAATAATACACTTATGTAAATATAAGAATCCACTATGTAAATGTACGAATCCACTTATGTAAATATAAGAATCAACTTATGGAAATATAAGAATCCACTTATGTATATATAAGAATGAACTTATGTAAATATAAAAATGAACTTATGTAAATATAAGAATGAACTTATGTAAATATAAAAATGAACTTATGTAAATATAAGAATCCACTTATGTAAATATAGGAATCCACTTATGTTAATATAAGAATCCACTTATGTAAATATAAGAATCTACTTATGCAAATATACAAATCCACTTATGTAAATATAAGAATACACTTATGTAAATATATGAATACACTATGTAAATATATAAATCCATTTATGTAAATATAAGAATCCATGTATGTAAATAAAACTCAACGCAGGTAAGACTCTATGTTTAAATACTGTCAAATTTTTGTTATATTATTATTTTATATAACTAACGGAAGTGGAAGTGGATTGGCCAATTCCCATGAAGAGGACTAGGACACATTGCCCAGTAAAGCACTGGATAGAAAACCTCCAAGGAACCAGAGAATTAGGCCGGCCAAACATCCCCTGAAGAAGGTCATTGGACAATAAGAGAAACTGTGATAAAGCGGCATGGGATGAAGAAACTAGCACAAGACCGAATAGATGGTGTTAACATAACTAAAGCGGCAGGGGATCAAGAAACTAGCACAAGACCGAATAGATGGTGTTAACATAACTAAAGCGGCAGGGGATGAAGAAACTAGCACAAGACCGAATAGATGGTGTTAACATAACTAAAGCGGCAGGGGATGCAGAAACTAGCACAAGACCGAAAAGATGGGGTTAACATAACTGAGACCAAATGACCAATGAATGATGCACAGGAATAACATTGATTGGTTCATTGAAATCGTTCACTCTATTTAATTAAACGTAAGGTTTTAGTTTTAACATAATTTCATTTTCCTTGTTGTATTGTTTCCCTGATTAATTTAAAGATTTTAAAATATTTGTTCTATCATAATGACAAATTAATTGTGCTATTAGCTATATACAAATAACAAAAAAATTATGAACTGAATTAACATTTTAAAAACCTGATGCGTTTCACTGCAGCGATAAAAGTTTTTGTAATGTGTAAATAAGTGTGTGGGTGGGGGGGGGGGGGCAATTAAAATGATCCCATAATTTGATTAGTGACGTCTGTTAGACAAGTTGATTAGCCGGACTACACGTCACCAGGTGTCACGAAATATTGCAATCCATTTTACAGTTCTAGAGGAGTGAACCTGGCGAAAGTTTATAAACAAAGGTCAAAGTAAACATTTATACAACACAACAACACGGACAATCAGCTGTTGGTCTATAACAGACTTTTAAGGTAATACTCAATGTACACAAATGTGTGGTGTGTTCTAAAATATCTACAGTCACAAACACATGAGCACACAGTTCTATTGGGTCGTTCATTGGACATTTCACGTTTTCTTAAAGCATTGGCTATCAACGTTTGCCCTCCAGACATTCTCATCATGAGCCTACATGGAAAGATTGATTGATGATCGATATATAGACGATTAGAAAAATAGGTATATAAATAGATTAGATAGATTAATAGATTATTAGATTTATTATTAGAAATGTAGATGATAAGATGATAAAATAGATCGGATAATAGAATGTATATATATAAATAGATGATTCTGTGAATAAAAATATCAATGAATAGATAGATAGATAGATAGTAAGTACCCTTCGGAGCAAACTGATTATAGGGCTGGTGAAACAGGGTTCAGCAGTTTATGTGACCCCGTCATACGAGGGGATGTGTGGCCGGCACAATGCCCAGCCACTATTACTTTATCCCAACTATACGGGTGGCGCATGCTAGATACTTTTTGGATGAATAGATAGACAGAAAAAAAGAAAAAGACACAGAGACGGGCGGACGGATTGATAAACGGAAGAATATAAAGATTTAAATGAATAAATTGATAGCTGCACATACAGTATGACGTAATTACAAGTTCCCTACTTCAACACATACTGCCGAATGATTTCCCTAATCAATCAAATGCACCTTTTTAAAAAAAATCAAGCCTTCAAGTATATTTGTAAACTTCATCCATAGTTTTTCTCTTAATACTTGACAGATGTAGGTCTACTTGAATTTACCTGGTTTAAAGGGAGGGGTCAACACTTAGATAGGCTAAACGGACATAGTTTAATTAGTTGCTTTAAACATACTGTCCAGTCAGTGTTGTTTGTTCTATATAACTAAATTGTACTTTACTACTTACGAGACATCAAAAACAAGCAAAGTGATATTTTCCAGTATGACCTGGTGACGATGTAAGTAATCATGAAACAAAATATTATTTTAGTGTAATTCTGTGTGTTTGTTATTGTAAGTTTTTAGATTAAAACCTTAGTAATGGGAAAGTCAGTTGTTACGTTAGTTGAGCTTAAACTGTCACAGTGGTAAGCGGAGAGTTAATTCTCTTAGCTTCTTAACCATTGTAGCACATATTTAAATTAACATTACATTGACATTATTTACATCTTTTTAGATACATTTTAGTATATTCTTTCTAAGTCTGGTGTAAATATTGGCATTACACTTTATTTATTATCTACAGACAAATTTTGGCGTAAATAATCTGGTTTAATTTTTCCCCAAAGAGGCTTGAGTTGTTTATTCAAGTTGTCCTGTGACTAAACCAGCAAAGCCATCGTAAGAAACCTTACACTAGGACAGGGGTCGGCAACCTACGACTCGCTTGCCAGGCTTGGCACGCAGAGAGAGATTCTCAATGGCTCGCGGAATATTTCCGATTAAGGCAATCAAGTCTATTCTTCAAGAAAAGAGCAGGATGACTTTAAGTTTGTTGGCACGCTGAACGAATTAGAAATCCTACTTTGGCACACTATTATTAATAGGTTGTAGACCCCTGGACTAGAATGTAATACGTTTTGAGTGAAAATGTAAAAGTACACACTTTAGATCAAATATTCCTAATTTAAAACGCAGTAAAATTCTCTAGCAACAAGCAAAATTTTACACATTTTTGTTTTAAATCAATCTTGAAAAATTAATTTAGAAAAAAATATTTTTTACTAATGAATGACACAGCTTTAAATTGTGTTTATTGTCACATCGGATTGTGTTTTATTGATTAATTCAATCAATACAAGCGTCGCTTTTGAAAATTGCTCTATTAAATATTCGTCCGGAGTACCAATTATTTGCTCTGCATTTAAAACAAGACCACAACAAAATAGAAAAATTACTTCTTTTTGTCTTTGTTGTTTTAGTTTAGAATTTTTTAAAAAAATCATATTGAATTTTTTATTGTATTTTTGTATTTTCATACAGTTACAAAACATTTTATGATATAGATAATGGACAAAACAAAACACAGATTTCTATTGAACTATTATCATTCATTATCCATTATCCAGTTTTTTAAAATGCGATTAAAATGTATACAATACACACATATAAATACAATTGCAGAAACCTTCCTTATTTTTCTATGTTTCCTGTTGGTCCAACCAGCAATGATAGAGGTTTATCTTCTGTCTGATTCTTATCAATGTTTGCCTGGTATTGGCAATATTGTTGTAGGCCCAACATTCTTAAAAATCTGTAGCAAAACCTATATATGCACAAAAGTATGTATTATATAAAGATATATGGAAAAATGTATATAAAGATGTGTATAAAGATGCATTTAAAAATGTAGGTTATAGTCAACATTATAAAAAAAAAACACTCAGTTATTAAAGAGTGACTATTCTGATTCACACCAAACATAAATTATATTAATTTAATATTTTAATATAAAATATACTTTTAAGTTTAAAATATCAAAGAAAGTCATAAAAAAATAATTTGTATTTCCTTGCAGTAAAACAATGAATTGAATTCAACGTTGAAGGCCATGTGAAGCAAAAGTTATCCTGATATAAACATCACAATTATCTCCCTTCGTATCTGTTTGCATTGACTATAATCTCGAGGCTTAAAACAAGGGTGATAACAAATCTCCTAATGGCTGATGATAACGACAGTGTCTACACTATAGGTAACTTTAAATTATTTACACATTCAGAAGAAAATAATGATTTCAAAATTATATTTCAATCCCTTTTTTTAAAGTATAGTTTATAAAGTGTGTTTTTTAAATATACAAATTCACCAGTTTAATAAGATTTAGCAAATATAACGAAGATTTTAGCATCGAAATCAGCAAGAGGATGAGACTAATATTGATGTCCAGGAAGCTAGCAAGATTCCGATATTCGCTGGGTTTTCTCTGCGGTAGAACTGGACATATGATAGTCAGCACTTAAGCATTATGTTTGACCATAGAAGTGATTGTGCAAATAACGAAACATTTTGTACCATAACTGGTGGTGAATTCACCAGTAGGTTGTTCACTCAGTATTGGTTCAACGATGTCGACCGTGGCAAATAACAACAACCTCCGTATCGTGGCAAAATAACAACAACCTCCGTGTCGTAGAAAAATAACAACAACCTCCGTGTCGTGGCAAAATAACAACAACCTCCGTGTCGTGGCAAAATAAAAACAACCTCTTTGTCGTGGCAAAAAAACAACATCCGTGTCGTGGCACAATAACAACAACCTCCGTGTCGTGGCACAATAACAACAACCTCCGTGTCGTGGCAAAATAACAGTAACCTTTTTGTCGTGGCACAATAACAACAACCTCCGTGTCGTGGCAAAATAACAGTAACCTCTTTGTCGTGGCACAATAACAACAACCTCCGTGCATCCTTATTCTGAAATTGCCGAGAGTATCAGGAAGAACCAGTACGGGTAATAATAGTAGGAATACTCCAGGCTCTGCTCAGTGTAACAAGCCACTTGTATAATAACTGGCCCATGTCATCAAGTCAATATTCAATCAATTAACCAAGACATTCCTGATTATAACCTCCCACCACACTTACCAAGCCAAGTCAGTCAACACGAACGACAACATATAACAATCAGTTCACTAATTTCAATCAACACATTACATTATTACAGTCATTAAAATTTGAGTCAGTTCAGAAATGAACAGTCACTCTCTTATCCTCACACTTACTTCTCTCACTATCACTATATAAATACAGACCAGTGAAATAAACATTTCATTATCGTGTGTTTTGACCCTTTCAGAAAATGATCAACCATACGCTCGCAGTCCTGAAAAAAAAAAAGGAAAAATTAAATCTATTTCACAAGAACCACAAGAAAGAAAAAATGACGTCATTCTTTTAAGTGTTCTTTTTTTTTTAAACAATAAACATAAAGTATAAAATACCACGTTTTCACAAAATATTTACATCTATACAAATTTATTGCATTATTTTTTTTATAATGAGAAAATAATTAGTGGAAGTATTTCATGAAAATATTAATTGAATTTCAAGTATGCATAATTCAACAGCAAGCCTACTTATTTTTTTTAAAGTAAATTTTACATTAATTATAAAGAAATTTTTAAAGGAATTAGAGGGATATAACCTAAACCATTGGTTTACAAAGTGCCCTGGTTAGCCACAGTACTTAGACCAGTGGTTCACATAGTGCCCTGGTTAGCCACAGTACTTACACCATTGGTTCACAAAGTGCCCTGGTTAGCCACAGTACTTAGACCATTGGTTCAAAATGTGCCCAGGTTAGCCACAGTACTTAGACCATTGGTTCACATAGTGCCCTGGTTAGCCACAGTACTTAGACCATTGGTTCAAAATGTGCCCAGGTTAGCCACAGTACTTAGACCATTGGTTCAAAAAGTGCACTGGTTAGCCACAGTACTTAGACCAGTGGTTCACAAAGTGCCCTGGTTAGCCACAGTATTTAGACCAGTGGTTCGCAAAGTGCCCTGGTTAGCCACATTATTTAGACCAGTGGTTCACAAAGTGCCCTGGTTAGCCACAGTATTTAAACCAGTCGTTCACAAAGTGCCCTGGTTAGCCACAGTACTTAGACCAGTGGTTCACAAAGTGCCCTGGTTAGCCACAGTATTTAGACCAGTGGTTCACAAAGTGCCCTGGTTAGCCACAGTATTTAAACCAGTCGTTCACAAAGTGCCCTGGTTAGCCACAGTACTTAGACCAGTGGTTCACATAGTGCCCTGGTTAGCCACAGTACTTAGACCAGTGGTTCACAAAGTGCTTTGGTTAGCCACAGTATTTAGACCAGTGGTTCACAAAGTGCCCTGGTTAGCCACAGTACTTAGACCAGTGGTTCACAAAGTGCCCTGGTTGGCCACAGTGGCTTTAATTGGGCATAGAAACCGACCACATTTTTAGTTTAGGCCGAAAACGAAACCATACCGAATATTATACATTAACTTTCGGCCGAAACCGAAGCCGAAACCAAAAATTAACGACAACTTCGGCCAAAACCGAAAAATAAACCGAAAATGCGAAACAAATTATTTCAAAAGACTGAACATTTAAATGTAATATTAACTAGATAATGGGCACTCTATTTGAGTGAACCATTCTTTGGAGTGATTAAATAAATTGTTATTATTAACTTCAGTCTTCTACTTCACATTAGGGATGTTAATACACTTTTTTTTTCTCAAAACCAATTTTCGACTCTAAATATATTTTTTTTACCCATTTTCGGTTCCTCCCTCTCCGCCCACGGGCTAAGTAAGTTATAGTTTGGAAAAGACAAATTTGCATTGATTATAATAAAAAAATAATTAATCCCTAGAAAGTGGTGAAAACTTTGAAAAAAAAAGGTGATTTTGGATTAGCAGAAGTCAAAAGCTGTATTGTCATGAATTTAGACCTTTATAATTGTAATATAAATCAGTGGATGTTAATTCTATATGTTACGCCCATTAAAAGAATATTTGTAGAATATGTATAAAATCCCAGACACATCTATCTAGGCTTGATAGACGTCCGACAAGATAATTAACAGTTTTTGAAAAGTTGCTTCTCAGTCTACATTAAATAAAATGTTGGGTCAATTTTACTAATAAACAATTATTGGCAGCTAATTTAATAAAACAGAACTGATTGTGGATTGTGAAACACTAAATATGTCATTCTTTTGTCTCTCTATGTCCTCCTTTTGAAGTCCAAGTATCTCGCAACCTTACGTCAATCGGTCTGTTTGTCTGTTAAAAAAGTGGGGAAATTCCAGTTTTTTTCTTTTCGAATACATAGCGTTAACATCTGCATTTTCTGTTGTATGTGCTTGTATCGTGAATTTACAATCAATATTCGGAATTTGAAAAAAACAAAAAACAACTATAATTCGCCTCTGACAAACGAGTGTTTGCAAGGAATATAATTTTAAGGAATTGTTTTGTGCTAATCAAACAGAATTTACAAATATTTCTTCAGATAAAAATAAATCGTCGGACACAGTTATGAATGATTTCCTCCCGAAATCCGGTTTCCGTTTAACATGCCTACCCTCACACAGATTAATTCCTGCAGTTTATCTAAATGAAGTATCAATAAGCAGAGTACTAGATGCAGAAAGAGCGTAGCATTATGAATTTTGAAAGTTAAAATAGATATTCGGCTGATGACCGAAAGTCAATATCAGTTTCGTCCGAAACCGTAAACAAACCGAAAACAAACATTTTGGCTTCGGCCGAAACCGAAAACACGCCGAAAAAGGGGTTTTGCCTATTTTCGGCGCCGAAAGCAAAGCCGAAACCGAGTATCGGTCGGTCTCTAAATGGGCACCGCGGGATATTGCAAGCACTTCAGAATTGTATTTTTCAATAAACTGTTTGATTCAATGTAATAAAATACGACGTCTATGAATTTGACCATCATAGGGAGCTTTCGGGAAAACTTGACTTCTAAAAAAGCGTCACGAGTTACAATCTTTGGGGACCACTGACCTAGCTACATCTAAAACTATTCCGAAACGGATAAAACAAACAAAAATAAATTTTGTGAATAAAGTGGCAATGGTTAGGGTGAATTGATTAAAATTGTTACATGAAATATTTTATCCTTAATTACAGCCTATGATTTAGTCGTGAGACAATTCTATAGATTTTGGTTTCTCTAAATGCTTTCAAGCGCTATCATCTTTTATTGGTTGAAGCAACAACAAAAAGAAAAAAAGAGAATTAAAATACAATAATGATGACAAAAGTCTTTCAATGACGAAACTCCATGTGTCATTTGTAGTTTTTACTAAAAACTTTCATTCACTTTTATACGTTACTGTCTACTTTTACTAACTATTACGTTAATTTTTAACTTAATTTTCTTTACTTTTTTTTACATTACTTTATACCTTGCTTTTTTACATTACTTTATACCTTGCTGTTTTAAATTAATTTATACCTTGCTGTTTTACATTACTTTATACCTTACTTTTTTACATTACTTTATACCTTACTGTTTTACATTACTTTAGCCTATACCTTGCTGTTTTAAATTACGTTTTACATTACGTTTTTCTTTTCAGTTTAAAAAATCGTACTTATAAATTTTGATAAGTGGTCGGTAGTTTTATTTTTAGGTTGCGTTAAAGTTGATGGTTATCCTAACTAGTTTAGGTGACCCATTCCAAACCGGAATGTCGCTCATAAACTAAGCTAACCTACATGAAAATCTAAGAGACTGCACACGTTATGAGGACTTGTGATTCAAATCGAAATTACCAGTAATACATCTCCATGTAGCTCTAATGCCAGCATTGTTTTTATTTTGTAGAGGCTGATATTCCAGAACATAGAACCATTGATGCATACCTTAGTTCCTATCGCCAATATACATCGCCAAGAGAAGACAACTACTTGAGTTCTTACCGTGCATATACTGGGCCTCAAGATGGCTACGGTGGCGTCCCCTTGGGCAGTCTTCCTTCCGTTAAATATGTAAGCTGCTTTATCTTACCTGATATATGGCATGCTATAATTATTACATTCTTCGTTAATCTTATATGCTACAGACGCTCTTTCTAGATACACGATAATTGTCTCCAACACCGTTTGAATAAGTAAATACTCATAAATAGCTATTATAGCGTTATTATTTATTTAAAACTAACAGGCATAGATCTATTATAAACTGTTTTAAACATATCAAAATTAATTGAGAGCGTATATTTTGAAATATTGTTGTTTGGTGATATTTAATGGTAGTAGTTTACACATTTCTAGTGTCGTTGTTTATCTTCATAAATTCATCTATTGACGAATTCCTTATTCCATGTGTACGACTTATATATCATAGTTCATAAAAAAAAATAAAAAAAAACAACATTAATGACGACGTCAGTTTATTTAACACACCCAATCTTTGACTTAATCATTAGAAGAGATTCAGACAGAATAAACTATAGGCCTACTATAGGCTATGATTACTTGGATAGATAAGCAGTGTATGACTAAACTATAATATATGTTTACTTGGATAGATCAGCAGTGTATGACTAAACTATAATATATGTTTACTTGGATAGATCAGCAGTGTATGACTAAACTATAATATATGTTTACTTGGATAGATCAGCAGTGTATGACTAAATTATAATATATGTTTACTTGGATAGATCAGCAGTGTATGACTAAACTATAATATATGTTTACTTGGATAGATCAGCAGTGTATGACTAAACTATAATATATGTTTACTTGGATAGATCAGCAGTGTATGACTAAACTATAATATATGTTTACTTGGATAGATCAGCAGTGTATGACTAAACTATAATATATGTTTACTTGGATAGATCAGCAGTTTATGACTAAACTATAATATATGTTTACTTGAATAGATCAGCAGTGTATGACTAAAATATAATATATGTTTACTTGGATAGATCAGCAGTGTATGACTAAAATATAATATATGTTTACTTGGATAGATCAGCAGTGTATGACTAAAATATAATATATGTTGATTTGGATAGATCAGCAGTGTATAACTAAAATATAATACATGTTTACTTGGATAGATAAGCAGTGTATGACTAAACTATAATATATGTTTACTTGGATAGATCATCAGTGTATGACTAAAATATAATATATGTTTACTTGGATAGATCAGCAGTGTATGACTAAAATATAATATATGATTACTTGGATAGATCAACAGTGTATGACTAAACAATAATATATGTTTACTTGGATAGATCAGCAGTGTATGACTAAAATATAATATATGGTTACTTGGATAGATCAGCAGTGTATGACTAAAATATAATATATGATTACTTGGATAGATAAGCAGTGTATGACTAAACAATAATATATGTTTACTTGGATAGATCAGCAGTGTATGACTAAAATATAATATATGGTTACTTGGATAGATCAGCAGTGTATGACTAAAATATAATTTATGATTACTTGGATAGATAAGCAGTGTATGACTAAAATATAATATATGTTTACTTGGATAGATAAGCAGTGAATGACTAAAATATAATATATGTTTACTTGGATAGATAAGAAGTGTATGACTAAAATATATGTTTACTTGGATAGATAAGCAGTGTATGACTATAATTTATGTTTACTTGGATAGATAAGCAGTGTGTGACTAAATTATAATATATGTTTACTTGGATAGATCAGCAGTGTATGACTAAACTATAATATATGTTTGCTTGGATAGATAAGCAATGTATGACTAAAATGTAATATATATTTACTTGGATAGATAAGCAGTGTATGACTAAAATATAATATATGTATTCTTGGATAGATAAGCAGTGTATGACTAAAATATAATATATGTTTACTTGGATATATATGCAGTGTATGACTAAAATATAATATATGTTTACTTGGATATATCAGCAGTGTATGACTTAACTATAATATATGTTTACTTGGATAGATAAGCAGTGTATGACTAAAATATAATATTTGTTTACTTGGATAGATAATCAGTGTATGACTAAACTATAATATATGTTTACTTGGATAGATAATCAGTGTATGACTATAATATATGTTATCTTGGATAGATAAGTAGTGTATGACTAAACTATAATATATGTTTACTTGGATAGATAATCAGTGTATGACTATAATATATGTTATCTTGGACAGATAAGTAGTGTATGACTAAACTATAATATATGTTTACTTGGATAGATAAGCAGTGTATGGCTAAAATATAATATATGTTTACTTGGATAGATAAGCAGTGTATGACTAAAATATAATATATGTTTACTTGGATAGATCAGCAGTGTATGACTAAACTATAATATATGTTTACTTGGATAGATAAGCAGTGTATGACTAAACTATAATACATGTTTACTTGGATAGATAAGCAGTGAATGACTAAAATATAATATATGTTTACTTGGATAGATATGAAGTGTATGACTAAAATATATGTTTTCTTGGATAGATAAGCAGTGTATGACTATAATTTATGTTTACTTGGATAGATAAGCAGTGTGTGACTAAATTATAATATATGTTTACTTGGATAGATCAGCAAAGTATGACTAAACTATAATATATGTTTACTTGGATAGATAAGCAATGTATGACTAAAATGTAATATATATTTACTTGGATAGATAAGCAGTGTGTGACTAAAATATAATATATGTTTACTTGGATAGATAAGCAGTATATGACTATAATATATGTTTTCTTGGATAGATAAGTAGTGTATGACTAAACTATAATATAGGTTTACTTGGATAGATAAGCAGTGTATGACTAAACTATAATATATGTTTACTTGGATAGATCAGCAGTGTATGACTAAAATATAATATATGTTTACTTGGATAGATAAGCAGTGTATGACTAAAATATAATATATGTTTACTTGGATAGATAAGCAGTGTATGACTAAAATATAATATTTGTTTACTTGGATAGATAAGCAGTGTATGACTTAACTATAATATATGTTTACTTGGATAGATAAGCAGTGTATGACTAAAATATAATATTAGTTTACTTGGATAGATAAGCAGTGTTTGACTAAAATATAATATATGTTTACTTGGATAGATAATCAGTGTATGACTATAATATATGTTATCTTGGATAGATAAGTAGTGTATGACTAAACTATAATATATGTTTACTTGGATAGATAAGCAGTGTATGGCTAAAATATAATATATGTTTACTTGGATAGATAAGCAGTGTATGACTAAAATATAATATATGTTTACTTGGATAGATCAGCAATGTATGACTAAACTATAATATATATTTACTTGGATAGATAAGCAGTGTATGACTAAACTATAATATATGTTTACTTGGATAGATCAGCAGTGTATGACTAAAATATAATATATGTTTACTGGGATAGATAAGCAGTGTATGACTAAAATATAATATATGTTTACTTGGATAGATCAGCAGTGTATGACTAAACTATAATATATGTTTACTTGGATAGATCAGCAGTGTATGACTAAAATATAATATATGTTTACTGGGATAGATAAGCAGTGTATGACTAAAATATAATATATGTTTACTTGGATAGATCAGCAGTGTATGACTAAACTATAATATATGTTTACTTGGATAGATCAGCAGTGTATGACTAAAATATAATATATGTTTACTTGGATAGATCAGCAGTGTATGACTAAACTATAATATATGTTTACTTGGATAGATCAGCAGTGTATGACTAAACTATAATATATGTTTACTTGGATAGATAAGCAGTGTATGACTATATTATATGTTTACTTTGTCACATATTGGTGGTTTCCAAGTATTGGAACACACAATGCTTATTCCCCTCTCTTTTTCTATCTACACAAGATTTTGTGGGCGGGGCCTATTTTTTTATTTCCTTGATTTTTAGTACGAAGGCGAAAGATTCTTGGTAATTTTGGGATTGGCTCGGAGTGGCTAGGAATGGTTTATTATTTCTGCATGGGGGAGTTCCTATCATTTTTATTATGAGTTTTGTAATGATACCATTATTTTTACCCTTCCTAGTAATAGGTCTGTCCACCGCACCACTTTAATAGTATTTAATGATTTGTTTGTCTAAAAGGCAGTGAGTTTCGAGATAATTTCTTTTGAGGACGCTTGTGTTTGCACTATTTTATTATAAATGTACATAATCGTCATATTGTATATTAATGTATTTGAACATATCATCTGAATTAAATTATCAACAACATTTACACTGAAGCTTCCTCGTCAAGTTACTATTCTATTGTGTCGTTTACAATACTATTATATTTATCTACTACTCTAACGCCAAGGAAAGGAACTGTTAGAACGCAAATCCTGAGTTTGTGCCCAGTACCATAAGGAGAGTTCGTGTAATACTGAAACATAAATAATAATAACTAAAGTCTATTTTCGATGGTCCTAGGAACCGAAACACACAGCTCATCTATCCGTCTCCAGGCGGGTCTATCATCATGCAGTTACATCCACAAACGAGTAGCCTACCCGGCGTAATGACATCAATACAATTGTATGTGACAAGGTTGGCACCATAATGTACGTTTGCTGACCAGTCATGCATGTGTAGATAGTTTCTGTGATAAAAACCTCTCCTCTGTTAACAGCAGATACTGTGTTAAAAGCAGCAGTATTGTCGTTAAAATGACGGAAACTTCATGAATATATTGTAACTTAGTGTAGATGCTTTTCGGTTTGGATTTGGTACTGAATGAGTCCTCAAAAGTAATCAGAGTTCAATGTATGATATATGGGCAAATATAGCATCCCAGACGTTGCCACAACAGTATAAAGAAGTCATAAAAAGCGTCATAAGTTGTGTCACATTAAAATTTGTAAAGACGAACTCTTGAAACAGTCGACTGTTTTCGCAACTGTGCAGCGATTTGGATGCTCCAAACAATGCTCTGCTAATTCATACTTAAATGAGATGATTGTCGAGAAAAATTAAGACGTGTTCTTTTAGCTTCACAATGAACTCACTTTTAAATAAAAAAAGCAAGAATGCACTATGAAGCATTTTTCTTTTAAATTTTTGTGGAGAGTAACTAACTTGGTTGAGATCATTGCCATCTTGAAATAGGCTAGTTAAATGTATCACTGCAAGGACCAAACGTAATATGCCATAATTTTTCTAAGATTCGATCATTCCAAATGAAACTTCAGCTTTTGCTTAAAAAATTGAAAAAGTCGCAATCTCAACTTGACAAGTCTTAACGATTATGCATGCATAAAAGGTAAAGCAAGAAAACCATAAAAAATGAAGTTTTTATAATACTCCCTTTATTTGCAAACTAAGTTTATCATCATATAATTAAATAATTGATTGACTACTGCAAATGAAACGTACAGAAAAAAATATCTGTGTCGCAAATCTAAAAAATATCTCCTTACTCCGTATGAATTGTTCTAAAAATAATCTTAGCGCATAATTTTTTTTTCTAGCTTTGCGCCGAAAAACTATAAAAAGTTGCACAGGCATTTTTAAAGTGAAACCTAAATTTTTCTTATACTCTCCTTTTAAGAAATGAATATTGTCATAAGTGTAGTATTATTAAGTTGTTTTAACTGAAAATTTGATAGGATGTACTGTTAGTCACAACAAGTCTGCTGTCCAAATTTCAGCTCGATCGGACAGACTGTAAAGAGCCTTGGCGTCTATGTGAACTCCACGCTGTCCATGCAGCCCCACATCTCCTTCCTCACCAAAATCTGCTTCTCCCATCTGCGTCGCATTGCCACCATCCGTCGCTATCTCACTAAGAAAGCTTGTGTTAAGCTTGTCATCTTTCTCCTCTTTTGACGCTTGGATTACCGTATTGGAATTCGCTCTTGGCTGGCCTCTCGGCCTCCTCCCTTCAGGGCCTCCAACGTGTCCAGAACTGTGCTGCCCCACCGGTCCTCAAGAAGAAGAAGTCAACTCATATTACTCCTTTGCTCCGATATCTGCACTGGCTACTGCTCGGCTTCTGATGCACTAACTTTTCATATCCCTCGTGCGAGGTTAGTGTTCGCTGGACAACGTGCATTCTCCTATGGGGCCCTTTGCCTGGAATGCCTTCCCTCTACAGCTTCGCCAGAGCCCTAGCTTCAACACCTTCAGAAGCCGACCGAAGACGCACCTATTCAAGAAGCAGTATTCACCTGTACATGTATACATTTTCGTCTTTTATTCGTTGTCTGCTCTGTCTGTAACTATTGACGGCGTATAAGCTTAGAACTGTTCCCAACGGGATATACAAGTATTAATATTTGGCTATTATTATTACTCTACCTATCATCACTGTTCTCTGTTGAGTGATTTTATCCTGTTTTCAGTAAATATATACTTGCAGTATAATATTTTTTTATGAATTTTGAAAATAAAATAATATAATTATTAATATTTGCGCATGGAACTGGAAAGCCGCATCTTGTCATCGAAAGAGCCGCATGCCGACCCCCGACCGAAGCCTATATCTTACAATATTTAATGACAATATTTTTTTTTTTTTTTTTTTTTTTTTTTTTTTTTTTTTTTTTTTTTGGAGGGGGGGGGGTTATTAAGGGCTATGCTTTAAATATAATCAATTTGTAACAATGAAAATGCATCATGCATATCAGATATTTACATTATAATTCAGAACAGTAGCGAACTGCAGTAATAACTAGCAACAAAATGTCTTTTTTTTTCTTTTTTTTTTGATGGGGAAAGGGGGGGGGGGTCGCGTCCAGAAAGAGAAGCTGTATTAAGGGGTCGCAGCCTTAAAAGTTTGTGAACCACTTACTTATACGATCATGTGTTATCATTAAGCCGGTGACGTCTTCGGCAGAGTCAAAGGTCAATTGTATCCGTATGTTTGAGTTGTCAACAGTCTCTCTGTTCTCTTGTACAAATACCCTTACATCTCCAGTCATCTAATTGTAAAATACTTCTCATTATATCAAGAATTACTTTTCTTAGACCCTACCTTACTTAGACTAGTCCATGGCTTACTTCGACTAGTCCATGATTTACTTAGCTTAGACACTTAGGCTATGAATTACTTAGTTTAAACGTTATTCCTTATTTACAAAAGATAATGGCGTCCTACGTTTAGCCTACCCTTTGTTTAAATCTAGTCTTGTATTGTAATTTCGAGTAATACGACTTAGTTAACTAGGTATCGACCTACTTAGATTTATTTAGAGATGGCTGTCACTTACTTAGACTTGCTTGGCCTATACTGTGACTTACTTAGACTTGATTGACCTATACTGTAGACTTACTTAGACTTGCTTGACCTGTACTGTGACTTACTTAGACTTGCGTGGCCTATGCTGTGACTAACTTAGACTTGCTTGGCCTATACTGTGGACTTACTTTACCTATACTGTGGACACTTAGACTTGCTTGGCCTATACTGTGACTTACTTAGACTTGCTTGACCTATACATTGACTTACTTAGACTTGATTGACCTATACTGTGGACTTACTTAGACTTGCTTGACCTATACTGTGACTTACTTAGACTTGCTTGGCCTATACTGTGACTTACTTAGAATTACTTTGCCTAGAATGGGACTTAGTAGACTTACTTGGCCTGCTCCGTAATTTTCTTGTCATAGACTGCGACTATCTTTGATATTATTGACCTACAAAGTGATCCAACTAGTCCTACGTGTCTTAGCATATGTCTTTCTTTGACTGATCTAGCCCAGACTGTGAGTAACGTACTAAAATGTGATTTTTCATTATTTTCACAGGTGAGTGACTCGAGTACTGTATGCTCAGATAGCGGCTTCATTCAATACAGATCTAGCAGTCACAGGCTACTGGCCATTTTCTCTGCACTCTTCTGTTTCTGTCCAGTGGGGATGGCAGCTTTAGTTTATTCCTGTAGGGTTAGTATAACAGCTTTAGTTTTTTTCCTGTAGGGTTAGTATAACAGCTTTAGTTCATTCATGTAGTGCTAGTATAACAGCTTTAGTTTATTCCTATAGGGTTAGTATAACAGCTTTAGTTCATTCATGTAGCGTTAATATAACAGCTTTAGCTCATTCCTGTAGGGTTAGTATAACAGCTTTAGTTCATTCATGTAGCGTTAGTATAACAGCTTTAGTTTATTCCTGTACGGGGTTAGTATAACAGCTTTAGTTAATTCATGCAGTGTTAGTATAACAGCTTTGGTTTATTCTTGCAGAGTTAGTTGAACAGCTGTAGGTTTATTCCTGTAGGGTTACTATAACGGCTTTAGCTCATTCATGTTGGGTTAGTATAACATCTTTAGTTAATTCATGTAGGGTTATTGTAACAGCTTTAGTTCATTCATGTAGTGTTACTATAACAGCTTTAGCTAATTCATGCAGGTCTATTATAACAGCTTTAGCTCATTTATGTTATGTTAGTATAACAGCTTTAGTCCATTCATGTTGGGTTAGTATAGTATAACAGCTTTAGTCCATTCATGTTAAGTTAGTATAACAGCTTTAGTCCATTCATGTAGTGTTAGTATAACAGCTTTATTTCATTCATGTTGGGTTAGTATAACAGTTAGTCCATTCATGTTGGGTTAGTATAACAGCTTTAGTCCATTCATGTAAGGTTAGTATAACAGCTTTAGTCCATTCATATTGAGTTAGTATAACAGTTAGTCCATTCATGTTGGGTTAGTATAACAGCTTTATCCATTCATGTAGTGTTAGTATAGTACTAAATTTGTGTAGATTAAATATAGCAATCCTTTTTATGAATGATTTTTTAAAAAAACTACTATTTTATAAAATGAGTATAGCGAAGAGTTATTTTTTTTTCTGACTAAAAATGAATTTTTTTAAATTTGAGATTCGATGATAAAACCTTTTTTAACATTGCATATAAAAGAGAAACGATTAAAAAAAATTACGTTAAATCGATATCTTAAATCTCAATTCGTTAGAAATACCATATCAATATTTAAATTTCAATATTATATATTATCACTGAGTGCTTTTTCGTGGGTTAATGTTAAAGTTTATGTCCATATATTTGAACTCACAAAACATTCTGTACAATCTTAATTGATTATGTGGAAACATAGTTATACTTTGTATTCATTTAATAGATGCATTTATATTATTTGTGATGGATTGTTGTTTATTAAATGTGGATACATATTTTATATTAGTAATTGATTTTTAGATCAATACCTTTATCTGTAATTGATTAGGCATATGCTGATAAAAATATTTAGTAGTAGTCCTAGTCTTTTAAATTACTATTTGATTTGTAGATAATATCTAGAATTGTAAAGTATAGGTTGAAAGTAATGTTGTTTTTTTTATGTTGTAATTTCAGGCACAAAAAGCCAAAAGAGATGGAAGATTTTCCAGAGCTAGAATTCTGGGTAGAAATGCTCAAGTGTTGGCAGTAGCAAGTATCATCATTGGTTTAGTATTGCTGATGGTTATACTCTTCCTGCTACTGATGGAGTTTGTGCCAGAATTTAAAAACCGACACAACTAAATATCACAATTATATAACAGGCATGACCAGGGGCGACGCAAGAAACTTCTGCCGGGGGGAGGTGCTGAACTTTCGCTTGACAAACATTTACCAATTTTTAGCGAATTTAGTACCGTACATATTTAAAGAAAACTGTTGAAAAAAAAAATATTTCAAAAGTTCCAGAGGGGGGGGGGGAGGGCTTAGCCCCTCCACTGCACCCCCCCCCCCCCCGCGACTTCGCTCCTGAGCATAACTAATCAATTCAAATTAAAATACAACTGACAGATGAGTCAAAAATACAACTGACAGCCAAATGACAGTTCCTATGTAGGCTATATATAATACATCAACTTATAAAAATCGAATGTCAACGTTACATTATTGTTAATTACTGTTAATTGTCATAAATAAACTAAATTAACTGCAGACTGTGCACTCTAAACAAATAGACTATATATGTAAGTCAACAAATAATTGTATGACAGTAAATTTAACAAGAGTTCGTTCAATGAACATTGTCAGAAAGCTAAAGCTTTTAATACGTATTTAAAAATAAATATTTAAATAAAATTTGAGAATAATTTGCCATTATGTACATATTAAAGCTTTATTCTTCAGTTCTATTTTATGTTGCTTTGTATAATGTATATTTTAATTTTCTGTTGTTTTTCATAATTATTGAAGAGTACGAAATATAGCGAAGGGGCTTCTAACCTTTGTCTTAGATTCTTCCCACCCCTATCCCTAGCCCAAATGTAACTAACTAAAAAAAAAGTTAAATAAAATTGTTAATTAATTTTAATAGTTTTATTTTGCAGTTTGCCACGTGTACTTTAATAAACAAACATTTTAAATTTGTGGAAAACTAATAGAACTAACTAGTTCATGATATAAAAATCATTTTCTGATAGAGTTTTGTTAGAATACAAATCAATGCACCGGGTAGATTTCCATTTCTATGGTCTGTCTTTATAGCTATCATTAATTTATTACCAGACAGTTAAAAAAAACAACACATTTTAAAAAAGTCATTTTCTATCCGTCAGTGTAACATATTGATTTAAATTATGCATGTAGACCTACATCGATTGTCTCTTTTCCTTTTTATAAATACAATTTTTTTTTCATTTGTATTTTGTTCTACTGTGGTTCTGTTTTACTGTCAGAAATATCAAACAAGATGTGGAAATTGAGAAAATGTGAATCATTTTATATGATGTAGACATTCAGCACTATAATAAAGTATATAGCAAAGTGTATTACAATGTGTGTATGTCTGTGTTATGTACTTACACGATGTCACATACAGCTATATCAAAAAGTTTTTTATAAAATACGTTTTTCCTTTTTGAATATTATTATGGTCAGACTTTGAGCTAAGGGAAATGAGTCATGTAGGCTATAAGATAATGTACTAATGAAATGACGCGGTTATTGGCCTTCCTTATACAAATGATCGAGACCTGGTTCTTTATTCATTTGTTAGCTCAGTTCCTTCAGATAGAACGACTTTTTATTAATACAATGGTGAGCTTTTTACTTCTTTTAAATTGTAATGTGTCTTCACAAATTAATTGGGAAGTGAAAGTCTACTTGCTCTGGGTCAGCTACTTCCTCGACTTAACAAAAGAACAGCCAATGACGTTGCCATCTCTCTCATTCAGTCAAGACTAGATTACGGTAACAGTAATATGTGGGGTCTACCTCAAAACCAGATGGAGAGACTCCAGCTGGTACAAAACACTGCAGTATGGATTTTAGCACTAAAGTAAAAGTCTGAGCACATCTCCTTTGTACTTAGAACTATCCACTGACTTCCTGTGACAAAGCGAATTGACCATATGCTTATATTAGTACCGCTACATGTATGGCACTGCAGCTTCCTATTTTTAAGATATATTTACAAATCATGTGTAATCAAAAGATATGAACTCCTCAACACAGTCTTTCCTCGTTGGGCACAAACATAAGTACATTAGAGTGCGCAATATTTATCTGAGGCGCCTTCACTATGAATGAGCTTGCATCAGACACTTGGGGATTGTGAGACAAAAGAACCCTTTATAAAGAGTCTCAAGACCTTTCTCTTTAACTAGTCCAAAGTGTTTTAGTGCCTTCCCAGCCCCAACATCAACAAAGTGTAGAAAGAGAAAATACTGAACATATTAAATGCATGCGCTATAGAAATGATTATTTTTATGTTTTTTAATACTATTTTTTTATATTTAACATTACCATATAACAAAATTTTTCTTTGCATTAAAATAGTGTATTAAAAATGTATATTTGGTTTCTTGATTTGGTTTGTGTATTATGTTAATATGACTTCATATTTATAACAAAGTAAAAAAAAGTTTAATACTACTTTGTTTACAACTATGTCTTCTCTTCATAATGATTCATAGTCTCTGTTTAATGTTTTGACAAGATAGAAAAAAAACAAACATGCTCAATGTTGGGTAAATGTTAAAGTTTAACATTAGCAACGGGTGCTGCCAACTGCGACATTAAACTACATGAAGGAGTTAACTTCGGGTGAAATATTGGATAAGTTTATAAGTTTAAATTTATATTGAATACTGTGATGACGACCTTTTAATAATAATTAAATTGACAGCTTAATGTTTCTATAACCGCTTTAGACAGATGTGTAGTTCTATACAAACTTTATATATCTTTGTAGTTTTATACCATCTTTAGACATCTTTGTAGTTTTATACCCGCTTTAGACTGTTTTCTCAATTCGAACTGTTTCTAATCCAATATTCAAGATAAAACCTAGACTGTTTTCTCAATTCAAACTGCTTTTAATCTAATATTCAAGATATAGCATAGACTGTTTTCTCAATTCGAACTGTTTCTAATCAATATTCAAGATATAATCTAGACTGTTTTCTCAATTCACTAATCCAATATTCAAGATATAACCTAGACTTTTTTCTCAATTCAAACTGTTTCTAATCCAATGTTCAAAATATATTTTACACGCACTGTTATTTTATTATATTAAAAAGGAAATATAATGACACACGTCTTCAACAGATACTTCTGGCACAGATGCTAAGTCCAGTGGTAAAATCGACATCGTATGCCTCACTTACATTGTCGTAAAAAATGCTCTTGGTGGAATTGTTGGCCTAATTTTATGTTTGCTCATTCAACCAGGTACACTTCTCGTTTTACTAAGAGCCTAAATGCAGCCAGTGTAAGAATTAAATATATTTGTTTTACAGATATAAATTACTTTTTTTGTGCTTATTTCTGGATTGGTTGAAAAATCTGGCCAACTGGACACAAAAAAATCAAAAACGCTCCACATTTTAGCAGATTTTGTAAGGTAAACGCTTTTTCTTACAAAGTCTATCATCTTGCCTTTATTTTAAACCATTTTTTAAATACTTTATTTATACAATTTAAAATTGCTACATTTCGTCTACTATGTGGGTCAACTTTTTTTCTCAGCATTCTGTAAATTTCTATATGACTGAATGTAATAAGAAAATAAAATGATTACAAAAAAAAATATTTTTTGTTCAGAAACATTTGCGTAGGTATAACAGACAAAATATACAGACAGGCAGACAACTCTGTTGGTGAAATTGATTGGAGATAACTCCAGCCAAAATTCGGAAAATGACACTGAAGCGTGGGTTAATGTCACCGTAACCCTGCTATCCAGGTCACTGTGAAGTAACAGAAGAAGAATTTATAAGATTACATCTAAGGATGTTAAACAAAAACCGGAATACCGGATTCCAGTTTTGAAACTGAAAACCGGTTTTGATTTTCAAAACAGGATTTCGGTTTGTTGGTTGGAAGTTAGAAGGTAATCATTACTTCAAGTAGAAGACCCTTTCTTTTGGTGCTAATAGGAATATTTTTTATAAATAATGTTGGATTCGCACAAAACAGTTCCTGAAATGCCTTGCTAACACTATTTAGTCTTAGATATTTTGTTTCCAAATACAAACTACGGCTTGCAAGAAAACAACATCAAACAAATTATTAAGTTACAGTTACAATTAACATGAATCTTTTGACATGTCGGCTCATCTTTGATGTACGCAATAGAGAGACGCAAACTAGCCCTTCCCTAAGACCCCGAATGATTCGACTAGACACCGCGTCTGTGCTTTATTATTAACGGCACTGTTAAATACAATATTACATTATTTTACACGTTATCATATATGCCTATTCAAATGCTTCTTCTTATTATGGTCAACAATAATTGTTAATTTGATTATCACTATTGAAAAATTGAAAGCTAATATCGGTTTTAATCAATAAGCCCAGATTTTTTTAGTTCTTAAGAATTTTATAATAAAGAGTACAAAATCATATTGTATTCACACAAATCAATCCCTTGGAAACCATGCAAACACTAATTAAGTTTGAAGTAAGCTTATCTTTCAAATATACCTACAAAACTACGCACATTTAGCTTTTCCAGCCTGTGACAATGCGCGGGGGGGGGGGGGACCGAAATGCGGTTTTAAACCGGTTTTATGGAACCGAAAACCGGTTTTAGAAAAAAAACGGTTTTAACATACCTAATTACATCAAGATGAAAGAAATATACCACAATTACAAGAGTAAATCACAATCAAAGAAATATACCACAATTACAAGAGTAAATCACAATGAAAGAAATATACCACAATTACAAGATTACATCACAATGAAAGAAATATACCACAATTACAAGATTACATCGCAATGAAAGAAACATACCACAATTACAAGATTACAACACAATGAAAGAAATATACCACAATTACAAGATTACATCACAATGAAAGAAATATACCACAATTACAAGAGTAAATCACAATGAAAGAAATATACCACAATTACAATATTAAATCACAATGAAAGAAATATACCACAATTACAAGATTACATCGCAATGACATAAATAATCCACAATTAAAAGATTACATCACAATGAAAGAAATATACCACAATGGGCCGTATTGCTGATGAGAGTTAACACCCTTGCCCCTTATACAAGTCAATCTTTTATGACTGACTTGTAAATTTTTACAAGATTACATCACAATGAAAGAAATATACCACAATTACAAAATTACATCACAATGAAAAAAATATATACTACAATTACAAGATTACATCCCAATGAAAGAAATATACCACAATTTCAAGATTACATCACAATAAAAGAAATATACCTCAATTACAAGAGTAAATCACAATGAAAGAAATATACCACAATTACAAGATTAAAATCTCAATGAAAGAAATATACCACCATTACAAGATTACATCACAATGAAAAAAACATATACCACATTTACACGATTACATAACAAAGAAAGAAATATACCACAATTACAAGATTACATTGCAATGAAAGAAATATACCACAATTACAAGATAACATCACGATGAAAGAAATGTACAACAATTACAATATAATATCACAATGAAAGAAATATACCACAATTACAAAATTACATTACAATGAAAGAAATATACCACAATTACAAGAGTAAATCACAATGAAAGAAATATACCACAATTATAGACTTTAAACCTCACTCACCTGAGTGATCGAATCGAGACTAATCTCTTAGGATTCGGAGGACAAACACACTTGTACTACGTAGCACAGCCAGGTTACCATAAAGGGATGGTGCAAACTGTTGACCATTCCCATCTACTCTTTCCTCCTGCAAGGCAGGGCAGTCTAAAAGCAAATGCTCGACCGTCTCTTCTGCTTCAAAGCAGTGTCGGCACCGCGAATCGAAATTGGGCCTAAATGGTCCGAAATAGGCGCCAATAGGGCAGTGCCCTGTACGGAACTGGGCTATCGTAGCCTGTTCTCTCCTGCGGAGCTTCCACTACGGATCAGCTCGATTTGGCCGTTTTAGTTGCTGCCACACACCTCGACCCTTGTCAGACTCGTCCCAACTCTTGTTCCATTGTCTTGTCTCCCACTCACGTATTGATCTGCGGGCACTCGCGAAGGTGGACGGACCCTCCGGAGTGGGTGTCAGGGATCCCTTCTTGGCCAAGGCATCCACTATCTCATTGCCAGGGACTCCTGCATGACCTGGAATCCACTGCAAGATGACCTTCACCTCGTACCTGAGGATCAGATCGGAAATAGCAGCTAATAGCCGTCGATGGCTTGGAGTACTGAAAGTGCATCAGTGAAGATAACTACATCAGCACGAGCAGCTGGTGTGTCTTCGAACGTTTTCCCAATTGCCACAGCAGCAATTCTGATGGCTTCCATCTCCGCATCAAAGATGCAGATTGCTCCACACGGCCCACTTAGCTCAGCCCGTTTTTCTTCTGCCTTCGGGTACGACACAAGAGCACCATACCCGGAACGTGCTTCGGTCCCACTGATCGCGCTCCCATCAGTGTATGCCTCAACAAATCCCGAGTATGCACGTACCGTCCTTAGAGCAGCTGCGCGCCTCTCAGTCAGGCAAGCGCTAGGTCCGGCTGCTTCCATCAGGTTCGTCCGTATCTCTGGTAAGTTGAAAGATAGGTGAGGAGGAGGTTCCACTCCCGTCCGCATGGGCATGCGGTCGACCGGGAGTCCAATCTCTGCGCTGAGCTTCAGTGCGTGGTGCATGAAGGGCTGCATTGAGATCCGGGCTCTTCCCACCCAGGAATCCACGAGCATCCTGAGGGGGGAACTTTCCTCCAACCGTTTATACCGCTCGTAAGCAGTAATAACGGCCTTTTTCCTTCTCCCATTCAGAGGCGGCACGTTTGCCATGATTTCAACAGCCGATGTCGGGGCGGTTCGGAACGTTCCACATATTAGTCTGAGGGCTTGATTTTGTACAGAGTCCAACGTCTTCAAAGCAGTATCAGACGCATAGATTTGAACCGGGAGGCTGTAATCGATCTGAGATCTTACCGCTCCTAGGTAAAGATTTCTCAACACACTCGCCTTCGCACCCCAGCCAGAACTGGCCAGTCTCTTGACAATGTTCAGCTTAGAAGAAGCTTTCTCTTGGACTAACCTCACATGGTCATACATCGTTAGCTTTCGGTCCAGTGTCACTCCGAGATAGACCGGCTTCTGGTCGCATGCCAGGGCGCGGCCGTCAATGTTCAGCTCGATCGGCTCTTTGGGGATATCGATTCCAAGGGTAAAGAGCGAATAAACTGTTTTTAGGCAGTTTACTTCCATACCCCAAAGCTTGGCGTAACAGGCTACTGCGTTCAAATCCTGCTGGATGGCCCGCTCAAGAGCACGCGCTTCCCTCCCGGTCGACCAGACCACAAGATCGTCTGCGAAAAGCAGCGACGAGCTTCCCAGATAGTTCGGCAGGTCGTTGATAAAAGCCAGGAACAATGTACAGGACAGTGCTGAGCCCTGGGGCAATCCTTGCTCCAGGACGCGCTTCCGAGAAACCGATTTCCCGTAACGAGTTGTAACTGTTCTTCGGGTTAAGAACCCTTTGATCCAATTGTACATGTTAGAGGCTATTCCTAGCCTCTGTAGCTTCAACAACAACCCCGGCCGCCAGACAAAGAAATGACCCTCTGGTGTGTAAACAGCCAAGTAATGTGCATCTAAAAACATGGAAGTGACCCCCTGGTTTTTAAGCAGCCAAATAATGTGCATCTATAAATATGGAAGTGATCCCCTTGTGTCTAAACCCCCAAGTAATATGCATTTAAAAACATGAAAGTGACACACTGATGTATAAACAGTCAAGTAATAAGCATCTAAAAACATGGAAGTGACCTGGTGTTTCAACAGCCAAGTAATGTGCATCCAAAAACATGGATGTGACCCCATGGTGTTTAAAGAGCCTATTACTGTGTATCTAAAAATGGAAGTGACACCCTGGTGTCTAAACAGTCAAGTAATATGCATCTTAAAACATAGAACTGATCAGGTGTCAAAACAGTCAAGTAATTTGCATCTAAAACATGGAAGTGACCGCCTGGTGTCTAAACAGCCAAGTAATGTGTATCTAAAAACATGAAATTGACACCCTAATGTCTAAACAGCCAGTAATGTGCATCGAAAAACATAAAAGTTACTGTTTGTCTAAACAGCCAAGAAATGTGCATCTAAAAACATGAAATTAACCCCTGGTGTCTAAATAGCCAAGTAATGTACATCTAAAAATATGAAAGTGACCCCCAGGTGTCGAAACAGCAAATTAATGTGCATCTAAAAACATGGAAGTGTACCCCTGGTGTCTAAACAGCCAAGTAATGTGCATCTATTACAAAAAAATGACCCTCTGGTGTGTAAACAGCCAAGTAATATGCATTTAAAAACATGAAAGTGACACACTGATGTATAAACAGTCAAGTAATAAGCATCTAAAAACATGGAAGTGACCTGGTGTTTCAACAGCCAAGTAATGTGCATCCAAAAACATGGATGTGACCCCATGGTGTTTAAAGAGCCAGGTAATGTGCATCTAAAACATGGAAGTGATTACCTGGTTTCTAAACAGCCTATTACTGTGTATCTAAAACATGGAAGTGACACCCTGGTGTCTAAACAGTCAAGTAATATGCATCTAAAAACATAGAACTGATCTGGTGTCTAAACAGCCAAGTAATGTGCATCTAAAACATGGAAGTGACCGCCTGGTGTCTAAACAGCCTATTACTGTGTATCTAAAACATGGAAGTGACACCCTGGTGTCTAAACTGTCAAGTAATATGCATCTAAAAACATAGAACTGATCTGGTGTCTAAACAGCCAATAAATTTGCATCTAAAACATGGAAGTGACCGCCTGGTGTCGAAACAGCCAAGTAATGTGTATCTAAAAAAATGGAAGTTTCACCATGGTGTTTAAACAGCCAAGTAATATTCATCTACAAACTTGGAAGTGATCTGGTGTCTAAACAGCCAAGTAATGTGTATCTAGCAACATGGAATTGACACCCTTGTGTCTAAACAGCCAAGTAATGTGTACCTAAAAACATGGATTTGACATTCTGGTGTCTAAACAGCTAAGTAATGTGCATCAAAAAACATGAAAGTGACCCCCAGGGTTCGAAACAGCAAAATAATGTGCATCTGAAAACAAGGAAGTGACCCTCTGTTGTCTAAACAGCCAAGTAATGTGCATCTAAATACATGAAAGTGACTTTTTGTCTAAACAGCCAAGAAATGTGCGTCTAAAAACATGAAATTAACACCTGGTGTCTAAATAGCCAAGTAATGTGCATCTACAAACATGAAAGTGACCCCCAGGTGTCGAAACAGCAAAATAATGTGCATCTAAAATAATGAAACTGACCTGGTGTCTAAACAGCCAAGTAATTTGCATCTAAAACATGGAAGTGACCGCCTGGTGTCTAAACAGCCTATTACTGTGTATCTAAAAATGGAAGTGACACCCTGGTGTCTAAACAGTCAAGTAATATGCATCTAGAAACATAGAACTGATCAGGTGTCTAAACAGCCAAGTAATGTTTCTAAAAACATGGAAGTTTCACCATGGTGTTTAAACAGCCAAGTAATATGCATCTACAAACATTGAAGTGATCTGGTGTCTAAACAGTAAAGTAATGTGTATCTAAAAACATGGAATTGACACCCTAATGTCTAAACAGCCAAGTAATGTGCATCTAAAAACATAAAAGTGACTGTTTGTCTAAACAGCCAAAAAATGTGCATCTAAGAACATGAAATTAACCCCTGGTGTCTAAATAGTCAAGTAATGTGCATCTAAAAATATGAAAGTGACCCCCAGGTGTCGAAAAAGCAAATTAATGTGCATCTAAAAACATGGAGGTGTACCCCTGGTGTCTATACAGCCAAGTAATGTGCATCTAATACAAAAAAATGACCCTCTGGTGCGTAAACAGCCAAGTAATGTGCATCTAAAAACATGGAAGTGACCCCCTGGTTTCTAAAAAGCCAAGTAATATGCATCTAAAAATATGGAAGTGACACACTGATGTATAAACAGTCAAGTAATGTGCATCTGAAAACATGGAAGTGACCTGGTGTTTCAACAGCCAAGTAATGTGCATCCAAAAACATGGATGTGACCCCATGGTGTCTAAAGAGCCAAGTAATGTGCATCTAAAAACATGGAAGTGACCCCCTTGTGTCTAAACCGCCAAGTAATGTGCATCTAAAAATATGGAAGTGACCCACTGGTGTCTAAACAGCCAAGTAATGTGCATCTAAAAACATGGAAGTGACCCCCTGGTTTCTAAGCAGCCAAGTAATATGCATCTAAAAATATGGAAGTGATCTCCTTGTGTTTAAACCGCCAAGTAATATGCATTTAAAAACATGAAAGTGACACACTGATGTATAAACAGTCAAGTAATGTGCATCTAAAAACATGGAAGTGACCTGGTGTTTTAACAGTCAAGTAATGTGCATGCAAAGACATGGATGTGACCCCATGGTGTTTAAAGAGCCAGGTAATGTGCATCTAAAACATGGAAGTGACCACCTGGTTTCTAAACAGCCTATTACTGTGTATCTAAAACATGGAAGTGACACCCTGGTGTCTAAACAGTCAAGTAATATGCATCTAAAAACATAGAACTGATCTGGTGTCTAAACAGCCAAGTAATGTGCATCTAAAACATGGAAGTGACCTCCTGGTGTCTAAACAGCCTATTACTGTGTATCAAAAACATGGAAGTGACACCCTGGTGTCTAAACAGTCAAGTAATATGCATCTAAAAACATAGAACTGATCTGGTGTCTAAACAGCCAAATAATTTGCATCTAAAACATGGAATTGACCGCCTGGTGTCGAAACAGCCAAGTAGGTTGTATCTAAAAAAATAGAAGTTTCACCATGGTGTTTAAACAGCCAAGTAATATGCATCTACAAACATGGAAGCTATCTGGTGTCTAAACAGCCAAGTAATGTTTATCTAAAAACATGGATTTGACACCCTGGTGTCTAAACAGTTAAGTAATGTGCATCAAAAAACATGAAATTAAACCCTGGTGTCTAAATAGCCAAGTAATGTGCATCTAAAAACATGAAAGTGACCCCCAGGGGTCGAAACAGCAAAATAATGTGCATCTGAAAACAAGGAAGTGACCCTCTGTTGTCTAAACAGCCAATTAATGTGCATCTAAATACATGAAAGTGACTTTGTGTCTAAACAGCCAAGAAATGTGCGTCTAAAAACATGAAATAAACACCTGGTGTCTAAATAGCCAAGTAATGTGCATCTAAAAACATGAAACTGACCCCCAGGTGTCGAAAGAGCAAAATAATGTGCATCTAAAAACATGAAACTGACCTGGTGTCTAAACAGCCAAGTAATTTGCATCTAAAACATGGAAGTGACCGCCTGGTGTCTAAACAGCCTATTACTGTGTATCTAAAAATGGAAGTGACACCTTGGTGTCTAAACAGTCAAGTAATATGCATCTAAAAACAAAGAAATGATCAGGTGTCTAAACAGCCAAGTAATTTGCATCTAAAACATGGAAGTGACCGCCTTGTGTCTAAACAGCCAAGTAATGTTTCTAAAAACATGGAAGTTTCACTTTGGTGTTCAAACAGCCAAGTAATATGCATTTACAAACATTGAAGTGATCTGGTGTCTAAGCAGCCAAGTAATGTGTATCTAAAAACATGGAATTGACACCCTAATGTCTAAACAGCCAAGTAATTTTCATCTAAAAACATAAAAGTGACTGTTCGTTTAAACAGCCAAGAAATGTGCTTCTAAAAACATGGAATTAACCCCTGGTGTCTAAATAGCCAAGTAAAGTGCATCTAAAAACATGAAAGTGACCCCCTGGTGTCTAAACAGCAAAATAATGTTCATCTAAAAACATAGAAGTGTACCCCTGGTGTCTAAACATCAAAGTAATGTGCATCTAATACCAAAAAATGACCCTCTGGTGTGTAAACAGCCAAGTAATGTGCATCAAAAAACATGGAACTGACCCCCTGGTTTCTAAACAGCCAAGTAATATGCATCTAAAAATATGGAAGTGACACACTTGTGTCTAAACCGCCAAGTAATAAGCATTTAAAAACATGAAAGTGACAAACTGGTGTATAAACTGTCAAGTAATGTGCATCTTAAAACATGGAAGTGACCTGGTGTTTCAACAGCCAAGTAATATGCATCCAAAAACATGGATGTGACCCCCTGGTGTCTAAAGAGCCAAGTAATGTGCATCTAAAAACATAGAACTGATCTGGTGTCTAAACAGCCAAGTAATGTGCATCTAAAACATGGAAGTGACCGCCTGGTGTCTAAACAGCCTATTACTGTGTATCTAAAACATGGAAGTGACACCCTGGTGTCTAAACTGTCAAGTAATATGCATCTAAAAACATAGAACTGATCTGGTGTCTAAACAGCCAATAAATTTGCATCTAAAACATGGAAGTGACCGCCTGGTGTCGAAACAGCCAAGTAATGTGTATCTAAAAAAATGGAAGTTTCACCATGGTGTTTAAACAGCCAAGTAATATTCATCTACAAACTTGGAAGTGATCTGGTGTCTAAACAGCCAAGTAATGTGTATCTAACAACATGAAATTGACACCCTTGTGTCTAAACAGCCAAGTAATGTGTACCTAAAAACATGGATTTGACATTCTGGTGTCTAAACAGCCAAGTAATGTGCATCAAAAAACATGAAAGTGACCCCCAGGGTTCGAAACAGCAAAATAATGTGCATCTGAAAACAAGGAAGTGACCCTCTGTTGTCTAAACAGCCAAGTAATGTGCATCTAAATACATGAAAGTGACTTTTTGTCTAAACAGCCAAGAAATGTGCGTCTAAAAACATGAAATTAACACCTGGTGTCTAAATAGCCAAGTAATGTGCATCTACAAACATGAAAGTGACCCCCAGGTGTCGAAACAGCAAAATAATGTGCATCTAAAATAATGAAACTGACCTGGTGTCTAAACAGCCAAGTAATTTGCATCTAAAACATGGAAGTGACCGCCTGGTGTCTAAACAGCCTATTACTGTGTATCTAAAAATGGAAGTGACACCCTGGTGTCTAAACAGTCAAGTAATATGCATCTAGAAACATAGAACTGATCAGGTGTCTAAACAGCCAAGTAATGTTTCTAAAAACATGGAAGTTTCACCATGGTGTTTAAACAGCCAAGTAATATGCATCTACAAACATTGAAGTGATCTGGTGTCTAAACAGTAAAGTAATGTGTATCTAAAAACATGGAATTGACACCCTAATATCTAAACAGCCAAGTAATGTGCATCTAAAAACATAAAAGTGACTGTTTGTCTAAACAGCCAAAAAATGTGCATCTAAGAACATGAAATTAACCCCTGGTGTCTAAATAGTCAAGTAATGTGCATCTAAAAATATGAAAGTGACCCCCAGGTGTCGAAAAAGCAAATTAATGTGCATCTAAAAACATGGAGGTGTACCCCTGGTGTCTATACAGCCAAGTAATGTGCATCTAATACAAAAAAATGACCCTCTGGTGTGTAAACAGCCAAGTAATGTGCATCTAAAAACATGGAAGTGACCCCCTGGTTTCTAAAAAGCCAAGTAATATGCATCTAAAAATATGGAAGTGACACACTGATGTATAAACAGTCAAGTAATGTGCATCTGAAAACATGGAAGTGACCTGGTGTTTCAACAGCCAAGTAATGTGCATCCAAAAACATGGATGTGACCCCCTGGTGTCTAAAGAGCCAAGTAATGTGCATCTAAAAACATGGAAGTGACCCCCTTGTGTCTAAACCGCCAAGTAATGTGCATCTAAAAATATGGAAGTGACCCACTGGTGTCTAAACAGCCAAGTAATGTGCATCTAAAAACATGGAAGTGACCCCCTGGTTTCTAAGCAGCCAAGTAATATGCATCTAAAAATATGGAAGTGATCTCCTTATGTTCAAACCGCCAAGTAATATGCATTTAAACAAACATGAAAGTGACACACTGATGTATAAACAGTCAAGTAATGTGCATTTAAAAACATGGAAGTGACCTGGTGTTTTAACAGTCAAGTAATGTGCATGCAAAGACATGGATGTGACCCCATGGTGTTTAAAGAGCCAGGTAATGTGCATCTAAAACATGGAAGTGACCACCTGGTTTCTAAACAGCCTATTACTGTGTATCTAAAACATGGAAGTGACACCCTGGTGTCTAAACAGTCAAGTAATATGCATCTAAAAACATAGAACTGATCTGGTGTCTAAACAGCCAAGTAATGTGCATCTAAAACATGGAAGTGACCGCCTGGTGTCTAAACAGCCTATTACTGTGTATCAAAAACATGGAAGTGACACCCTGGTGTCTAAACAGTCAAGTAATATGCATCTAAAAACATAGAACTGATCTGGTGTCTAAACAGCCAAATAATTTGCATCTAAAACATGGAAGTGACCGCCTGGTGTCGAAACAGCCAAGTAGGTTGTATCTAAAAAAATGGAAGTTTCACCATGGTGTTTAAACAGCCAAGTAATATGCATCTACAAACATGGAAGCTATCTGGTGTCTAAACAGCCAAGTAATGTGTATCTAAAAACATGGAATTGACACCCTGGTGTCTAAACAGCCAAGTAATGTTTATCTAAAAACATGGATTTGACACCCTGGTGTCTAAACAGTTAAGTAATGTGCATCAAAAAACATGAAATTAACCCCTGGTGTCTAAATAGCCAAGTAATGTGCATCTAAAAACATGAAAGTGACCCCCAAGGGTCGAAACAGCAAAATAATGTGCATCTGAAAACAAGGAAGTGACCCTCTGTTGTCTAAACAGCCAATTAATGTGCATCTAAATACATGAAAGTGACTTTGTGTCTAAACAGCCAAGCAATGTGCGTCTAAAAACATGGAATTAACCCCTGGTGTCTAAACAGTCAAGTAATATGCATCTAAAAACATAGAACTGACCTGGTGTCTAAACAGCCAAGTAATTTGCATCTAAAAATGGAATTGACCGCCTGGTGTCTAAACAGCCTATTACTGTGTATCTAAAACATGGAAGTGACACCCTGGTGTCTAAACAGCCAAGAAACAAGCGTCTAAAAACATGGAATTAACCCCTGTTGTCTAAACAGCCTATTACTGTGTATCTAAAAACATGGAATTGACACCCTTGTGTCTAAACAGCCAAGTAATGTGCATCTAAAAACATGAAAGTTACTGTTTGTCTAAACAGCCAAGAAATGTGCCTCTAAAAACATGAAATTAACCCCTGGTGTCTAAATAGCCAAGTAATGTGCAACTAAAAACATGAAAGTAACACCCAGGTGTCGAAACAACAAAATAGTGTGCATCTAAAAACATGGAAGTGTACCCTTGGTGTCTAAACATCCAAGTAATGTGCATCTAATCCAAATTAATGACCCTCTGGTGTGTAAACAGCCAAGTAATGTGCATCTAAAAACATGGAAGTGACCCCCTGGTTTCTAAGCAGCCAAGTAATATGCATCTAAAATATGGAAGTGACCCCCTTGTGTCTTAACCGCCAAGTAATATGCATTTAAAAACATGAAAGTGACACACTGATGTATAAACAGTCAAGTAATGTGCATCTAAAGACATGGAAGTGACCTGGTGTTTCAACAGCCAAGTAATGTGCATCCAAAAACATGGATTTGACACCATGGTGTTTAAAGAGCCAGGTAATGTGCATCTAAAACATGGAAGTGACCACCTGGTTTCTAAATAGCCTATTACTGTGTATCTAAAACATGGAAGTGTACCCCTGGTGTCTAAACAGCCAAGTAATGTGCATCTAAAAACATGGAAGTGACCCTCTGGTGTCTAAACAGCCAAGTAATGTGCATCTAAATACATGAAAGTGACTTTTTGTCTAAACAGCCAAGAAATGTGCGTCTAAAAACATGAAATTAACCCCTGGTGTCTAAATAGCCAAGTAATGTGCATCTAAAAACATGAAAGTGACCCCTAGATGTCGAAACAGCAAACAAATGTGCATCTAAAAACATGGAACTGACCTGGTGTCTAAACAGCCAAGTAATTTGCATCTAAAACATGGAAGTGACACCCTGGTGTCTAAACAGTCAAGTAATATGCATCTTAAACATAGAACTGATCAGGTGTCTAAATAGCCAAGTAATGTGCATCTAAAAACATAAAAGTGACCCTCAGGGGTCGAAACAGCAAAACAATGTGCATCTAAATACATGAAAGTGACTTTTTGTCTAAACAGTCAAGAAATGTGCGTCTAAAAACATGGAATTAACCCCTGGTGTCTAAATAGCCAAGTAATGTGCATCTAAAAACATGAAAGTGACCCAAGTAATGTGCGTAAAAACACATGAAATTAACCCCTGGTGTCTAAATAGCCAAGTAATGTGCATCTAAAAACATGAAAGTGACTTTTTGTCTTAACAGCCAAGAAATGTGCGTCTAAAAACATTGAATTAACCCCTGGTGTCTAAATAGCCAAGTAATGTGCATCTAAAAACATGAAAGTCCCCCTGGTGTCTAAACAGTCAAGTAATATGCATCTAAAAACATAGAACTGACCTGGTGTCTAAACAGCCAAGTAATTTGCATCTAAAACATGGAAGTGACCGCCTGCTGTCTAAACAGCCTATTACTGTGTATCTAAACATGGAAGTGACACCCTGGTGTCTAAAAAGCCAAGAAATGTGCGTCTAAAAACATGGAATTAACCACTGGTGTCTAAATAGCCAAGTAATGTGCATCTAAATACATGAAACTGACTTTTTGTCTAAATAGCCAAGTAATGTGCATCTAAAAACATGAAAGTGACCCAAGTAATGTGCGTCGAAACACATAAAATTATCCCCTGGTGTCTAAATAGCCAAGTAATGTGCATCTAAAAACATGAAAGTGACCCCCAGGGGTCGAAACAGCAAAATAATGTGCATCTAAAAACATGGAAGTGACCCTCTGGTGTCTAAACAGCCAAGTAATGTGCATCTAAATACATGAAAGTGACTTTTTGTCTAAACAGCCAAGAAATGTGCGTCTAAAAACATGGAATTAACCCCTGGTGTCTAAATAGCCAAGTAATGTGCATCTAAAAACATGAAAGTGACCCCAAGGTGTCGAAACAGTAAAATAGTGTACATCTAAAAACATGGAAGTGTACCCCTGGTGTCTAAACAGCCAAGTAATGTGCATCTAATACAAAGAAATGACCCTCTGGTGTGTAAACAGCTAAGTAATGTGCACCGAAAAACATGAAATTAACCCCTGGTGTCTAAATAGCCAAGTAATGTGCATCTAAAACATGAAAGTGACCCCCAGGGTTCGAAACAGTAAAATAATGTGCATGTGAAAACATGGAAGTGACCCTCTGGTGTCTAAACAGCCAAGTAATGTGCATCAAAATACATGAAAATGACTTTTCGTCTAAACAGCCAAGAAATGTGCGTCTAAAAACATAAAATTAACCCCTGGTGTCTAAATAGCCATATAATGTGCATCTAAAAACATGAAAGTGACCCCTAGATGTCGAAACAGCAAAATAATGTGCATCTAAAAATATGGAACTGACCTGGTGTCTAAACAGCCAAGTAATTTGCATCTAAAACATGGAAGTGACCGCCTGGTGTCTAAACAGCCTATTATTGTGTATCTAAAACATGGAAGTGACACCCTGGTGTCTAAACAGTCAAGTCATATGCATTTAAAAACATAGAACTGACCTGGTGTCTAAACAGCCAAGTAATTTGCATCTAAAACATGGAAGTGACCGCCTGGTGTCTAAACAGCCTATTACTGTGTATCTAAAACATGGAAGTGACACCCTAGTGTCTAAACAGTCAAGTAATATGCATCTAAAAACATAGAACTGATCTGGTGTCTGGCAAGGGCAAACTCTTGGAGCTCGTAAACCGAACATGGTCTGAAGGTGTCCTACCGAAACAGTGGAGAGAGGCCTTGGTGGTACCCATCTTGAAGAGGAGTAAAGACCCAGGTCAGGCCGAAAGCTACCGACCGATTTCCCTAACATCGTGTGTAGGGAAGGTAGCTGAGAGATTAATCAATAGGAGGCTTGTGAGGTTCCTAGAGGATAATGGACTGGTTATACTCACTCAAGCAGGCTTACGTAGCGGAAGAAGCTCGATGGATCAGGTGACGTTCTTGGTCCAGAAAATGGCTGACGGGTTACAGCGGAAAGAGTCTACACTAGCAGTGTTCCTGGATTTTAAACAGGCCTGCGACAAGGTCTGGCGGCCGGGGTTGTTGTTGAAGCTACAGAGGCTAGGAATAGCCTCTAACATGTACAACTGGATCAAAGGGTTCTTAACCCGAAGAACAGTTGCAACTCGTTACGGGAAAGCGGTTTCTCGGAAGCGCGTCCTGGAGCAAGGATTGCCCCAGGGCTCAGCACTGTCCTGTACATTGTTCCTGGCTTTTATCAACGACCTGCCGAACTATCTGGGAAGCTCGTCGCTGCTTTTCGCAGACGATCTTGTGGTCTGGTCGACCGGGATGGAAGCGCGTGCTCTTGAGCGGGCCCTCCAGCAAGATTTGAACGCAGTAGCCTGTTACGCCAAGCTTTGGGGTATGGAAGTAAACTGCCAAAAAACAGTTTATTCGCTCTTTACCCTTGGAATCGATATCCTCAAAGAGCCGATCGAGCTGAACATTGACGGCCGCGCCCTGGCATGCGACCAGAAGCCGGTCTATCTCGGAGTGACACTGGACCGAAAGCTAACGATGTATGACCATGTGAGGTTAGTCCAAGAGAAAGCTTCTTCTAAGCTGAACGTTGTCAAGAGACTGGCCAGTACTGGCTGGGGTGCAAAGGCGAGTGTGTTGAGAAATTTTTACCTAGGAGCGGTAAAATCTCAGATCGATGACAGCCTCCCGGTGCAAATCTATGCGTCTGATACTGCTTTGAAGACGTTGGACTCTGTACAAAATCAAGCCCTCAGACTAATATGTGGAACGTTCCGAACCGCCCCGACATCGGCTGTTGAAATCATGGCAAACGTGCCGCCTCTGAATGGGAGAAGGAAAAGGGCCGTTATTACTGCTTACGAGCGGTATAAGCGGTTGGAGGAAAGTTCCCCCCTCAGGATGCTCGTGGATTCCTGGGTGGGAAGAGCTCGGATCTCAATGCAGTCCTTCATGCACCACGCACTGAAGCTCAGCGCAGAGATTGGACTCCCGGTCGACCGCATGGCCTTGCGGACGGGAGTGGAACCTCCTCCTCACCTATCTTTCAACCTGCCATAGATACGGGCGAACCTGATGGATGCAGTGGAACCCAGCGCTTGCCTGACTGAGAGGCGCGCAGCTGCTCTAAGGACGGTACGTGCATACTCGGGATTCGTTGAGGCATACACTGATGGGAGCGCGATCAGTGGGACCGAAGCGCGTTCCGGGTATAGTGCTCTTGTGTCGTACCCGAAGGCAGAAGAAAAACGGGCTGAACTAAGTGGGCCGTGTGGAGCAATCTGCATCTTTGATGCGGAGATGGAAGCCATCAGAATTGCTGCTGTGGCAATTGGGAAAACGTTCGAAGACACACCAGCTGCTCGTGCTGATGTAGTTATCTTCACTGATGCACTTTCAGTACTCCAAGCCATCGACGGCTTGGGGACTTGGCCCGATCTGCTTGTCCGACTATTAGCTGCTATTTCTGATCTGATCCTCAGATACGAGGTGAAGGTCATCTTGCAGTGGATTCCAGGTCATGCAGGAGTCCCTGGCAATGAGATAGTGGATGCCTTGGCCAAGAAGGGATCCCTGACACCCACTCCGGAGGGTCCGTCCACCTTCGCGAGTGCCCGCAGATCAATACGTGAGTGGGAGACAAGACAATGGAACAAGAGTTGGGACGAGTCTGACAAGGGTCGAGGTGTGTGGCAGCAACTAAAACGGCCAAATCGAGCTGATCCGTGGTGGAAGCTCCGCAGGAGAGAACAGGCTACGATAGCCCAGTTCCGTACAGGGCATTGCCCTATTGGTGCCTATTTCGGACGATTTAGGCCCAATTTCGATTCGCGGTGCCGGCATTGCTTTGAAGCAGAAGAGACGGTCGAGCATTTGCTTTAAGACTGCCCTGCCTTGCAGGAGGAAAGAGTGGATGGGAATGGTCAACAGTTTGCACCATCCGTTTATGGGAACCTGGCTGTGCTACGTAGTACAAGTGTGTTTGTCCTCCAAATCCTAAGAGATTAGTCTCGATTCGATCACTCCGGTGAGTGAGGTTTAAAGTCTGGTGTCTAAACAGCCAAGTAATGTGCATCTAAAACATGGAAGTGACCGCCTGGTGTCTAAACAGCCTATTACTGTGCATCTAAAACATGGAAGTGACACCCTGGTGTCTAAACAGTCAAGTAATATGCATCTAAAACAAGGAAGTGACCGCCTGGTGTCGAAACAGCCAAGTAATGTGTATCTAAAAAAATGGAAGTTTCACCATGGTAATTAAACAGCCAAGTAATATTTATCTACAAACATGGAAGTGATCTGGTGTCTAAACAGCCAAGTAATGTGTATCTAAAAACATGGAATTGACACCCTGGTGTCTAAACAGCCAAGTAATGTGTATCTAAAAACATGGAATTGACACCCTAATGTCTAAACAGCCAAGTAATGTGCATCTAAAAACATTAAAGTGACTGTTTGTCTAAACAGCCAAGAAATGTGCATCTAAAAACATGAAATTATCCCCTGGTGTCTAAAAAGCCAAGAAATGTGCATCTAAAAATATGAAAGTGACCCCCAGGTGTCGAAACAGCAAATTAATGTGCATCTAAAAACATGGAAGTGTACCCCTGGTGTCTAAACAGCCAAGTAATGTGCATCTAATACAAAAAATGACCCTCTGGTGTGTAAACAGCCAAGTAATCTACAAACATGGAAGTGATCTGGTGTCTAAACAGCCAAGTAATGTGTATCTAAAAACATGGAATTGACACCCTGGTGTCTAAACAGCCAAGTAATATGCATCTAAAAATATGGAAGTGACCCCCTTGTGTCTAAATCGCCAAGTAATATGCATTTAAAAACATGAAAGTGACACACTGAAGTATAAACAGTCATGTAATGTGCATCTAAAAACATGGAAGTGACCTGGTGTTTCAACAGCCAAGTAATGTCCATCCAAAAACATTGATGTGACCCCCTAGTGTCTAAAGAGCCAAGTAATGTGCATCTAAAAACATGGAAGTGACCCCTTTGTGTCTAAACCGCCAAGTAATATGCATTTAAAAACATGAAAGTGACCCACTGATGTATAAACAGTCAAGTAATGTGCATCTAAAAACATAAAAGTGACCCTCTGGTGTCTAAATAGCCAAGTAATGTGCATCTAAATACATGAAAGTTACTTTTTGTCTAAACAGCCAAGAAATGTACGTCTAAAAACATGGAATTAACCCCTGGTGTCTAAATAGCCAAGTAATGTGCATCTAAAAACATGAAAGTGACCCCCTGGTGTCTAAACAGCAAAATAATGTTCATCTAAAAACATGGAAGTGTACCCCTGGTGTCTAAACATCCAAGTAATGTGCATCTAATACAAAGAAATGACCCTCTGGTGTGTAAACAGCCAAGTAATGTGCATCTAAAAACATGGAACTGACCCCCTGGTTTCTAAACAGCCAAGTAATATGCATCTAAAAATATGGAAGTGACCCCCTTGTGTCTAAACCGCCGAGTAATATGCATTTAAAAACATGAAAGTGACACACTGGTGTATAAACAGTCAAGTAATGTGCATCTTAAAACATGGAAGTGACCTGGTGTTTCAACAGTTAAGTAATTTGCATCTAAAAACATGGATGTGACCCCCTGGTGTCTAAAGAGCCAAGTAATGTGCATCTAAAAATATGGAAGTGACCCTTGGTCTCTAAACAGCCAAATAATGTGCATCTAAAAACATGGAAGTGACCCCCTTGTGTCTAAACCACCAAGTAAAATGCATTTAAAAACATGAAAGTGACCCACTGATGTATAAACAGTCAAGTAATGTGCATCTAAAAACATGGAAGTGACCCTCTGGTGTCTAAACAGCCAAGTAATGTGCATCTAAATACATGAAAGTGACTTTTTGTCTAAACAGCCCAGAAATGTGCGTCTAAAAACATGGAATTAGCCCCTGGTGTCTAAATGGCCATGTAATGTGCATCTAAAAACATGAAAGTGACCCCCTGGTGTCTAAACAGCAAAATAATGTGCATCTAATAACATGGAAATGAACCCCTGGTGTCTAAACAGTCAAGTAATATGCATCTAAAAACATAGAACTGACCTGGTGTCTAAACAGCCAAGTTATTTGCATCTAAAACATGAAAGTGACCGCCTGGTGTCTAAACAGCCTATCACTGTGTATCTAAAACATGGAAGTGGCACCCTGGTGGCTAAACAGTCAAGTAATATGCATCTAAAAACATAGAACTTATCTGGTGTCTAAACAGCCAAGTAATGTGTATCTAAAAACATGGAATTGACACCCTGGTGTCTAAACAGCCAAGTAATGTGTATCTAAAAACATGGATTTGACACCCTGGTGTCTAAACAGCCAAGTAATGTGCATCTAAAAACAAGAAAGTGACTGTTTTTCTAAAGTCAAGAAATGTGCGTCTAAAAACATGAAATTAACCCCTGGTGTCTAAATAGCCAAGTAATGTGCATCTAAAAACATGAAAGTGACCCCCAGGTGTCGAAACAGGAAAATAGTTTGCATCTAAAAACATGGAAGTGTACCTCTGGTGTCTAAACATCCAAGTAATGTGCATCTAATACAAAGAAATGACCCTCTGGTGTGTAAACTGCTAAGTAATGTGCATCTAAAAACATGGAAGTGACCCCCTGGTTTCTAAACAGCCAAGTAATATGCATCTAAAAATATGGAAGTGACCCCCTTGTGTCTAGACCGCCAAGTAATATATATTTAAAAACATAAAAGTGACACACTGATGTATAAACAGTCAAGTAATGTGCATCTAAAAACATGGAAGTGAACTGGTGTTTCAACAGCCAAGTAATGTGCATCTAAAAACAAGAAAGTGACCCCCCTGTGTCTAAACAGCCAAGTAATGTGCATCGAAAAAAATGGAAGTGAATTCTTTGTGTCTAAACAGCCAAGTAATGTGCATCTAAAAACATGGAAGTGACCCCTTGGTGTCTAAACAGCCAGGTACTGTGTATCTAAAAACATGAAAGAGACACCCTGGTGTCTAAACAGCCAAGTAATATGCATCTAAAAACATGGAAGTAACCCCCTGGTGTCATCGGGCATTTTCATCAATCAATTCCGAAAAATTGTGTTTCATCAAGGTACCTCTTAACTGCTTCCAAACACGAAACGAATTTATTCAAACTTTTACCTTGACTAAGCAAGCGAACACTGCTGTGCTGCAGAAGATCTCCATACTCACTTTCAATTTCTTGTAGTAAAGATTTGATTAGCCGGTAAATCAATGCAGAGTGCAAGTCCAATAAAGAGATCTTTGCACACAAACATTCATGGTGTATAATGCATGGAAGCTTAACAGCAGCCTCCCAATGTGGTTTACAAAAATATTTGACAAATCGTTTTTGTTTGCCGACCATCGCAGTAACGTTTTTGTCATTTTCGGCCATTTTAAGGGCACTTATACCTTTATATATACCGCCGCATAATATAACATTTTGAATAATTGTAAACGTTTTATATATAGAGACCCACATATATGATGAAATTATTTTAGTTTGAAAGATATCGTCTTTTTAAGGTGAAGCTTAAATCTCAAATCGAAAATCCGAAATCTTTTTAGGTTGTTGTTTAATTATTATTTTTTTTAGGGAGGGGGGGGGAGGGATGTTTCATTTCGGTGGCAACCAATTTTTCTGACGTTCAAATGTAGGAGATATTTTATATTAACATTGGAATCGCGAAAAACAATTCAGTTAATGGTTTGCAGATACTAATTATTTGTATTGCGATATAATACAAACAAAACCAACCAAATGTTGAGTAGTCGGCACATTTTTTTGATGTAAGCACAGGAGACGCAAATACTAGTCTCTATCCGCTGAAACTTTACGCTTTAGAAAAGGCAAACGAGAGAATAAAATAGCTGCATTTTGATTTATTTGAGAAAAAAAAGTACTTCTTTTGAATTAAAATATATTTGGAGAAATTCAGAGTCTGAACAACAAGAGCAAATGAAAAAAAAGGTATGGCCCACACAAGGCCGGATTTAGAGACCACAGGGCCCCTAGGCACTTGACATTTGTGGGCTCCTCCACCTTCTCGAAGCTATTTTGGAAATTTAGCAAATTAAATACACTAATAGAGAACATATAATTTTAATAGACTTTTATGACTTCAAGAAACATCAGAATGATTCAGTCTATGTTACTATAGTTACATTATTCTATAAAATGTTTGGAATCATATCATACGACGAACTGTCTTTTGTGCAAAAGAACGAATGTCGTTATCATAGTCATTTGCATTATTTCTGACTCTATTGAGTCAGAGAGTGAATTGAGCCTGTTCTCTCCTATTCTGTCTCCTTCACGGATGTCTTTAGATTCCAAACGATGTAGTTTCGTAAGAAAGTCAAACTTTTCACTTAACTCCTCATAAGCAGTTCCGCGTCTCCGTAGCTTTGAAATTATTTTGTCTATAATGAAATTTTTAAATGGTAACTCTGAATCTTTCCCTGCCAGAGAGTTCGGTCTCGTTTCCTTTTTCTTCGTCGAACTGGACTTTACGCTCACGTTTCCTCTGCATGTTATTGCATAGCTATTTTCAACAACTTTCGACCAACAATGATCAAAGGTACTGGGTTTCCTTAGGTATTCTAGGTATGTTACCAAAGACTGATACAGTTCAACGATCGTACCCAGGTCAATGTTAACAGATTCGGGAGAGTAGCTTACTTTGTTGAACCTTTCCAAGATGTCATTGCAGAGAAGTGACAAAAACACGTTTTCATCGAGTCTAATGAACTCAGAAGACCCGAAGCCTCAGAGCGTGTAGATGGTTTTTTATTTGCATCATTGACAATTATATGAAGAGCTGACATGATCTCATCGCAGGAGCAACATAGACTTCGGCTGGCGTCAGCTCGAGCAGACCATCTTGTCTGAGAATTTGACTTCAGTTTCGACAGCAAAATTTCCCATCTGTGTGTTGATGCCGAAAAAGAACTATTCAATGACTGCAAAATACCGAAGCTTTACAAGACTTGGCCGCACATGATCCAACAAGCTTCAGTGAGTGAGCCGAACAGGGAAAGAAATCTATCACAGGGTACATTTCTTTTATTATCGCTTGAAGACCATAATATACACCTGACATATTGCTAGCATTGTCGTAAGACTGACCCCGGCATATTGCTAGCATTGTCGTAAGACTGTCCCCGGCATATCGCTGGCATTGTCGTAAGACTGCCCCCGGCATATCGCTGGCATTGTCGTAAGACTGCCCCCGGCATATTGCTAGCATTGTCGTAAGACTGCCCCGGCATATTTCTAGCTTTGTCGTAAGACTGTCTCCGCATATTGCTAGTTTTGTTGTAAGACTGCCCCGGCATATTGCTAGCATTGTCGTAAGACTGCCCCTGGCATATTGCTAGCAGTGTCGTAAGACTGCTCCCGGCATATTGCTAGCATTGTCGTAAGACTGCCCCCAGCCTTTTGCTAGCATTGTCGTAATACTTCCCCCGGCATATCGCTAGCATTGTCGTAAGACTGACCCCGACATATTGATAGCATTGTCGTAATACTGCCCCCGACATATTGCTAGCATTGTCGTAAGACTACCCCGGCATATTGCTAGCATTGTTGTATGACTGCCTCTGACATATTGATAGCATTGTCGTAAGACTGACCCCGGCATATTGCTAGTTTTGTTGTAAGACTTCCCCGGCATATTGCTAGCATTGTCGTAAGACTGTCCCCGGCATATCGCTGGCATTGTCGTAAGACTGCCCCCGGCATATTGCTAGCATTGTCGTAAGACTGCCCCGGCATATTTCTAGCTTTGTCGTAAGACTGTCTCCGCATATTGCTAGTTTTGTTGTAAGACTGCCCCGGCATATTGCTAGCATTGTCGTAAGACTGCCCCCGGCATATTGCTAGCATTGTCGTAAGACTGCCCCCGGCATATTGCTAGCAATGTCGTAAGACTGCCTCCGGCATATTGCTAGAATTGTCTAAGACTGCCCCCGGCATATTGCTAGCATTGTCGTAAGACTGCCCCCGGCATATTGCTAGCATTGTCGTAAGACTGCCCCTGGCATATTGCTAGCAGTGTCGTAAGACTGCTCCCGGCATATTGCTAGCATTGTCGTAAGACTGCCCCCAGCCTTTTGCTAGCATTGTCGTAATACTGCCCCCGGCATATCGCTAGCATTGTCGTAAGACTGACCCCGACATATTGATAGCATTGTCGTAAGACTGCCCCCGACATATTGCTAGCATTGTCGTAAGACTACCCCGGCATATTGCTAGCATTGTTGTATGACTGCCTCTGACATATTGATAGCATTGTCGTAAGACTGCCCCCGACATATTGCTAGCATTGTCGTAAGACTACCCCCGACATTTTGCCAGCATTGTTGTATGACCGCCCCTGACATATTGATAGCATTGTCGTAAGACTTCCCCCGACATTTTGCTAGCATTGTCATAAGACTGTCCCCGGCAATCGGCGATATCCAAGTCGTGATTTTTCAATGACTTTAGGACGACTTTAGCCACAATTTGGAATGAAATTCAAAAATCTTTCGACAGGACATCGTCTTCAGAGACATATCTCACTATGAAAGAAATTGATCTACATGAGAAATGTCCGGAGTAGAGAAAGTGACCTCACAACAGCCCCAATGCGACTCAAAATCCAATGTCAGTTTTCCATTTATTCTTCCTTTTGAAGAACAATACTCTTGTCAACTCTACCGACAGCATTCTTCCTAGCTATTAGACTAGTGTCACAAATGCTGACCTGTGTTCGTCTGAATGAATATGAATAAATATGAATTATATGATATGAATGAAATGTAGAAACATGAATAAATATTAATGAATATATAAAATGCACAAAGGTTATAATGATACCCACATATGTAAAATTATTTAATGTTATCCTAAAAGATGGAATTTTCATGGAAAGCTGGTCACTAGGGATGATATGTCCAATATATAAAAATAAAGGCAGCAAGGCAAAGCCCGAAAACTTTAGACCAATTACCTTATTATCATGCTTAGGTAAACTATTCTCATCCATTCTTATTTACGAATGGAGATGTTCCTTGAAGAGCACAACTTATTAAACGAGAATCAAATGGGTTATTCTACAGCGGAAGCATCATTTATCCTATATGCGCTGAGCTTTTTAATAAAAAATAAAGGTGACAAACTGCTCTGTGCATTCATTGATCTAAAAAGAGCTTTCCCGTCTATTCAAAGAAAATTACTCTGGGCGAAAATGTTAGATATAGGCATAGATGGAATTTTCCTTCAAATGTATACAGGGGTTTTATAGATATATTAAATCGACAGTAAAAATAAATACAAAACTGTCACTGTTATTTAACTGCGAAGCAGGACTAAGAGAGGGAGAACATCTGAGCCCTCTATTATTTTCTATGTTTTTTAATGACTTAGATTTCTATTTAGAACAAAAAGGCTCAAGCAGCTTAATTAACTATCAGCAACGATAACAAAGCAGAGACTTCTAAAAATATTCACATTATTATATGCTGACGACACAACAATCCTAGCTAAAACCGCAAAAGAATTACAGAAAAACTTAAACATTTACAGTAACTATTGCAAGGAGAACCACATAAACATAAATGAAGATAAGACCAAAATAATGATATTCGGTAGAAAGGGTAAAGGGTAGGGTAGGAAATCACAAATTTGTACTAAATAAAAATATTATAGAAATAGTGTCTAAATTTAAATACCTGGGAATAATCTTCTCAGCAAACGGTTCCTTCTCAGAACACAGAAAATAAAAGATAAAAGGTACCAATGCTATGTTCAACCTTCTCAGAAAATGCCATACGCTAAGCTTGCCCATAGATAGTCAAATTGATCTGTTTGACCAAACAGTGCTACCAATACTCACTTACGGGTGCGAACTATGGGGTATGGAAAATTGTGACATTTTGGAAAATATTAGACTAAAATATTTTAAGATGATTTTAAAATTGAACACAAAAACACCAAATTATGTAGTCCTAGGCGAAACAGGCAAACTTTATATAAGATCATTTATTTAAAAAATAATGTTACACTTCTGGATCAAAATAGCGACCGGTAAACAAAGCAGAATGTCTAAAATAATTTATAACATTTTACTTAAAGAGCACCTGGTTGAAAAATGCAAATGGTCAGCCAATATAAAGTTACAACTAGAACAACTAGGATTAGGATATATTTGGTTAGAACAAGATATAATATATACTAAACTTTCAAAATCAATAATTGACTTACGTATAAATTATCAAAGTAAACAATAATTTTATGAGAGTATGCAAATAAGCAATAAAGGTAAATTATATAGCGCTTAAAAATATAAATCTGATTGGGAAAATATCCCACCCTTTTTAAATAAATTACATCTGAAAGAAGCTATCTATATGCTTAAAATACGAACAAGTAATAATAATTTCCCTGTTGAACTGGGTCGCCAATCCAGAATAGATTTATAATTTGCTTAAAAGATATAGGATATGGATTTCACTATTTACTCCAATGTGTGCACTTTAACGCCCAACGAAAAATGTATCTAAAAAAATATTACTATAACAGACCTAATGTAGAAAAAAATGTCGGAATTGCTTAATTCTAGTTCTCTGAAAGAACTTAAAAAACTAAGCATATTTTCAAAAATAATATTATCTGCTTTTAAAAAATGAAAAAAAAAAGGTTAGAAACGTTTAAGTATATTAACATGTTGGTTTGTCACTATGTTAATGAGAGATAGTCGTGGAAGTAATGTAATATACAAAGCCGCAAGAAAAATTGTGAATGATTCCTTAAATGTTCGTTCTCACTATGCTAATGCTGTGCAGGTCTAATGAAAGTGATGTACCTGTATGTCTATGTTAGTAAATTGAGTTGTTGTTTTTTTCTTGTTTTTTTCTTGTATTCCCCCCCCCCCCCCAAACAAAAAAAATTGTATTATAAACTAAATTATCCCCCCTGAATTTTCTTTTATGATACCTTTAATTAATAAATTTATTATTATCTTCATTTTTATTACTAATATTTGTATTACTGTTATTGTTCAATTTATTATTCACTAATGCTATAATTTTCTTATGTTTTTGACTATGCATTTATTGTACCTATGTACTATGTGGCAAATAAAATATTGTTCATTGTTCATTGTATTGCATGTTCCTTCATTCTTTGAACTGCGTTTTCCCAGACGTTGTACCCAGTGGCGTATTTAGGCATATACCACATGTTCCATTGGAACAGGGGACCCCACACAATAGGGGCCCCACACATCCCAAAAATAATTTGTTTAGTGACATCCAATTCATTCGTTTAAAATGTAAAATAAAATTCATATATTCCTCTACAATTTTAAGCGCTCCATTTCAACCAAGCTAATCGAAACATACAAAGTATGTATGATTTTACATAATGTAACATGAATAGACGGGATTTTTCTGAGATAGGCCTATGTGGAAGGTAGGGGCGAAGCCATGAGGGGCCCCCACATAAATTTGGGAACAGGGCCCCCACAATCCTAAATACGGCCCTAGTTGTACCCTTCATTAGCTAGCGACCCCAAATTCCCAAACATCTTACATGTGTTGCAAATCACTGCACCCTTGCGCTTCGAAAATATAAGGCAAGGTCGAGGTCATGTTTCACCCTTGCTTAATGTTCGGCTAAGAAGAGCAGGGCTGTAAGTTATATAATAAGTGCCCTGTTTGGGAAAATGTAGTAAAAATATTTATTATAATATTATTTTCGATACAGCTTTTTGATAAGGCAAGCCAGGCTTTTGAGCTTATGTAAAGATTCCGCCACCTTAGCCCCTAGGCCCGGGCCTTGTAGGCCTAGGCAGAAATCCGGGCCTGGGCCCTAAGAAGACATTAAAAAAAACAATTTTTTGGAGGGCCTGCCATTGAAACGTTTTTTTTTATATGTTTTATATCATATGCCTTACTAAAAATTGATTAAAAAAACTCATTTTGAGTTTATTCTATTCTAAAATTCTATTCTTCTTTGCAATTTGCATAAATGTAGTAAGTCTCCATTTATGCTAAATGTAAATTATATTAATAAATAAAAAAAAGTAGTTTGGCTTTTTGTTTAAGTAAGATTTAATATTTAAAAAAAAATGAGCGCCATCTCCATGGCCATCAATATTTTTAAACATTTCTTTTCATTTTTATAAGTTTTGTCAAAAGTACTATATATGTTCCAAATATAAAAAAAAATATTGGATGAGAGATGAACAAAAAATTTCCCTCTAATCGCCCCCCCCCCCTGGCCTAAAAATCTAGAGAATATCTATGCAGTAATTGTCACAGATAGAGATGATACAAGTGTATAAGGTTATATATAGTACTTTGACAGGATAGAAATTAGGGATCGTCTACTGCACCGTGATTCCGCTATAGCCATTATAATAACCTAACGTAGAGGAACAAGAACATATCTATGTCTTCGTTGCAAATAACAAGTAAAACACCTTGCCAATTAAGCGACCACTTAGGTGATTTATAATTCTATTCTTGTGTCTTTCAGGTCGACCAAACGCTAATGGAAACGAGGACTGTGTTGTCTACAATCATATTATACCAGAGGGTCTTGATGACAACCTGTGCACAATCAGACTCAAATATATAGGTGAAAGAAGCTCCCACATGGATTTTAATCGAAATCATACACGATGCCATGCTATTATATTTCTTATATTTATCTTTTCCCTTCACAATTATTTATTGTAGAGTTTTTATTAATTTTTTATCTTTTTTTTTAAACAATTTAAACTGTGCTCAGCTGGTACTTCAGATGTGATGTAAATGTATGTCTATGTTAACTAGTAAATTAATTTTTTTTCTCCCCCGTATAAATTGTATTATAATTTTAATTAGCCTCCTTCAATTTTCTTTCAGGATACCTTTAAATAATTAATGTATTATTATTTTCATTTTTATTATTAATATTTGTATTACTAGTATTGTTCAACTAGAAATAGCCCGTGGAAAACCACGGAGAGTTTTTTTTTTCTTTCTATTTGGTCAGCTTTTGGGAAAAGTGGGTCCTAAGAATAGCATATAATGTGATCAATGAGCATGATCATTTTTATAAATCACATAGAACTTAAAAGCCTTTATCTGTCACAAAAAATCCTTTATTATATTAACCTCGCAAATTGTTGATTTATGCTAAACAATATCTACTGTAAGGTAATTGACGCACCATCATCCCATCCAGTTGAAACTTGACACATATAATCGATGAAATTGAAAACACGTTCTACCTACCCCCGCCCCCTCTCCCAAACCATTTTTTTTCATTTCATTCGGTGCACATAATATTTTCTATCATTTATATAAACTATGCTTTGTTATCATGTCACAATGTCATGTATTATTTCTTTAAAAAAAAAAAGCAAGTCCTTGTGTTCTTAAAAAAGCAAGTCCTTGAGGGAATACATTTTGAAAATATCTTGAGTATGTCATCTTATATATTACAGACGCTCCTACTGTACAGAAGATTAATGTGTTCCCTACTCTTATCCTGGGTTGAGTCTAGTCTTGCATTTTGATTAAAGTTTTTAATGATGATAGGTTGTTTGTTTTCCTGGTTGCTTCAGTGTAGTATTTCATGCACTAAGTTAGATAAAAGCATCATTATACCAAAAATCAATAGCTGAAAAAAACTTAAAGGATAAATCATGAACAATCAGATAAATTAACTAAATGCATATGCATGGTTTATTATGTACATATATATATATATATATATATATATATATATATATATATATATATATATATATATATATATATATATATATATATATATATATATATATCAATGCTGAAACACTTCTAAAAAAAAACATTGCGTATAAATTGTCGGTCACCCTGCAATAGTTGTCCTTGTTGAGGATTTGTTTGAACTCTCTTTTTCAAATTCTTGGGACTTCTTGATCTCGTCAAAGCGACATATAGCTGCCCATGTGAAAAGACGGTAGTCTTTAGATCCACTCCGACATGATCAAATGTCTGTCCCTGCGACTTTTTTATTGTTATTACAAAAGCCGGAATAATGGGGAATTGTCGACGTCTAATAATAAAAAGTAGAGTAGTATCACAGGGCGCCAAATCAATTCTCGGGATAAAAACAGTATCACCACGATTACAATCAAAGATGATTTCTGCCGTGATGAAATTTCGCTGGAGGTCACTAATAATCATTCTAGTACCGTTGCACAATCCTTTCTTCGGATTTAGGTTTCTTAGAATCATATATATTTTACCTATCTTGAGAATCAGTATATGAGGAGGCATCCCTGAAGGAGTCTGCTCGTTTAGGAATTCCACTGGATAGTTTACTGCGTCATTTGGATCTGAGATGATCGAATCTGCACTGTAATAAACAGTTGAATCACCTGGTAGCAACTCAATGATCTTTTGATTCATCTCAAGCGTTTGTTCATTCGTCGGTGCAACAATTACTCGTTTCGATAACTCCTTGACAGACAGCTGATAAATATTTGATCCAAAGATGGATTCAATAATATTATTGAAAACTATAATCTGTAGAGGAATTTCGCAATTCATTTCTGGAACTGGCTCGAGATTTCCATTTCCAACACGAAGAAGCCAATCATTCTTCTCGCTTTGACCTTCGATGCGCATATTTGTCGTCAATGATAGTTGTATGAAACACCTCCACAAAATACTTGACTTGATACAACATTTAAGGATGCCAGCTCGTGTGCTTCTTATCACCACTGGAAGAGTCTATCGAAAGTCCAACAACAAAAACTTTTCCTCCAAATGGCTCATCATTGTTTATTATCTCGCGAAGAAGCCTATCGATGCACCGTAGACCATGCTTGGGCAGCATTGTAATCTCGTCAATGATGATGAGCGTTTCTTGACGAAGAACGTCGGCATCTGCAGATTTCGTTCTCATCGATGAAACTGAAGTATATGTCAATGGAACAGGAAACTTAAATCCACAATGAACGGTTTTTCCACCTTTCAGAAGGGTTGCAGCGATTCCTGTTGTAGCAAACGGTAGAACATTATGTCCTCTTCCACGGAGAAACGCCATTAGTGTTGTATAAAGGAATGTTTTTTCCGGATCCTCCGGGACCGTCGAGATAGAAGCAGCGATTCTCAACATTTTTATTATCAATTGCACCTATGATTCTTCGGAATGCATCCAATTGTTTGTCATTCAACAGTCTAACACGTACGTCCCGTTCTCGTGCTTCTTCAACTGAATCGTAGAGCTGCACTTGAGATATTAAGCCAGTGAGTGTTGGCAGGCCGATTTGCTAGCAAAACAGTCCGTGTTGTTTGAGAATTGTGTTTATGTCATGAAGAGCCATATTGATGGCCACGTCATCGGTGAAATTGCGTATGTAATCAAGTGCAAAGTCAGTGACATATTTGTTCCACAGGTCAATAGGTTTCGAAAATTCACAGAAGCAACTAATGTACGCAAAAGTTACACGCAATTGCTTTGGCATTTTATAGGTGGAAGCTTCTTGTAAACAGCGATCCCACTCAGTGTCTGACTCAAGAAGTCCTCGTGCCGATACAGCTTCTTTAAATGTTGGATAAACCACTCCGTCGAACGTGCGTATCGCTTCAAAACTTGTCGCTCCACGGACATGAAGGAGCAGCAATCGAAGATAAAATCGCTCTTCGTCTTTGAAGCTTACAGTGTACATGCGCGAAACTATTTTCCCTGATCCTTTACTTCGTGGTTTCCTGGTAGCCTTTTGGTAGACGTAATGGTATGGGATGTCAACGTAGAGGTACTGTCGTGCCTCTTCATCAGTTTTGTTCAGCTCAAACCATGACTCTAATTTCGTTCAGCTCAAACCATGACTCTAATTTCGTTCAGCTCAAACCATGACTCTAATTTCGTTCAGCTAGAACCATGACTCTAATTTCGTTCAGCTCAAACCATGACTCTAATTTCGTTCGGCCAGTTGTTGCTGCCAGCACAGCGTCTTCTTCGTGACCTTCCTCGAATATAATGCGTTGTTTATTCGGAAGGTGAACGGGCAGTCTCTTCTCAGCGTGCGAACGATCATGCATTTTTGATTCAAGAAGTCGCCACATTGCTTCTGGTGCACTTATATATCGAGCTTCAATGTAGTTAGTGATCTCATTGTAACTAAGTTCTTGCTCGCCGTCTGATCTGATTGCGATGTTTGCACAATCAAACCCTTGGATAATGTATTTGAAGAAATATTTTATAGCTTTCAGGGATGTGCAAATGTCTACATTAATGTGTGCATTGTACTTCAGTAGTAGGTATGGGCTGTATGGCACTACGTGACGACTGTCCAACATCTCTCCTCTTACAGTTGCTGTGACAGTACTGCGACGCCGATACAACGGATAACCATTATCATTCGGCTTTGTCGTGTCATTGAACTGTTTTGGAAACTGTTTCTTGCATTCTCCATCTTCCATGCAAGGCGCGAAAGGATTGTTTTTGCCGCAAGGTCCATGCATCATACATTTTGTGACGATATCATATAGGCAAGGATTTTCTTTTTCATCTGGAATTTCGGCGCTGACGTATTGGTACATAAAGGCTTTTGCTTGTCCAAAGACGCCATGCAAGATCAAGTCAGTCATCAACGATTTCAATTTGATGGCAAAAACACGGGCAACCAAATCAGGACGGTCGGATGTTTGTTCACCGGAACGCAAATTCTCTGTGATTTCTGGCCAGTTATTGTTAGCCGTAAATGTAATGAAGAGATCAGGTGTACCAAACTTTGCGAAAAGGGACATTGCATCGTGGCAGCGCTCACGCATGTTTCTGGGTGACCCTTCAAAACTGGAAGGCAGGATAACTGCTATACCAGCAGATATGTTTGCATTGAGAGCCAAATTCTCCACGTGATCAGCAAGTCATTGATAGCATTCTGCTCGTAATGATTGTTGATTCAATCGAATATAGTTTTAGTTGTTTGCTTCCACCTGAAGATATGAATCTACCAATCATTGCTGGGTTAATTTACCAGCACTCATAATTGGGTTAAAGTTATCACGAATGGCTGTTTGGGCTGCCTTGAACTGTAACATGCTGACTTTTGTACGCACACGATTAAGTACTGCTCCTTCCTACGCTTCGCACTTCCAGTTTGTCATGGACGTGTGACTGGGGGATTGAGTTGTTATGGCTAGTTGTCGTAGGCATATGATACGCCGATGCTGTAGTTGACCTGGAATATTTATTTGTTCTCTCCGGCTCGTTAAAATGATGTAAAATACACACACAACAGTTCTAAGTATACAAGCAAGTCTCTGGTTACAGTTATGGTGTTGTAACATCCCCATGTGTTGTACGTTACATTATTTCCACTCGTCAAGACAGCTCTCACAACAAACATGGGATGCACTTCATATATTTCACCTCATACACAGAATACAACTCCAATGCTTAGACATATATATTTTATTCACGATACATACAAAATAGTTCATGAGACATCAAGTAACACTTCTCAACATTAATTCCATAGTTCCAAAAATCAATTCTATACAGTGTCATTATAACTGTACATCCAAAAACATAGTCTCACAAACATCATCAAAATATGTCTTCACTCTACGATTACTTCTACATGTTACACACTCGCTCTTGTTTTTCTATTCACTCCTCTCTCTCCCCTTCTCATAACCCGTGTTTGTACAAAACTGGTCAAACTACTGTGCCCAACACAGTCCTGGTCGCAATGACCAGTCACGGTCTACTGACCAACATTAACAGTCGTTACACGCCCCTTCTCCTCATCAAAAAATTTGGACACCAAATTTTTTTAGTAAAACATAAAATAATCATTGTCTACCAAAAAATAAAAAAAATATCCATTATTAAATATATCAAACATGTTTATCAACTTACGACAAACTGTTATAATGTAATAAAATCTATGTTAAATAATACAAATCCCATATTTTCATCTTGTCACTATGTTATGCGACCAAATCCACCAAAATTGTTCATCATATTTTACACTTACTTATAATTATAAAAATGATCACTGTCACAACAAAATTTTTTATATGACAAAAAAATTCCACAATATTAACTCTTTTAATTCAACTCCTAACCTCCAATCATACATTATCTATTCAAGTGTGTCAATAAACAATACCTCTTCATATTCATTTATTTTATACTACTTAATAACATTTTATACTTCTTTGTTACTCAAACAATACAGAAATATATATATATATATATATATATATAACTTTAACATACATTTTACACTAATGAATACACAGAAAATTTTCATAACAATATGTATCTTAATAATAAAAAATTGATTTGACAAATTCATGATTCTGTCCAATGAACATTAGTCTGAAATTATCAATGTATAGTCTTTTACAATTTCTGGCTTATATGTTTCAATTCAGTCTCAGTCTCATAGTTTTGATCATATTCAATCTGTCTTGATAAGAAATCTGCCACAATGTTATCTTTGCCTTTAATTGCTTTTATTTCAAACTGATAGTCTAGCAAAATCAGGAACCATCTATTTATTTTGCTATTTGCAATTCTCTTCTTATTCAAAGCTATTAGTGGTTTGTGGTCAGTGAGTAATGTAAATTTCTTTCCTAGTAGGTACTTTTGCAATTTGGTCAAAGCCCAAACCACCGCTAAACATTCTTTTTCAATCGTTGAGTAATTAACCTCACACTTGGTTAAAGCTCTACTGAGATATAGAATTGGTTTCAATACATTCTCTACTTCCTGCATCAAACAAGCACCCAAAGCTATATTTGAGGCATCTGTAACAAGTATGAACTCTTTGCTTAGATTTGGTGTAATCAGAATTTGTTCACTCTGAAATACTCCTTGTATCTTATCCAATGCGTTCTGACATTCTGACGTCCATTCTATATGTTTCTTTTTATCTTTGGTTATTAGTATTCTCAGTGGTGCAGTGATGTCAGCAAAATTGGCTATAAAAGTACTGTAGAAGTTGCATAAACCAAGTATGCCTTTGACTTCTTTCTGAGATTTTGGTATCTTAATGTTTAGTATCTTGTCTCTGTTTATATCAGTTGGTTGTACCTTACTGTTTCCTACTCTAAAACCTAGGAAATCAATGCTACTCTGTGCAAACTTTAGTTTTTCTGGTGCAATAGTGACACCATATTGTCTCAGCCTTGTTAATACTTCTTTAACTGTAGCAATATGAGATTTCCAGTCTTTTGTATGAATGCAGATATCATCTACAAAATGTACCACATTTGGAACGCCTGCTAACATTTCTCTCATAAATCGTGAGAAAGTAGCTGTAGAGTTTACCAATCCGAATGGCATTACTGTCCATTCAAAAAGTCCTTCGTCTGTTGCGAAAGCTGTGTAAGGAATTGAACTTTCTTCCATGGCTATCTGCCAAAAACCACGATTGAGATCAAAATGTGTATATATTTCAGAAGAACCTATTTCCTCTAAAAGTTCTCTGGTATCTCTAATCGGTTCTGCATCAACCTTTGTGACTTTATTCAGTTCTCTGAAATCACAACATAATCTGATTTGTCCCGACTTTTTTCTAACTACCACTACGGGTGATGCAAATGAAGCATTTGATCGTCTAATTTTCTTGGTCTTGATCAATTGATCCAGTTCTTTCTTGACACTTTCTCTGTATGCATATGGTATTGGATATTGCTTTTGTTTCAAATTGGTATCTCTGATGATTTCAATTCTATGTTGTATCCTATCAGTGTGACCAATTTCATTTGTTATGACATCCCTGAATTCCTTCATCAAGTTTCTCAATTGCCCTTCATATTTAACAGGTACTATATTTCTATTATTGATGTCATTGTCTAGTTGTACTACTGTAGCTACTGTTCTTACGTCTTGTAGTAGTTGGACTTGTCCATTCATTCCTTCATTTGTGGTATCTTTGTCCACAGTTGTTTTCATTTCTTCTGTTACTTTTGTTAACCTCTCGGGTTTGTCATCATATTTTCTCAATAGATCAATATGTAACACTTTTGGATTTCCCTTCATGTTAACTATGTAGTCAACTTTATTCACCTTTTTTATGACAATGTATGGTCCTTCCCATACTGTCTCACCTCTATTCTTTGGAAGACCCACATATACCTGGTCACCTTCCCTCAAAGTCCGTAAGCATCTGTTAGCGTTTTTTATATTCATCTGCCTCTTAGCTTCTCTGTCTGCATTCTCCTGTGCGCTTTGTATTCCATACAGTATTCTCTCCCTCACCTCTGTCACAACTTCAAACGAGTCATCCTCTGCCACTCTCTGTCCTAACATTCTTCCTTTGAATATGGATAGTGGTCCTCTAGGATTTGCACCGTACATCAATTCAAAAGGGGAAAATCCTGTAGAATCTTGTCTCACTTCCCTATATGCGAACAATACCATGGGAATGAATTTGTTCCAGTTGTTCGGATGATCATTACTCGCCTTAGCTAACATGATCTTCAATGTCTTGTTCCATCTCTCGTTCATCCCATTTGCTTGCGGTCTATATATGGTTGAGTATACTTGCGTTATACCCAATAGTCTTGTTATGGCATTGGTGATATGAGATGTGAACTGTGTACCATTGTCAGATAATATTATATCTGGGAATCCGTATCTACTAAATATATCTAGTAGAGCTGTGCAAACTTTCTCCGATGTCACATTGCGCAGAGGTATAGCCTCTGGCCATCTGGTAGCAGTATCAATAACAGTAAGGATATATTTGTGTCCTTCACTTGAGGTATGGCACATTGGTCCGACGATATCTATCGCTATTTTCTCGAATGGTCTCCCAACTTTATCTGTAGGTTGAATAGGTGCTCTGTGTTTCCCGTGCATAGGGTTTTTAGTAATACACAATTTGCATCGGCTTATATGACTTTTTATGTCCTTTCTTATATTGGGCCAGAAGAAATTCTGTGCTACTCTTTGATACGTTTTCCGTACGCTCATATGCCCTGCCAATGGACTGTCATGAGCCGCACGCAAAACAATGTCTCTCAATTCTGTAGGAACCACAATTTGGTTATAAGTGACCTTTTTGTTTTGAAACTTTCTCGTCAGTACTTCATTTACATAATAGAATGTATGTCCCCTATACTTGGCTTGCTTCTGATCAATTCTCTGTCTAATCTTATCCAAACTGGTATCCTTTGTTTGCATATCAATTAACTTCTCTCTAGTGATATCCTCTTTGATCTCTAATATTTCTTCTGTGCTTAATACTTGTGTTTCTTTTTCACTCTCCTGAGTTCTTGCTCTAGTCATTGTAACATATACTGCGTTGCACTCTTTTTCCTCCTGCTTTTGTAACCATTGCTCAAATAAATGCTCTGAGTCATCTGGCAAGCTCGGGATATTGCCTATAATCAGAGGACATATTGCGTTTGTCATAACTGTTGCAATCACCTCTCCTGTAACCCATGGCGAATCTATTATAATTTTTGCAGTTCTGCAGCTAATTTCTTTCTGATTTGCCATTCTTATGTTTGTGAGCTTGTCTGTGTAGTGTGTATCATCTACTAGCTTCTCATCAATCACAATAGTAGTACATCCTGAATCTCTCAAACATAGAGTTTTCTTCCCATTAACATATGCTGGGTAGAACTTCAACTTGCCCTGTGTATCCAGGATAGTTGATACATAATGTCGTTCACCATTATCACTAGCATGCTCTTTCTTTTTTGTTTGCTGATCATCTTGTATGTCTTGTCTCTGAGTTCGTCTTCCTCTTTCTTCATTCCTTGGTCTTTGTGGACTTTGATTTGGTGATGTTCTCTCCACTGGCTTTTGTGTAACTTTACTTCTGCAATTTCTCCGTATATGCCCCATTTTGTTGCAATTCCAACAAATGATATTTCTTTTCTTATTGCAATTGGGCAAACTAATAAATCTCTTGCTATCATTACGATGATGTCTGTTCATATCATTATTACTGTTGAATCTGCCACTGTTATTAAAATAGCCATTATTGAATCTGCCTTTGTTATTAAAATTGCTATTGTTAAATTTGCCACTGTTATTAAAATTGCCACTGTTGTTGAATCGAGGACTTGACATAGCTGCAATAGTATTATTTCTATTATCCATTTCCTCATGCGGATGTGCATCCTTATAGTCTGACAATGCAATTATCAGTTTTTCTTCACTATTAATCTTTCTTTCTTTCAAAAAAGTAAAAAGACTTTGTGATGCATTGGTGAGAACTTTGTTGACCACATACATTTCTAAGATTTGCTGCGGATTGAGTACATCAATCTTTGTTATTTCTAGCCAATTCATTAGTAATGCATGGATTTCATGAACCAATGCCTTGGGATCTTTGTTTCTCTCTAACATTATATCTTGGAATTTCTTCCTGTATGTTTCTTCTGTTTGGCCAAAATGAGTTAACAGATTACTTTTCACAATGTCGTAATTGTTCCTCTCATGTTCTTTTATGTATGAAATTACATTTATTGCCTCACCTGTCACTTTGGACAATATAAGCGTTGCCCACTTTTCTTTCGCAATCTTATTTTGTGTAGCCAGACATTCAAACATCATTAGGTAACTCTCAATTTTCTCCTCTTTTGGATTGAAATATTTCATTTTGATAGTATCCTCTTTGCTTCTACATGATTTCATTTCTGTCATAGTCCCTTGACTGAGTTTTAATTGTTCCTCTTTCAAAAAGTCTCTGTTCCCTTTCATCATCCGCTGTAATCTTTTTGCTATCCAACTTTCCAATTCTTCACCCTTATATCCCAATCTACCTCCAAGTTCCATTAATTTTTCAAATTTGTCCATTGTCAAAAATTACTTGTAGTACAATTATGTTATCAAACAAGTTATTCAAATAATATGACACACATGAATAAAAGTATCAAATCAAAAAAATGAGTTTGTGAATATATAACATTATTTCCTCTTAGTAATTGTATGCATCATTATAAAATTCAATAACAATAAGAATAAATGAACAATAGTGAAATATAACTAATCAATAATTCAACAAAGTACAAATATAAATACAAATAGATAGACAAATATGTATACAAACAGAACAATAAATAAACGACCAATATATATGTCTATTTAGAACAACAAATAGAAGAATATGTAAACAGAAGAATACAACAAAAATAACAATAACAAAGTATAGTACAAGTTTAACACATAAACATCAACAACAAATTTAAACACTTTATAAAAAATAACAAATAATGCAAAGATATAATTATATGTATAAACAATTTACAAACAAAATACTATACAACTAAACAATTAATTATATATTTTAACAAAACGAAGGCTGCAACACTATCATCACCAGTGTAGACGTTCCTTCAAGTTGAAAAAATACAAGGTATACTAATATAGTTTGTAAAGCTAAACAGTTCTTAATCCGATTGTGAAATCTGTAATTTCCACGTGATTCCTCCTCTTTTCAATTCGCTATAAATGTCCATATGATTACTTATCTCCCATCTTGACTTATGTAAGATAACAATATAACAAAGTTTATAGTCTTTCCACATCGAACAGCTCCAATTAAATTCTTGTTATATTCATAAGTACTAATAGTTCTCTTTTAAATCCACGTTGCGTAGATATAAACATAAATGTTTAGTCCGTAACAACTATTATTGAGTTCATAAACACAACTTCAGTTCACTTTCTGTTGTCATATGGTACAACTCCCATTGCAATATTACTATTTTTAGTCTTAAGTCGTTCACAAATGTCACTGACTTTAACAAAATTATTCCGTGCTCAATGCAATGTTCATGTTTTGGATACTCCTTTTCATATTTACGTGATAAATCAATTAGTCCCGTCCGTCATGAAAAATTATAATGTTTATGACATTCTTCAGCTCACCTTGCTATATCCATTAGTAGGTCAGCAATTTCCGTTGAGAACTCCAACGTGTCGCATCATGTAACATGTCGCTTTAACTTCTGACACCATTATGTAACATCCCCATGTGTTGTACGTTACATTATTTCCACTCGTCAAGACAGCTCTCACAACAAACATGGGATGCACTTCATATATTTCACCTCATACACAGAATACAACTCCAATGCTTAGACATATATATTTTATTCACGATACATACAAAATAGTTCATGAGACATCAAGTAACACTTCTCAACATTAATTCCATAGTTCCAAAAATCAATTCTATACAGTGTCATTATAACTGTACATCCAAAAACATAGTCTCACAAACATCATCAAAATATGTCTTCACTCTACGATTACTTCTACATGTTACACACTCGCTCTTGTTTTTCTATTCACTCCTCTCTCTCCCCTTCTCATAACCCGTGTTTGTACAAAACTGGTCAAACTACTGTGCCCAACACAGTCCTGGTCGCAATGACCAGTCACGGTCTACTGACCAACATTAACAGTCGTTACAGGTGTTTATTATCGTTTCAATGTTCCAATGGTGAAATATATACGAATTTGCACATGAATAGTTTACAATTAATGTATAGTACTGCCGTGTATTCTACCGTTAAGATACGCGACTACATTCAGAAAAATTCTATGACTGGCTGAAACATCTATATCCAAACATGCAGGGTGATATTCCATAAGAGGCAAATGTACACGTATTTTAGGCTGAAGGCCAGAAGCAAGGCTTAATTGTATATGTCGTTTCAGTCTGACCGCCAACCCAAGACTAAAACTAAGTTATTGAGATAGCGTCTTCGAGTCTTGAGTCACGTGATCGCGCTCAATTTGGTTGGTTAACCCTTTAATTACATTTAATTACATGTGATTCTCATTGGTCAGTTTAAACATAGATTTGCATAGAGAAATGACTTAATGGAGGGAAAGTGGGGTGGGGGTAGGTGAAACAATTATACCGCCAAAACCGCGGGTGAGGGTTTAGATGAAAAGCATTTGATACAGACCACAAACTGAGTGGAAAGGGGACGAATGAGAGGGGAAAGCGACTCATTTCCTTTGTTAGAGTTTTACGTTGGCGATGTCAAGTGGTCATGGGCTGGATTCGGACGGGGAATATTATGTAGGTGCGAAAACTTTTCCCCGGTCGATTCTCGGGAGCGAGCGTCTCAAAGACATTAGCTAACAAGTCGCCGCCCGTGAGTGGTAGGTGAAGGGGAGATAAGGGGGGTAGCGGGGGAGGGTGCAAAAAAGGAGGGGTTTAGCGAGGGTCGAGTATTTGGGTCACTGCGTAATGACTAAGTACAACATATACCTTAAATAGCGATATTAATTAATATATTAAGACATGATATAAATACATTAAAATAACACATGATAAAATATATACATTGTAACGTCATTAACTAACACATTCACACTCATTCAACCCAGATTAAGTACCAATTTCGGCCGTATTAATTAGTAAACTATGAGTCGGGGAATTAATATAATAGAAGTGAAGGTTAAGGAGAGTGATAAAGAGTGGTTGGAGGGTTGCAATTGCGTAAGAGAGGGAGAGATAATGACGCCAGACTACTCTCCTCCTTTATATTCTAACTTAAGCGGTCTTACTCCTAAACTACAAACTATCTACATGGCGGGCTAACAAGTCAAGATTGAATCCAGAATCGTGACACCATCCAAGTTCACCGTATGGGAACAGGAGTGCATAAGACATTGGATCCAAGTTGGGGCTCAAGATGTTTATGTTGATAAAATTTTTCTTAGGATCGGCGGGGTTTCTCGGGTAGATGCGGATGTCACGCTCAAACGGAGGTTCACCATCTTCATTCACAAATACCATAGCTACTTCGTTCGACGTTGATGTGTTGAAGCACCGTGGATCTGAGTGACGATCTCGTCGAAATACCATATTCACCAAAGGAATTTGATCTCCCCTCTGTGTTGCTTGTTCTAATGCTTGTGTTTCTACTTCTCGCATCATCTGATAAGTTTTCGCAATTCTAATGATGTGTTGTCGAAAAAAACGTGGTGCCTGTGGTGTTAATGGCTGAAGATGAGACGTCTTGTGGTACGTCTGACCATGTATCTTGAAAACGTATGGACCTCTTCCTTGCACGTCGATGATTTTGGCACCCATTGAAGCGAATGACACTGCGTTGTTGTACGATCTTATGTTCTCGCGATAATGTTTACTGTCTGGATCAGTTGTGTCAGTCAGAAGTCGGCGAAGAAACTCGGGATAAGCCAGCTCGACATCGTTTTTAACCTTGGGTTTGGGCAGCTTAACTTTTCCTTTGCGGCAACAACTGGTGAATTTTTGGTCAGATGGTAGCTCAGCCTTGAAGTTTGTTGATTGACAGAATTGACCGATTTCCGTCAATGGACCGCAATTGTGTGCAACAACGCAGTTCTCTCTGAAGTGAATAGCATCTTTTTGAATCTGATGGTTTAGTTGCACTTGTGCTAAACGCTGACATTTGGCAACTGCAAATTTTCATGCTTTTGTTTCCTCTGGCGTTTCCGATTCTTGCCTGTTATATTGACATTCGGCATTTGCAATTCGACGTGCTTTTGTTTCATCAGAAGTTTCGAATTCTCGCCTCTTATTTTGACGTTCGGCATCTGCAATTCGACGTGCTTTTGTTTCATCGGAAGTTTCAGATTCTCGCCTTTTATTTTGACGTTTGACATCTGCAATTTGACGTGCTTTAGTTTCATTGGAAGTTTCAGATTCTCGCCTCTTATTTTGACATTCGGCATTTTCCATTCGACGTGCTTGAGACTGTAATGGGGTTTCTAATAGAAGTTTTCGGCGTTTTGATTTCGCTTCTTTTTTTTAATTTTTTTCCAGCGATTCTTGACTTTGGCGAGCCTTCCATCTCTCCTTCCTCTCTCTGGCTAAGCGGCGCCTGCGTGCTGACTGATCATCATCATCATCATCACGTTTATCCATTAAATCTTGTGATATTTACTTGACTTAATTCAATTATAATATATGATATGATATATATATATTCCCAAAATACACACTTTAAACTTGATTGATAATTTTTGGGATCCAGAAGTGATTCAGGTTAGGCCGAACTTGTTTATACCAACCAAACAACTCGATATATATGACTTTATAACTCGTTTATTAAGTAAAATACGGGATCTTAATTTGCACTTCATAAAATATCGTAAAGCGTCGGTGGTTTCAGTCCTGGTGTCATTTAGTGCTTAATTTTAGCACTTGCGACACAAAACAAAACAAAAAATGGTTTCAACCTAGTGGTGAGTGCGTAGAACAGACAACTGCGTCATCTGTCTGTACTCTCAAAACCAAATCGCTTTGCGTTCCGCTACACAGACAGATACATTTCTTTGTGTAATTATTATATAGGAGATAGGAGATGCTATAATTTTCTTATATTTTGATTATGTCTTTATTGTACCCATGTAGTATGTGGCAAAAAAATAAAATAATAATTGTTGTTTATTGTTGATTATCGTGTTGAGTGACCAACAACACTTAAAAAGAAATACATGGTTTAAAGAAACATAGATACTCTTTTTATTAATTTAATTACTTGTAATGAATAAAAAATTTTGAGTTATCCTGCAAGATGTATATCTAACTTCAGGAGATCCCGCTCATGGACACATGTGGCTGTCTCATATTTTCAGTTTTTATAACATGTGCTTCTTTGAGTCTTTTAAGTCTTGTCTAACTTACAATTATAACGATTTTTAAGCATTACTTTTGTCTTTGTTTATAAAATGGATTATTAGAGGACAGTTTATTTTCCATTCTAAAAATTTGAGAAAGTTTAAAATTAGCGACATTTATATGGATAAGCTTTCTGCTGATCTTTGGAAAGCCCGGTCATATGCCATGGTGTGAATAACACTTATAATATGTCCAGTTCTGATAAGTTTCTATTTAAGCACAAACCTACGAGACATTTAGAAGGCAACGACTTTTGCTAGCCACACAATCAGTTAATAAGCAAATCACAAATCTTTAAACAAAAATATTAGTAATAAATTAAAAATGTGTTTTAAAAATTAAAACCAAACAGTAGACGTTTTTTCACATTAAACTACTAAGAAAAATTATCTTTATCATGCATTTAAATTATTGCAGTACTCAACACATAGGCCTAGTTAGTTGTTTGAACTAAATAAATAACAAGTTGTGACATTGTTGCTATTTTCTTGTATTTATGACTCAATCATGCTCGTTTACATGTGAAATTTTGTATAAATGTGTTTTGATGAATTTGTTCACATTTAACGCTGCACGCATGCCAGGTGCACGACTGCCTAATAAGATATTCTACGGTAGTGTGCAAAAGAAAGTTTAAAGAAACTTTAATCTTGCTGGGTTGGGCATAAAAGAAAAGTATAATTAATAATACAAAACAAAATGTTTTTTTTTCTGAATGTACATATGATGTCATTTTGTTTTATTTTGTTTCCAGTTACCTATATGAACTGGACAGGTCAAACGTTTAAAAAGAATAAGTCGGTAACTGAACTACAAAGAAAGTACGTTCTGTTGCACTTTGGGCTTGGAAGACATGACCACGTGACCACTCTAGTGTAGTTCCAGGCCTACCGACATCATATTGTATGGATGCCTTTGCAGATCTTTGTGAAGAGTTCTTCTCAATCTTCTAATAGAAAGGTCAAGATCGTTGGCGTGTTTAAATGCGAACGTCGTGGCGACTGTTAAATTGAATTATTTATCGCGTCGCCATTTTCCGGATTTTTTCTGCGGTCCGCGACCATTTTAATGCTGATACACTGGGTATCGAGTTGGTACGACATCATGTCGACATGTATAAACTTACCGCGTCAACTGGTATTCTGTTAATGTTGACGTAGCTATCGTTCAGTCAATAACTACTTTACTATTTAACTACTGTAGCCACAGAAATATACTTATAAAATAGACATTAACGCACATTATCGTACTATTTATCATACAAGTAAAATTATTAATAAGAGTAAGTCAGTTGGCTGACTGACGATTTTGTTGAAAGATTCTTATTGATAGTTGAAATAAAAGAGTTTCTAAATATCTCTGTAATTGTCTTTATTGAAAGAAGCCGACCACTTTGACTAGATATGATGTAGCTTTTGTGAAGCGGATGTGCATCATCCTGAAGTATTATATCAATCATAGACAGTCACCTTGAATGGAACAGATCTCCAAGAGCTGGTAGTTGTGTCTGAGTAGTACGAGAGGCTTTGTTTTTTAGACGGTCTATCTGGTGTTTGTTTTAATGTACTTATGTAGTGACATTACCATACCAGCAGGTGAGTGAGAAGATGATGATCCCAGGAACAGTCGCCGAGTAAATACAGCCGTTAAGTATAGAAGTGTAAAGTAAAGTACCCGTCGGACCGAGTTGATCCATAGGTCCGATGAAGCAGCGTTCACCAGTTTCTGTGGCCACGGAATACTAGGTGATTGTGAAGTGACTATATTATAATATAATATGGAAACATTTGTGTAAAAAAAATAATCTTTATTATTTCTCCTAGGTATTTTGCAATGTACTTAATAAGGTATCCATATCATGTGACCTATGTAAACAGCCTCCATATCATGTAACCTATGTAAACAGCCTCAATTTTGTTGTTCATAAACAACCTTTGTACCAAAGTGTGCACCCTTATTATTCGGCTATAACAATTTTTTTTATTATTTTTTAAAATCATTATTTGAGGCATACGTTTTTAATATTCTTAGCAGTAATGAAAATATTTATTCTGAAGTTAGAAACATAACAATAAGTTAGTCATTTACTACAATGTCCACAGATTCATCGACACTCGGTATTACAGTTTCTGACAACGGCTTATACGGCATTTTTAGTGGGCACGATTTTTTGCTCAAGGAATATTAAAACCGCTAAATGTTTTGCACTTTGGTATATGTTCAAATTTATTGTAAGTTAATGAAATAATATATAATATATTTTAGTTTTAACTATTTAAATAACCGCAGATTAATGTGTTTATTCATTTTTGTAAGCTCATGAAATAATTGAAATAATCTATATAATAATATCCCAAATTAATCATTCTGTCATTCCGGAACGCCTAGCGACTTGGTTTCGAGAGTACAGATAGATGACGTAGTATCAAAGACTATAATAAGACGACAGCTTGCACTATTAATTTTTAGAGCTCAATGAATCGTGTTTTTTTGGTGCGCAGCAAATAAAGCGTGATCAAAAGACTTGTGCTGTTCACAACAATCGATTTAAATCTTAATTATAGTTCCAAACTTATAATATACAAGCCGATTCTTCGAACGGGCTTTTTTTTAGAATATGCTTGACACATTATAGTTTTTTAGTTTTGTTTTTGCAACATACATAAAGTAGTATGTTGTTTTTTGTGGTCAGTATGTTTTAAATTTATTTTTGTTTTGCACACTTTATTATACACCAATTCAATATACAACTAAAAAGGAAAAAGAAATAATAATAATTTTTTTTTATTTCTTGCTCAAAGTATGACCACTATGATCGAATTTTGTGAGTTTATTGGGTAATTAAACTCTTTCTGTAAAACAGAACTCACATGTCTTTTAAAAAGTACTGTTAATTCGAAAATGATTGTTTGATATATTTTTTTGCTACAACATTAGTCGTAGATCAATATTTTTTTTTTTTTTTTTTTTTTTTTTGTTTTTGTTGGTGTTATTTGCTATTTATTTATTGTTGCTTTGGAAGCAAACTTAGAATTAAATATTAAATTCAACAGGAAAAACAATAACAACTGAAACCGATATGAATCATAGTTTATACAACGTATACGACATGAATTAAAACTTTAAAAAGTTGGTCCGGCAAATTTAAACATTGCCCGGCAATATAAAAATTTCCCGCTACATAGTTTATAAGACGTATACGATACAAATTCAAACTTTAAAACGTTGAGCTCGGCAATTTAAACATTGCCTGGCAATTGAAAAATTTCCCGCTACAAAGTTTATAAGACGTATACACAGAATAGGTATAGAACAGAATGCACAATCCCTATATACGCAGTCACTAAAAGTTACCATTTTCCGCAATGCAGCGGTCGCTAGAGACGCTACTATAGTAAAATGAGAAATGATATCTACGTCTGCCATAAATATATGCAATATATATAGGGCCTACATTATCTTTCATTATAGGCTTTTTTTTATATAAATTTGACTTAATTACCCATTTTGTTTTGAACATTATATGATTAGGCCAATATGATGTATAAATATTTTTATTGCCCTGTACTGATTTGAAAAAAAAATGGCTTAGACGTAGCTCGGTACCGGTAACTAAATTGCTACGGCTACCGGTACATAAATATATATACTTTTTAAACCAAAATAAACTTTTAAAATTATGAAGGGAAATAGGCATATAATTCATAATGAGTTAATATGAGGTTGTTTATGCTGTTGTTTATCCTTTATGGAGTCAGGAAAGCCATGCAGTTTGACATGCTCTTTTTTACGATAATCAGTCGATTTCGCATCATTGTTGTAGTTTATTACACAACCGTTTATGCATATTTTGCCTGAAATATTAGCTTTGGGTGTTCGAACTTGTAGAATTGAAGAAAAGGACTTTGTAGGCTAAATAAGCATAAATATAGAGTGTAACCAGGACCGCTGCGTTTAAATAAGCTTAGTATGGCGTCGGTATTACTGCCCAAAACAGAAATAAAATGCGATTGCGCATTCTGTTTTATACCTATTCTGTGGACATATACAACACGAATAAAAACGTGAAGGAATTTTTTATTTGCCAGATACAACGTAAGATACCCATTAAAACCATTAATCATTACCCATTATAACAATTTAAAAATATCCCGCTATAAATTACGACGCAAATTAAAACGTGAATATATTTTGTTCTATTCATTCATAAAGCACATTAGCAAAGGTTGAAGCGAAGTTAATTAAAATGAATACGCAAAATTCGATGACGCCATAAAAAAAAAGACAACCAGCTATCCCTGCGCAAACTTTGATGACGTCATCCTGAAAAAAATCTCAACGCCATCCTTTTTTTTATTTTCTTAGCGCGATCGATCGAAAAACTATAAAAAGTTGGAACGGCAAATTCAACATGAACCCAAAATATGTCGTTTTATTCGCGTTTTTTGACCAAACTGACCACTGCGGTCATTTTAATTTTTTTAAAACCTTGACAGTGTTCACCGCCGTAACGCAAAGAATATTTGTAGCAAATTTCACGTTTTTATGTCCAGTATTTAAAAAGATTATGCGGTATGTACATACCCAGCCAGCCAGCCAGCCAGCCACATATTCCTTTTGAGATTTATATATATACAAGCCGTTATGTGCCCGGTCCTCCGAACCGGCTAAAAGTTATGTTTACATACACTCTAACTACTCAGGCAGTTATAATGAGATTGCCCGCATGACCTACGACACGAATTTAAACGTGAGGTAAATTTTTATTTGCCCGCTACAACATGAATTACCCGTTAAAATCATTACTCATCACCCATTATAACAATTACAAAATTGCCCGCTATAAATTACGACGCAAAATATAAAACATGAATATATTTTGTTCTATTCATTGATTAAGAACATTCGACAGTACTTTTATTTTTTTTAATGATTGTTTGATATATTTTTTTTACGACAAACATTAAGTCGCAGACCTATGTTGGGTTGTTTTTGTTTATTTGCTATTTATTTATTTATTGTTGCTTTGGAAGCAAACTTAGAATTAAATTTTCTATTCAACATGTAAAACGATAACAAATGAAACCCATATGAAATAATGTTTATAAAACGTATACGACACGAATTAAAACTTTAAAAAGTTAGTTCCAGCAATTTGAACATTGCCCGGCAAATTAAACATTGCCCGGTAATATAAACATTGTCCGGTAATATAAACATTGTCCGGTAATTTAAACATTGCCCGGTAATTTAAACATTGCCCCGTAATTTAAACATTGCCCGGTAATTTAAACATTGCCCGGTAATTTAAACATTGCCCGGTAATTAAACATTGCCCGGTAATTTAAACATTGCCCGGTAATTTAAACATTGCCCGGTAATTTAAACATTGCCCGGTAATTTAAACATTGCCCGGTATTATAAACATTGCCCGGTAATTTAAACATTGCCCGGTAATTTAAACAATGGCCGTTACCAAGGCGATAAGCCTAAAGGTGCCCAGTTCTCGGAACTGTATAAAATAACCCATGGAGTTATAAGCAATAGTCTTTTCCGGTAACTTAAACCATTTAAATATTGCATTCTACAAATTACGACGCAAATTAAAACAAAATTTGGTTCCCTTCTTAAACGCATAAATACGCAAAATTTGATGACGCCATATAATTATAAGCTTAAATATAGAGTGTAACCAGGACCACTGCGTTTAAATAAGCTTAGTAATGCGTCGGTATTACTTCCCGAAACAGAAAAAAAAATGCTAAATCTATTTGCTTTGTCCTATGTTTGTAAAGTTTTAAATTATTAATTAGCTTTAAGTCATGTATTCACAGTGTAAAGTATTAAAGTAGTGATAGATTAAGAAAATCTACTACAGTATTGGTAGTGTAAAGAATTTATGTTGTTTACGGCACGTAGGCAATTTAAACATGAAGAAAATTTGTTCCCATCATTGAGATGAAAATCCATGCACATAGTTTGATGACGTCAATTTAAACATGAATGAAAAATGTCCCTTCATCGCTAAAAAATCCATGCGCAAACTTTGATGACGTCATAAAAATAATCTCAGCGCATCCTTTTTTTTCTAACTTTGTGACGAAAAACTATAAAAAGTTGTACTGGCAAAGACAATGTGAATCAAAAGTTGTGTTTTTTTTCGCGTTTTTTGACCAAACTGACCACTGCGGTCATTTTAATTTTTTTAAAACCTTGACAGTGTTCACCGCCGTAACGCAAAGAATATTTGTAGCAAATTTCACGTTTTTATGTCCAGTATTTAAAAAGATTATGCGGTATGTACATACCCAGCCAGCCAGCCAGCCAGCCAGCCAGCCACATATTCCTTTTGAGATTTATATATATACAAGCCGTTATGTGCCCGGTCCTCCGAACCGGCTAAAAGTTATGTTTACATACACTCTAACTACTCAGGCAGTTATAATGAGATTGCCCGCATGACCTACGACACGAATTTAAACGTGAGGTAATTTTTTATTTGCCCGCTACAACATGAATTACCCGTTAAAATCATTACTCATCACCCATTATAACAATTACAAAATTGCCCGCTATAAATTACGACGCAAATTAAAACATGAATATATTTTGTTCTATTCATTGATTAAGAACATTCGACAGTACTTTTTTTTTTTTTTTAATGATTGTTTGATATATTTTTTTACGACAAACATTAAGTCGCAGACCTATGTTGTGTTGTTTTTGTTTATTTGCTATTTATTTATTTATTGTTGCTTTGGAAGCAAACTTAGAATTAAATTTTCTATTCAACATGTAAAACAATAACAAATGAAACCCTTATGAAATAATGTTTATAAAACGTATACGACACGAATTAAAACTTTAAAAATTTAGTTCCGGCAATTTGAACATTGCCCGGCAAATTAAACATTGCCCGGTAATTTAAACATTGCCCGGTAATTTAAACATTGCCCGGTATTATAAACATTGCCCGGTATTAGAAAAATTGCCCGGTAATTTAAACATTGCCCGGTAATTTAAACATTGCCCGGTAATTTAAACATTGCCCGGTATTATAAACATTGCCCGGTATTATAAACATTGCCCGGTAATTTAAACATTGCCCGGTAATTTAAACATTGCCCGGTATTATAAACATTGCCCGGTATTATAAACATTACCCGGTAATTTAAACATTGCCCGGTAATTTAAACAATGGCCGTTACCTAGGCGATAAGCCTAAAGGTGCCCAGTTCTCGGAACTGGATAAAATAACCCATGGAGTTATAAACAATAGTCTTAAGCGGGCATAAAGTATTTTCCGGTAACTTATACCATTTAAATATTGCATTTTACAAATTACGACGCAAATTAAAACAAAATTTTGTTCCCTTCTTAAACGCATAAATACGCAAAATTTGATGACGCCATATAATTATAAGCTTAAATATAGAGTGTAACCAGGACCATTGCGTTTAAATAAGCTTAGTAAGGCGTCGGTATTACTTCCCGAAACAGAAAAAAAAATGCTAAATCTATTTGCTTTGTCCTATGTTTGTAAAGTTTTAAATTATTAATTAGCTTTAAGTCATGTATTCACAGTGTAAAGTATTAAAGTAGTGATAGATTAGGAAAATCAACTACAGTATTGGTAGTGTAAAGAATTTATGTTGTTTACGGCACGTAGACAATTTAAACATGAAGAAAATTTGTTCCCGTCATTGAGTTGAGATAATAAAATCCATGCACATAGTTTGATGACGTCAATTTAAACATGAATGAAAAATGTCCCTTCATTGCTATAAAATCCATGCGCAAAGATTGATGACGTCATAAAAATAATCTCAGCGCATCCTTTTTTTTTCTAACTTTGTGACGAAAAACTATAAAAAGTTGGAACGGCAAATTCAACATGAACCCAAAATATGTCGTTTTATTCGCGTTTTTTGACCAAACTGACCACTGCGGTCATTTTAATTTTTTTTAAACCTTGACAGTGTTCACCGCCGTAACGCAAAGAATATTTGTAGCAAATTTCACGTTTTTATGTCCAGTATTTAAAAAGATTATGCGGTATGTACATACCCAGCCAGCCAGCCAGCCACATACATACATATTCCTTTTGAGATTTATATATATTATATATATATGATAAATATGATTACAGAATCGTATAATATGTTACAGACACAGACGATCCTCCTATAAAGTATTATTCTACAATTAATTTCTCAATGAGACGTAATGAAACGAAGAAATTGAAAAATTAAAACATTTACTTTTACAAATACATTATTTAATAGTTTAATTTAGGCCTACATATATGCGTCGGTATTTTACGTCTCTTATATTCCTTTAAATTTTTCGACAATAACAGAAAACTGGGATAAGTAGGCCTATAGTTTATAGTTTTCCATTCATAAAATCATAGCAAGTTACTATAATTCCGTTTGTGTTCGTAAATATCAAAGCAAGCGGTCCATCTTATTTTAGACTTCGGAAATATTCAAACAATATTAAAATGCCCCTGGGGCTTGCATGTGTATGTCTACACAGTTTTGAATAAAGCCCCTAAATGTGGCTATTTCTGATTTTTGTTTTAAATTATCATTAGTTTTTAAGACTATGTCAATCCTGCTTTGAAAGATGTATAGCAGATGACGTTTAAACTTAGCAGTTTAAAAAGGTCTCTACCTAAAAAAATCCTCTTCCTTTCTGTCTGTCTGCCTCACTTACAAATACAAACACACAAACTTATGCAAACAAACATACCTAAAAGCAAGATTAGAACAAAACATAACTTTAGACCATTTAAAACGTTTGTATATATCTATTAGTAAACTCTCTAAAGTTCGATCCCTAACTTTAAGCTTATATCTTAATATCTATTTTATTCTTATTTCTATCAATTTAGCAATTATAAAACTAAACCTAAACTATTTATACATTGTTTTGATCTTTAGATAGTCAATTTATAATTTTTCATTTCGCCAAATCGTTTCTCCGTAAACTTTGACCATTCTTTGAAATTTTTGCTCAGAATATAAAACCTTAAAACATATGGGTTTTCCATTTTTGTATAACGTTCAAAAGTATTTAGAAAGAGTAATATAAACGCTTTTTAACTATCTTTAGAATTCCCCACTTTCCGAACATGGAACAAAAATTGATTTTGAAAATAAAAGTGGGTTTATGGGATGAAAACTACATATATTTAAAACATTTATAAAAGAATCCCAACAGTTTAGGAACAATAACTTGATATGAAAATAAATATTGCTGTTAGTTAGCCTATATAATAGTCTATCTTCCAGCTCCCCGCCACTCCACCACAAATTTCCCTATGGTTATAAAGTCTGGCCTCACACGAGTAGTGGTAAAATATTGCCTTTAGACCAATTTGATCCATAGGGAACATGAAGCAGTGTTTACAAGTTTCTGTGGCCACAAACCCAGCCACTTTTATTTTTCTCTAACGAATGGCAGGTACCCATTAGAGCTTGGTAGGCTCAGAGACACTATTTAGATCCAGGAACAAACCCTACCCTTTATCAGGTACGTCAGGCGAATGCACGAATTTACAACCAGTAGTGATAATGTCTGGTATCAAACTAATTATGACAAATATGATACCAATAAGTTGTAAAAAAATATTCCGTCGGACCAAATTGATCCAATTGGGCCGGTGAAGCAGCGTTCACCAGTTTCTGTGGTCACGGTATACTAAATGATTGTGTGGCCAGCACTACCAGCACTATGCACAGCCTCCTTTACGTTACCCCAACTAAGGTCAGGTACCCATCAGAGCTGGGTAGACTCAGCGACATAGGGCCTACTAGGTGATTGTGTGGCCAGCACTATGCACAGCCTCCTTTACTTTACCCCAACTAAGGTCAGGTACCCATCAGAGCTGGGTAGACTCAGGGTCATCCGCCAGACTCGGAAAAAAATCCTAGACTGCACCAAGATTCGAAATGTAATCATTATGTTTTTGAGAAATCTCAATTCATAGATTGTCTTTGCAACGGCTGTTGAGTCATTGCAAAGGAAATACATCACAATTTAAACACTTCAGAAATCTTCTCAGAATGCAATAGCTAAAGGTCTTTAAATCCAAATTTATCATCTTGATTCCTCAACATTACCCTATTATCTATGACGTTAACAATTGCCAATAATTCCGATTATGTCGAAATTTGCATCTGTAGTCAACTTTTATCATATTTTAAGGTCAAAATGTCCCAAACATGTAGAAAAAATAATCACTCAACAGAAAAACTAGACCCTATTCATGGTGAACAAGAAATTACACCTAATATTGCTTTTAAGGAAAAGTTTTATCTGAATTTATTACACTGAAAAAAAAAGACAGATAAAGCAAAACTATGTTTATGTTTTATTTATCTCAGTAATTCAATTTAAAAAACGCAAATTTGAATCGGCATTTCTTAAATTTAAAACACATGACTTAGGGCTATATTACTTCCAGCTCCTGTTTCCCGACTTTTGAAAAAGCATACCAAATATATAAACATAATTCTAAGAATAATAAAAACACATAAAACCAAATTCTTTACCCCCGTGGTTTCCCCACGGGCTATTTCTAGTATATAATATATTTTAGTTTTAACTATTTAAATAACCGCAGATTAATGTGTTTATTCATCTTTGTAAGCTCATTGTTAATGAGTTCTTATGTTGCCCATCATACATTCATCAATCTCCTCGGAGTATCTATATTTGATAACGTAATATTTTCTTTACCTTGCTTAGGTTGTCTATTATCGATAAATGCAGTAATACAATAATTTCAATTATGATATAATGAAAGAAACGCTCTTTTGCAGCATATAATCTTTAATTCACATTAAGACACAGTTTACGTTTCACATCAACAAAACAGTGTTATATTTTCAATACATTATATATTTAAATATTCTGAGTCCATTTTAGAATACAATCACACATCTCTCCTTTACAAGGCAATGCAGGAGACTAATTAAACCAGCGTGCTTTTTTCATGTCATCACTTCCGATCTATCAATCAAGATTTTAGGTTCTATTCAATATCCAAATCTGGGTTTTATTCTAAGTTTTATAACTCTTACTTAATATTACAATTGATTTACATGAGTCATTTCCCTTGCATTATACTTGCATTTAACTTGCATCCCCCCCCCTTTACAGGAAAAAATAATAATTCATTATTATTTTTTTTACGAAAAATGTTTACAATCAACAAATACAATTTAAAAAAATTATCTTAATGTTAATTATCTTAATGTTAATTAATGCACATAATAATTCATGTAATAATACATACAAAAATCCATTTAATATATGTACAAACAACAAAAAAAATTCATAGGTACAAAATAATCAAATGACACAAAGAATGATGTCTAATGTTTATATTGACAACTAGCCATAGACAAATATCTTTTTGTATTGTCTAATCAACTTCAGTAATACTGAGATAAATTATTGTATGTCAGTAATGTGTATCAACAGTCTCGACAGCACATCAGGTAAATGGTTATCTTTCCCTACAATACTTTTTATCTGAAATTTGTAATCTGATAGAAGTAATGCATATTTGTTTATTCTTTTGTTATTTACATTAGAGATATTAAATTCACAAGTGGTTTATGGTCTGTGAGAATTGTGAATTGACGACCTAACAAATAGTATTGAAACTGAAGTACTGCATAGACTATGCACAAACCCTCTAATTCTATAATACTAAAGTGTTTTTTTCACTTTTAGTCAGTGCATGACTTACATAAAAGGCAGGCTTATATACTATTTCTGAGTCAATTATGACCTTTTTGTAAATGCAAGCACCTAGACCTGACTTTGAGGCATCACAAGCTAGAATGATCTCATTATCTTTTTGAATTGTTTCTAATATTGGTTCCTTAGAAAATGCATCTACCAAGATTTTAAATGATTGTTCACATTGGTCAGTGCAATGTACAATATTGGGTTGATACTTTTTTGTTAGATCTATTATAGGTCTGAATATTTGACTATAGTTTGGAATAAATTTACTATAATAGTTAAATAATCCAAGTAATGCCCTTACATGCTTTTTTGTTTTAGGCGTCTGTATTTCTAAAATTTTGTTATGCAAGTGTTGTGTTGGCTTGACTTGGCCATTTGCAAATTTATGTCCTAGAAATTCAATTTCAGTTTTTTCTATTTGTAATTTTTATGAAGATACAGTTAAGTTATTGTCTTTCAATATTTGTAACACTTCTTCTAATAGAATTAAGTGTTCATCCCAAGTATTTGTGAAAATGCAAATATCATCCACATAGTGAACTATATTCTTATTGTGGGGTAAAATATGTCTCATCAGTTTTGTGAATGTTGCAGTACTATTTACCAAACCGAAGGGCATCACGTTCCAATTAAATATGCCTTTATGTGTAATAAAAGCTGTATAATCTTTTGATTTTTTTATCCAGAGGCACTTGCCAAAATCATCTTGTTAAATCTATGGTAGTAAATATGTTACCTGTGGCCATAGTGTTAATGATATAATCTATATTAGGCAAACCTTACTGATCAATTTTAGTTACTTTATTCAGTTTGCGATAATCACAACATAATCTAATAGAAACATTTTTTTTTCTAACAATCACCATGGGTGATGAGTACTGAGACATAGATTTTTCTATAATCTTACTTTCTATGAGTTGGTCTAATTCATTTTCTACTTTTTCAACTAGCATTTAAGGAATATTATATGCTTTTGATCTAAATTGTTTTAAATCAGTCAGTTCTATTTTATGTTCAATGAAATTTGTTAAACCTGGTTTCTCTGTTATTGTTGTTTTAAATATATTTAGTAAATTTATAATGTTGTTTTTAACCTCTTCATTTTCAAGGTGTTCTAACTGAATTAGATCCATTTCATCATTGGATGGTGTGGTTATACCACAACAATAGTCAATGTTTGGAATGTTTTCTATTTCCTGACTCAGTTTCAAGTATTTGGTTTTCATCATAAGCTCTCAAATTGTTTATGTGAACAATTTTTACTTTGTCATTGATGTTTACTTTGTAAGTTACATCAGATAACTTATGTACAATTTCAAAAGGACCCTTCCATTCCATAGTATTCCCAGTACCAATTGGTAAATAAACAAGTACTTTATTACCAACTTCTAATTTTCCTATGTTCTTATGAATATTTTCTCTATTTAAAGTTTTAGATTTTATTTCTTGATTCTTTTTGACAGCAAATTCATAAGCTGTTTTCATATGTTCTTCTGTTTTATTGATTAAGTCAAATGGTGACATTTTTTTTTCTTTAATGCCTAACAATTGTGATTTAAAATTATCCAATGGTCCATTGAGATTTTTACCAAGCACCAATTCAAATGGTGAAAACATGACAATGTGCTTTCATGAAAAGATTGTCTATAAGCAAACAAAATAGCAGGAAGGTAATCAACCCATTCAAATGGATGTTCCTCACACACTTTAGCTATCATTTGTTTAATTGTTTGGTTAGCTCTCTCACTCATACCATTAGATTCTGGATGGTATATAGAACTAAAAATTTGTATGATATTAAACATTTGAGTAAAAGCTTGAGTAAGGTTCGCTTTGAATTGAGTTCCATTGTCACTCAAGATGAACTTAGGAAACCCGAAGCGACAAAAGACAGGTAACAAATAATTACAGACCCTTTCAGCAGTTATTTCTCTTAAAGGTACAATCTCAATCCATCTACTTCGGATGTCTATTACAGTTAATGCAAACTTTGCTTTAGAAGTTTCAGTTTGTTTCATTGGACCAATTATGTCAACTGCAATTTTATAAAATGGCTTGTCTATTGTATCAGTCATTTGTAAAGGAGCCTTATGTTTAGCATTTTTCTTATTGTGTTTCAGACATGTAGTACAACTTTTTATAAAAAGTTTTTAAATCCTTTTCTAATTTTGGCCACCATAAATTCTTTTTAACTTTACAACATGTTTTTCTAGTACTTAAATGACCTGATAAAGAATTGTTGTGCAAAATTTGCATAACTTTTACAGTTAGTGATTTAGGTATAACAATTTGTGTTACATCTAATTTGTTATCTATTCTACAAAGAATACCATTTATTATTGTCATGTTTTTGTTTTTAGAATGACCTTTTTCAATCTCTGATACTATTTTAACTATGCATTGATCTTCTTTTTGTTCTCTTTTTAGAGTTTGCTCATCAAAAGGCATGTTTACTAAATTGATATTTTCTGTTTTCTTCATTTGAGTTTCCTTTTTATGAGGACTATCAAAGTACGCTAATATTTCAGTCTTCATTTTAGTAAAATCAGTTATCTGATTTTTGGCAATGTTAAATATTTGTTTATGACCTTCTAAATGTTTACACAGTGAAATAGCATGTAATTCTTTTGGTAATTTATTTATTTCACATTGATTTTCAAATTTGTTTACATATTGTTCTAGTTTTTCTGTTCCATTCCATTTGGGAATAGGATTATCATTTTCATTGTTTATGGATAAGTCTATGTTTGGTGTCTCATGGAGAATATTATTTTCTGATTTTCCTATTGTTTGTAAAACAATTGAAAGTCTGTAGTGCAAGGTAAAATTCCTGTTCTGGTAAATCTACTAACTTTTCATTTTGCAATAGAATAGGTTTCAAATTTAAATCAGTGGATTTTTTATTCATCCATTTCTGAAATAATATGTCAAAACTATTATCTTGTTTGACATTGAAAGCATTACCAATTATAAGAGGTGCAACACATTTTTTTTAAATGGCTGCCTCTGTTTTTCCTGTACAACAAGGACAATCAATCTCTATTATAGGACAAGACAATTTACAGTAAAACCATTTCCTAGTTTTATAGTATCCACTCTTATGATATTGGTGGGTTTCTGATTGGGAATTATACTTTCATCCACGCATATTATACTGCTTCCGGTGTCCCATTTAACAATATGTTTTCTTTCCTTCTACATAAGCAGGAAAGAGTATTAATTGACCCCTATTTTCAAATATAAAATTATTTGTTTGAGATGTGGAATTGTTTGTTTTCCCTCTATTTCTTTTATTTTGAAAATTGGATCTAGGTCTATTTTGATCATTAGGGAAATCTTGCCTTCCAAAATTTTGATTTGGCGCATTGTGATTGGAAAAAGTTTGATTTGGCAAATTTCTGTTATCAAAATTGAAAAAATTCTGATTTGGAAAATTTCTGTTATCAAAATTAGAAAAATTTTGATTTGGAAAATTTCTGTGATCAATATTTGATCTATTGAAGTTTGAATTGAAATTCCTACTTCTTGCATTGTTATTTCTATAACAATATTCTGATGAATGGTTTGTACCATTACAAAAAGTACATCTGTAATTATTTGATTTTGGTTGATTACCATATTTTGTTCTATTGACAAATTGATTATTATGTCTTGATTTAGGAGGTGAATAACTCCTTCTTCTATGCTGAATTGTATTTAATGTTTGATTTTGTTTAGTCAGTTCTACATTAGGGTTTTTGGTATCTATTTTTATTAAGTCTAACCATGTAAGTAAAAATGTTTTCACTTCAGACACAAAAGCCCTAGGTTCTATCTTATCTGTCAAGATAAAGTTATGGAATTTTTGTCTATAGTAATCCTCTGAGTAAATAAAGAATTTAATTAACTGTTCTTTTATAATGGCATAGTCAGTTATTTCTTTATCAATATGAGAAAGAGCTTCCCTACCCTTGTCTTTCAATTGTGGGATAAGGTGAATGTAATATTCTGAAATGGGTATCCCATATCCTTTACAAGTTGCTTCAAAGAGATTAAGAAAATCTACAATTTTTTCTTTTCCATCATAAGGAGGCATTTTGAATCTAACACTATGTTTAGTTTTTTCATTATTTGTTTGCTCAACTTTAGTACTTTGTAATTTAGCCAATTCCAATTCATGGTCTAATTTTAACTGAGTTTCTTTTAATTCTTTTTCTTTGTTTAATTCTAGTTCTTTTAATTCTTTTTCTTTATTCAATTCTAGTTCTCTTTGTTTAATTTCATTATCTAGTCTCTTTGTTTAATTTCATGAGCTCTTAACTCAACACGTTCATCCATGGGCGCCCGCAGGGGGGGGGGGGCAGGGGGGGGGGCACTTGCCCCCCCCCCTGGAAAAGTGACTCCCCCCCCCCCGATTGATAGAAAAAAAAAATTTGGACTAAAATATAAAAAAAAATAATTAAAATATTTATAATTAATTGTAACAACTGTGACTCCTTCCATTGTCATATCGATCTCATTATCTTTGGGGATTAATCAGGTATACCACATTGATAATTGAGATAGTGAAGCCTTGAGTTAGTTTCATTTTCGGAAAACACGAGAATACAAAAGTAGCCAAAATTTCATCGACTTGTTACCTTGCCGTATGCCTTACTAGTTTTGCTAACATTACCAGCAACAACATGTACGGTGGAGCGATCGTTCAGCACATTCGTCGGCATTTTTCGTCTTGAGAGACGATTCATTTCCCTTGCAAGCCATCATTTGGCTAAAGAGGCCAATCCTGGACGTACAGGCACGGTCACACTTGCTGCAGTTGAATGTAGCAGAGTGGACCACATTTTTCTCCACTGGCGCGCTCCTCTCCCGCAAACCTTCTTTGATTCCTGCCCTCCAAGTGGGCCTATCCTGCACCATGATCTCCCCACTGTTTGGGTCAATTTGGAGTTGTTTCATATCTCTTTTGCAGACATCCGCAAATCTCAGTTATGGACGTCCAGCAGGTCTCTGTCCCGAAGCTAACGTTCCATATAGAATGTCCTGTGGAAGTTGACCCTGTGGCATTCGGCGTACATGACCTAGCCAGCTGAGACGTCTGTTACTGAGAGTAATACGGATGTCTTGACACTCTGCTCTTCGTAGGACCTCTGCGTTTGAAACCCTGTCCTGCCATCTTATATCTAAAATGAGTCTGAGACACCTAAGGTAAAAGGTGTTCAGTTTTCTCTACTCCCAGGAATATGTGCTCCATGTCTCACAGCCGTACAGCAGGGTAATCAGAACGCATGTTCGATAAACTGATGACTTAGTGGAGCGTGTAAGCAGCGGGTTAATACAGACTCGTTTTTTTTTGTTAAATCTTGCCATAGTGCTCTACTATTTATCTCGCCATCTAGGAGAACACTGCTTGAGATTTTGGCTTTGAACCTGTTAAGGTTGAAGAGCTTTCCAGATCTGCTTGTGTGAAGGTAGACACCCTCGTTGCAGTCTCCATAAGCATAGTGCAGTAGACACGAGAAGAATATTCCAAACAAGATGGGTGCAAGTACGCAGTCTTGTTTAACACCGCTGCGGACTTCAAATGGCTCTGATTAAACTTCACTGTGCACCTGGTTTTCTAAAAAAAAAACAGGCAATGAAAGAGATCAGTTTTGGAGGGATTCCTATTTTTGCCATGAGTTTGAGGAGTCCACTTCTGCTGACCATATCAAATGCTTTAGTGAGATCAACGAAAGCAATGTATAATGGCTTATTCATCTCGCGGAACCTCTCTTGTAGCATTCGAATGGAGGAGATCATGTCTATTGTGGATAAGTCGCTTCTGAAACCGCACTGAAACTCTGGATAGACTCTAGATGACAGCACCTGCAGCCTTGATAGTGCCTCTTGCAAAGATCTTACCAACTATGCTCAGGAGGGAGATTCCTCTGTCTTTTTGCAGTCGCTGCGGTCCCATTTGTTCTTATATAATGTAACGAAATCTGCTAAATGGCTGTGTGACGCGTCATGGTAAATATGGTGTTCGGCTGGCTGGTCCTATTGTTGGTTCACCGGACTGTCAACCCTGATGACCGTTCACTTTCGCCGTAAACACATGTTAATATTAATGATATTTTGATTTCAGTTTTACCGAAATGTCCTTTAATCCGTTTAAATTTTTTAAAATTAATGTTTAAGCTATCGTTAAATGGTATAGATACGTAGTAGGCCTAATCATACAAACTGAGTAGTTATTGTAATGCTTAAAAGTATACATATACATTCTTTAGTCATATAATATTTATATAATTTTCAAATACTTTTTACAGTTGATCATTTTAAAGTTATAAATGTAAGCCATTAATTTTTTTTTACAAAAGAAAAAAACACAGAAATATTAGCTCAAATGAAACGAAATAATTATCTCCCTTTAATTAACAAATGTTTCTACTTTCTACGTTTGATTCAATAGTGATGCCGAACAAGTTCTGTTTTGTGATATAACAAATTTTACTGATTATTATTATTTCTTTATATACATTCAACATTGTGGTATTCATAACAAGATTTAATTATTAGAGGATTAAAATAATTTATGTTAAACAGTTGTAAATAAACATTTCCTGCATTAATTGTTTTGTCCATTAAGGAGTTTATATTTAAAACATTAATAATTATAGAAATTACATGATATAGTGCTATTAAATAATCTCTTATATTTCTAAATTAATAATACAAATAAATTTGTTTTAGAATTAATTATAGGCCTATACATGTTTAATTGAAATTAAGTTGGGGGGGCGGTGAGCGGTAAGATTTTAAAAGGGTGCGGTGAGCCGAAAAAGGTTGAAAACCTATGGCTTAGATCTACAATGTCAGATGAACGTCTGTCAAGGTTGTGCATGTTGTGAGTACATAGAGACAGAACAGCAACAAAAATGAGTTTATGGAGAAAATTGTAGATGTGTTTGGTAGCGATAACAGACGACTCCAGTTCTTGTTTAAATAATACATTTTATTTTAAATTTACGTTGTAATATTGTTTGTTTAAAGTAAGGTTTTTTGTATGGTTTACGTCTATTATATACATATATTGTGCTAATAAAAAATGTGTTGCTACAGTATGCCCTTCATTACTACAGTGTACTACACTTACTTCAGTGTTCTGTCCGTTCGTTCACCATACAAATGCGCTCAGTAAATTAAAACTACATTAAAACATTACTAAAAATATTTTGCCCCCCCCCCTAGAAAATTTTCTGCGGGCGCCCATGCGTTCATCTCCTTCTCTATCTGCTAATGCCTTTTTTAATTGTTTAACTTTATTTTCAACAAATTCTTGATACTCCTTTTTATCTGTTATATCAAACTTTTGTGCTAATTGTTTAGCTTCATCATAAAGTAATTTAACTTTTGAATCCATTATTATTTATTATGAATGTCAAAATGTATGACCCTATAGTACAGCACAATTTTTATAAAGCAATATTTTATAGTACAGCACTCTTATAATCCTATGCTGAATGATAACATATATTAGCTACAGCCAAGACACTTTCTATTATGACCTGTTTTTTCTTATTATTACTACATAGGTTGCAACTATTATTGTCAGCAAAGCAATACACAATATTATTGTCACTAATGGTAGCACACAATACCATTAGCAGGAATGCTAGCACACAATTAATAGAGTAATGTTATTATTAGCCAGTATTCTATTATTATTTATTGCAATAGCAATGTTAAACAATACCATTATATTAGCACTGCAAAGCACAATATTATTTTTATTTAGGCTATTTCACCTGTTATATTGTGAATATATTTTAGTTACATGTATTTGATATCAATTATTATATTGTTGATTTTAGTTACATGTATTTGAGCATTACTTAAATCATATAGTTATACTATTTATTAATGTTATTAATCATGTTATTATTATATTGGTAAACAATTTACTATTATTGTTATTGTTTTTACCATAGATACTTATACCCAGAAATCATATTGATTATCTTGAAACTAGCAATATCAAAAATGATATTTAAAAAAAAACAACAAAAAAAAGAAAACAAGTTAATAAAGTAACAATGGAAAAACACAATCACAATATTTAAACACACAAATGCTGCATGGACCACAATGAAAGAGGAATTTTTGACAAAGAATCACAACATGTATAACATTGTCAAAACCACAGTAATTTTACTTGAATAATTCTTAACAAAAACAAACAAAGTCAAGACAACTAACAGAAATAAACCCTAACAAAGAATCATTTAATATCAATCTTTTTTAAGAAACAGAAATAGATTATAGACAGAAAAAGATTAGACAAGAGATTAATATCAAACTACCTCCACCAAGCCCTATAGTACATATATATAGTCATACAAATAATGAATATGTATAGTAATTAATTAGAATTAGAATTAATCAGTTAAGAAAATGAGAAAAAAGAAATTATTGAGATTAATAAGACTAACTAATAATCCAATGAATTCACAAATTCCATTATTGTATGAAATCACATAAATTCCAATGTAAAATTCAGAGTAGGTGATCCAGTAGAAATTTAATTAATATGCTAATAACCCAATGAATGTTAACACTGTTTATATCCAGAGTTGTAGCAATTTTCCAATACAGTATAGTGTAAACCAAGTTCAGAAATAGCACAAGAAAAAAATTGTATACCACTATTAATGATAATGTCAAATGTTTTTTGGTACACACATTAATTATTTAAATTTAAAGTTTTTATTTACATTCGGTAAGCACATCAGATTTCAACATGTAATGACATGTCACATCAGACTTCAACATATAGTAAATGTCACATCAGGCTTCAACATATAGTAAATGTCACATCAGGCTTCAACATATAGTAAATGTTACATCAGACTTCAACATATGTTGTGTAGGTACATTGTAGACAACATGCGGTAACGTAGTTTTTCCGGTTGCAAAAGATATTGACCTAGTTGTAGTCAATTCATTCGATCTTTCTATCGAATTTTATTATTATGTTATTTTAGTCATCGGTGGACAAATTATATATTTCCTGAGAGCTAGTATGTTGCTAAATCAGTATAATAATAGTTCAATATTGAATTGTGATTATAAATATGATATTATGGACTCAGACTTCAGTTTTGAAATGTTCAAAAACTGGTATACTCACATATGCCATGTGGTTTTTCAAAAAATATTATTTGTCGATAGTTCTCGAAAATTTTTTTTTTTTTTTTTTTTTTGAAGATAAATCAATTACTTGTTATCACCGCTTTCATTTCTGCCACCATATGTTAATGAGTTCTTTTGTTGCCCATCATACTTTCATCAATCTCCTCGGAGTATCTATATTTGATAACGTAATATTTTCTTTACCTTGCATAGGTTGTCTATTATCGATAGATGCAGTAATACAATTATGATATAATAAAAGAAACGCTCTTTTGCAGCATATAATCTTTAATTCACATTAAGTCACAATTTACGTTTCACATTAAAAAAAACACTGTTATATTGTCAATACATTATATATTTAAATATTCTGAGTCCATTTTAGAATACAATCACACATCTATCCTTTACAAGGCAATGCAGGAGACTTAATTAAACCAGCGTGCTTTTTTCATGTCATCACTTCCGATCTATCAATCAAGATTCTAGGTTTTATTCAATATCCAAATCTGGGTTTTATTCTAAGTTTTATAACTCTTACTAAATATTACAATTGATTTACATGAGTCATTTCCTTTGCATTAAACTTGCATTTAACTTGCACGATATCACTCATGAAAAAATATATTATATATTTTAGTTTTAACTATTTAAATAACCGCAGATTAATGTGTTTCTTCATCTTTGTAAGCTCATGAAAAAATATATAATATATTTTAGTTTTAACTATTCAAATAACAGCAGTTTAATGTGTTTATTCATCTTTGTAAGCTGATGAAATAATGTATTATATATTTTAGTTTTAACTATTTAAATAACCGCAGATTAATGTGTTTATTCATCTTTGTAAGCTCATGAAATAATATATTATATATTTTAGTTTTAACTATTTAAATAACCGCAGATTAATGTGTTTATTCATCTTTGTAAGCTAATGTAATAATATATTATATATTTTTTGTGTTTTAACTATTTAAATAACCGCAGATTAACCATTCCCGTACCGACCTACTTCTATCTATGATGCCTTCAGTTCCGCTATATACGCGCCCGGGACTATAAGGGTTAATGTGTTTTTTCATCTTTGTAAACTCATGAAATAATATATAATATTTTTGAGTTTTAACTATTTAAATAACCGCAAATTAATGTGTTTATTCATCTTTGTAAGCTCATGAAATAATATATTATATATTTTTTGTTTTAACTATTTAAATAACCGCAGATTAATGTGTTTATTCATCTTTGTAAGCTAATTAAATAATATATAATATAGTTTAGTTTTAACTATTTAAATAACCGCAGATTAATGTGTTTATTTATTTTTGTAAGCTCATGAAATAATATATAATATATTTTAGTGTTAACTTTTTAAATAACCGCAGATTAATGTGTTTATTCATCTTTGTAAGCTCATGAAATAATATATTACATATTTTAGTTTTAACTATTTAAATAACCGCAAATTAATTTGATTTTTCATCTTTGTAATCTCATGAAATAATATATAATATATTTTAGTTTTAACTATTAAAATAACATCAGATTAATGTGTTTATTCATCTTTGTTAGCGGATGAAATAATATATTATATATTTTAGTTTTAAATATTTAAATAACCGCAGTTTAAAGTGTTTATTCATCTTTGTAAGCTCATGAAATAATATATTATATATTTTAGTTTTAACTATTTAATTAACCGCAGATTAATGTGTTTATTCATCTTTGTAAGCTCATGAAATAATATATTATGTATTTTAGTTTTAACTATTTAAATAACCGCAGATTAACGTGTTTATTCGTGTTTGTAAGCTAATGAAATAATATATTATATATTTTTTGTTTTAACTATTTAAATAACCGCAGAATAATGCGTTTATTCATCTTTGTAAGCTAATGAAATAATATATAACATATTTTAGTTTTAACTATTTAAATAACCGCAGATTAATGTGTTTATGCATCTTTGTAAGCTGATGAAATAATATATTATATATTTTAGTTTTAACTATTTAAATAACTGCAGATTAATGTGTTTATTCATCTTTGTAAGCTCATGAAATAATATATTATATATTTTAGTTTTAACTGTTCAAATAACCGCAGATTAATGTGTATATTCATCTTTGTAAGCTCATGAATTAATATATTATATATTTTAGTTTTAACTATTTAAATAACCGCAGATTAATGTGTTTATTCATCTTTGTAATCTCATGAAATAATATATAATATATTTTAGTTTTAACTATTAAAATAACATCAGATTAATGTGTTTATTCATCTTTGTTAGCGGATGAAATAATATATTATATATTTTAGTTTTAAATATTTAAATAACCGCAGTTTAAAGTGTTTATTCATCTTTGTAAGCTCATGAAATAATATATTATATATTTTAGTTTTAACTATTTAATTAACCGCAGATTAATGTGTTTATTCATCTTTGTAAGCTCATGAAATAATATATTATGTATTTTAGTTTTAACTATTTAAATAACCGCAGATTAACGTGTTTATTCGTGTTTGTAAGCTAATGAAATAATATATTATATATTTTTTGTTTTAACTATTTAAATAACCGCAGAATAATGCGTTTATTCATCTTTGTAAGCTAATGAAATAATATATAACATATTTTAGTTTTAACTATTTAAATAACCGCAGATTAATGTGTTTATGCATCTTTGTAAGCTCATGAAATAATATATTATATATTTTAGTTTTAACTATTTAAATAACCGCAGAATAATGTGTTTATTAATCTTTGTAAGCTCATGAAATAATATAAAATATATTTTAGTTTTAACTATTTAAATAACCGCAGATTAATGTGTTTATTCATCTTAGTAAGCTCATGAAATAATATATTATATATTTTAGTTTTAACTATTTAAATAACCGCAGATTAATGTGTTTATTCATTCTGTCTAATATACCAAGTCGGTTAAGGCTTCAGCGATCCTAGTAAGCTTTAAGAAGCTATAGCTTGTTCCATATTGATGTAATTGAGCATTAATAAATTTTTTTTTTCATTTTTTAAATTTAGTAGATAAAGAATTCTAAAACAATCGACACTTGGTGAATAACACTTGCGTAAGCCTACTGTAAAATAAATGAAATTGTAACTTGAATTCAAGTGATTTTCGGTCTCATGTTTGCAAAATCCTGAAGACTATTTTAGTCCCTAAACTCTATAGTAGATCATCAATAAAATGCATATGACTAATGGGGTCACGAACAATAAAATTGCAAAACCATGAAAATTAAAGACATAGTTGAAGAAAGTTGCACTTGTGGAACGTAGTCAACTATTGTTCCTGATACATTCAGCTGCACTTTAAAAAAAAAAAAAAAATTCAACTAACATTACATTGATATAGTAAATATTTTGAAAACATTAAAACAGCCCAAAGAAAGTTTCTTAGACAAAAATACAATAGTTAAGTATAATAATTTGATTAACAGCAATTTCTTTAGAGTTGTCTCAAATATTCTAGATTCTGTAGTTTGAACTGCTATTATCAAAAATATAAAAGTAAGGTTTCCACACAAACAAATGTTAATTTGTATTAGGCAGCAATTCATTATGAGTGAGTCTTATATAATCACTTTGTTTAAAGTATAATTCCAGCTATAATGTTAACGTGTGCATCAAATGATTTAGTTCACTGATATCGTCAACAATCTCGACAAGTTTGAATGTTTGTTACCCAGATCATTTTGGGGGTCACGTCGAGTGCTTTGTTTATTTTTCCAAGTTTGAAGATGTAACAGGCGCTGATTGCATAAGGGATGGGAATAATTATACCTTTCTTCTCCACGCCGCAGGTAACTTTAATTACTAAAGCACCTAGTACGGGGTTAGACATACATCAAAACATAGACCATCATTTCCTAATGATGTTTATGGTGCTAAATTATAAAATATAATATATAAATATTATATGTATGTATATTGAACATTAACAATATTTTTCTGTATAAATAAGTTGTAGAGCACAGAATAAAAATAGAACAGAATGCGCAATCGCATTATTTTCTGTTTCTGGAAGTAATACCGACGCCATACTGCTTAGACTCAGCAAACCTGGTTACACTATATATATAATATATTTATGCTTAGCTACAATTTCTTTTTAATCAAATCTACAAGTTCGAACACCCAAAGCTAATGTTTCAGGCAAATGGTACAAAGCTGTTGTGTAATAAACTGCAGCAACGATGCGAAAACAATTGATTATCGTACAAAAATCGTATCGTATGTAAAAAAAAACAATGGCTTTCCTGACACGTTAAGGATAAAAAACGGTAAGTTATAACCTCATATTACTTAATATTAGTAGTCTTGCTTTAGTCCTAAGCTTGCTAAGACTAGATATAGTAACAATTTAGCCTATATAATTATCAAAAGGTTGCCGACCCCTGCAATACATTACTGTGGAACCACGTAGAAAAAACGTTCCGTAAAGCCAATCTACCGTAGAAAGTGCTTGTTTCATAAAATCAAATGCAGAAGACTGTCGGGATAAAAATAAAATAAAAAAAAAAAAACGGATTTTTAATTAGAAAGTCTAAAGAATAATAGAGTAAGCTACTTTCTATTTGTGGTGAAGAAAAACATTTTTTATTCGAAGTGATTTTAACCTCATGAGTTCTTTTATTTTCTGTGCTGTCCCCATCCCTTTAAATAATTAATTCGAAATAAAAACAATAATAAATCACTAACTACAACTAGGGGGCAAAGTGGCCGTGTGGCAGCGCATTCGGCTTGCGTACCGAAGGTCCCGGGTACAAATCCTGGTGCAGGTTATGATTTTTTTCCCGGGTCTGGATGGTATTTATGAGTCACTACTGTACCCATGGGCCTCAAAGCGGCGTAGTGTGTAAACCGCCACTATTTTCTTTAGAAAACACCGTTCGTTCAACGAGATACCACTGTATACACAAACTAAGCATACAAGAGTAAAAGCGTAATGTTTACTTCTTATTTATATTCTTTTGTATTCCAAATTCATTGAAAAAACAAAAAAAATTGTATTTTTTTGTAATGTTTAAAGCATACTATTCACATATGATCTAAAACATACACTTATGACTATACCGATTGATTATAGGCTATTAATTTTAGCATTGGTATCCCTTATTGATGAGTAGAAATTTGATTGCCAAAATAATTACATGTTGTCCATGTAAAATTTTACTAAGACATCCATATAACAAGTTGTCAGTATGATATTTAAAAAAACTAGTTATTATGTGCCGTGAGCACTAAAATATAAGTGGTCATGACAAGACTTGTTTTCCCGTTGTTAATAGGTGATATACCAGGAAATTTAATTAGCGATAAATGATTCATTGCAAAACTATAATTACCAAACCTAAAATGTATACTTAGATGCTGGTTGGTAATTAATTTTTACGTGAATCACCAGCAGCAGAAAACTCATGACATAAAAAAATTGCTACCTCAAAAATTATATGGGATAGTCGACAAGAAAAAAGATTTACTAGTAACGCTCGTAAGAACTTTTAAATTCGAAATTTACGTAACGAAGCAGCGTAGAAACGCTACATTTGAACTGCTTTAAACCCCAATCCATTTGAAACTTATTAGAAAGACGATCTAATTTGATATTAGCATGACCGAAAATATTCTTATTTGCTGGCACTAATTCTAAATACAAAATAATATTTTCCAGAGCTACTCATTGTCCTAAAAGAATTAAACGTAATGCAGCATTTCTGTTGTTAATCTGACAAACGCAAGCTTAAATCTACAGAGCTACTTTATTGCTCCTCTTGTGTTAAATACGTTTCGTGGTATAAATCTGTGTGTTTTGGCAGAGATTATCGGACTATTTGGCATTGTGGCCAACATTTTGAACATATACATCTTCAGGAATCTCGGTTACCAAGATGGCGTCCTTATAACGTTGACCGCCCTGGCAGTAAGCGACATCGGAGCTCTTGTTCTTCAGCAACGTCCCCATAATGCCTTTAATTCACGAGTTTAGTCTTTTCATGACTAAAAGTGATTTGGAAGCAACTTTACACTATGTCATCGACTATTTTATCCGGGTGAGCGGACTGATCACATCATTTGCCTCTTTTGAAAGATGCCTTTGTGTGGTAATGCCATTAAAAGGGAAATCTTTACTCACCAGTATTTTTATAGTGCTTTATTTGTACATGTTTCCACCTTGCTACTCATTCTACTACGATTATAAATGTGTACCTGCATACAACCAAATAAATAAATATAAAAGCTCTGCCGAACAGGTCCTTAAAGTCTCCTAGAACATTACAGACCTTGTCTTACCTTATACTACGTTTCTCATTTTACTTGTTTGTTCCTCGACCATTTACGTGAAAATAAAATCCAAAGCAGAAGCTTACACAATTTAGATCTGACCTCCATCAAGGAAGTGAAGTTTGTTGTAATGCTAATTACCGTTTCCTTAATTTGAATTTCACTTTTTTTTTTACCAGGTGCGGTTCTTTTTACTGCCGTTGGGTTTGTCAGGGAGCTTAAACTGAACGATCTATATGATCTAAGAAACCTTGCTAACTTATTTATATCCCTTTTGGGAACTATTAACTGCAGCATAACGATGTTGATTTATTACTACATGAGCTCCAAATATAAAGTTGAACTTTTTAAGCTATTGGCCAGGTTTAATTTCAATCCGGTTTTAGGACAGTTAAGAGTACAGTGATTTAGATTCTAAATGTCTTGTTAAACTTTTCATATACGCTCCATTTGTTTTATGGTGTCTTTAGCTGCATTTATTTAAGTTTCAATTTAATTTTTTGTAAAGAAAGTCGAAACCAGAGCAAATATTATTGTTTAATTGGTTTTTAGTTTATACTGTGTCAAACAAGTTATAGTTTAGATTTTTAAAATAAAGGTTTAGATTTAAAGGTTAATTTTTTCTAAATGTTTGGTTAGGGACTTTTCACATACCCAAGTAAATAACATGGCTATTTATTGATGTGTATATTAAAATTAGAATTGTTTCTTAATTTCGCTCTCACACAAACACAATGTATATATTAGTATCGTAGTCTACTTTCAGTGTTTGTTGTTATTGATGTTTGTTCACCATGGATCGATGAGGAATAAAAAACGGCATCAATTTATCTGGGTGTAGGTTCGCCATTGGCTGTTAAGACCGATCCGAGCCCGGAAGAGTATGTCAACCTGCGGGCATCTGTGTGCTGCTTGTTTACCCGGAAGCGAAGCTAGCGACTACGGTTTTTCTTAGGTGATGGTTTAGAACTGCATCGCTCTGTCTTTTTTCTGTGTTCATAAGCCACTTCTCCGGACTTAATTTCGCTACGCCATGAGGCATGACAAGTGGCATGGCTCTCACAGATGTTGATTTCGAAATTTTTCAGGAAGACCTTCAGAGTATATTTAAAGCTTTTCTTTTGTCCAATTTTCTTTTAGCAGCTCTCCATAGAGTAGCTTCTTTGGCAGCCGTTCATCTGGCATGCACACAACGTGTCCAGCATAAATAAGCTGCGCCTTGCGTATCATTGTGTTTATGATGGAGAAGCCAGCCTGTGCAAGCACATCATTATCTGGCGCTAAGCTTGTGCTATCTTATACACTGCAGACGCTCTTTTTATACAGAATATTATTGCGTCATGCCACTTACTTTTAAAGAGCTTTCTTAGGCTGTTAAGACGGAAGTGGCTTAGTTTCCTGGCGTGGCTGCTATATACTGTCCATGTCTCACAGGCGTGAAGGGGGATGGGAGAAAGACCGCTGCATACAAATTCCTCATCTATGTGGACTAATTGTGAGATAATGCTGCCAAGGTTAGGGTTGCCAGATACATGAGTAGGCTACCAAAAGGAGGACATGAAGAGACAAAAAGGAGGACAAAGGAGGACACAGAGAGATACAAAGGAGGAAAAAGGAGGACACATTGAGTGTTACATTAAAATCATTTAATTTTTTTCAATTGAATGCAGATTCAACCAGCAATCAGTACAATTTTACTACTATGAGTAACAATGGTTGCCAATAATTATTTATTTGTAAAATTAACCAAGAAAAAGTTTTGTAAAAAAATAAAATATAAATTCAGTTGAGATTTTTTCTCAAAATGTAACAATACTATATTATTTGAAAATTAAACAGTCCATTCTACAGTTATCATCTTTTTAATTTAATTACACAACATATTTCTCTGACGAGCCCACTTTTTGCACAAGATCCTCGTTAGCTAGCACAAATGTATAAAACTGTTCACAAGTAAGATGTTTCAAATTGCCCTTTGCAGAGTTAACTGAAAGTCTATTTCTTTTCCTTGTTCATTGAGCGTTTATCAATGAGAACACTCTTTCCACATTTCCATTGTGTCCAGGCATACAGAAAAAAAGTTCACACATTTTTAGCAACTCTAAAAAGCAACTTGAATTTGGGCAACTTTGAAAAAACAAACTCCACTGCTAATGCAAGAGTCTTTGAAAAAAACTGTTAATCTTTCCCTTGTATAAATGACTTGAGATTGCAATATTGGTCAAACAATTTCACATCATCCACTATAATAACCTTCTCCTTAAGATACAATTTACATGCCAAAAGGTAATCAAAGGTAGGCCTACTGTCTTTGATTTTATTTAAATACATCCAATTAAAGCAATCAAATTTACAAAAAGGTTGCAACCACTTTTCTAAGTAGCTAATGCATACTTCATACACCAACCTAACCTCTGCCATGAAATTATTACACTCTTTTTCTCGACCAATTTCTTTAAGGTTTTTCAGCATCTCCCTGACTTTCAGTGAAATAAATTACTCCTTTAGTCTACCTTTTAAAACTTCCAAGGTTGAGTGAAGAAGGTTCATAACTTCTAGCATGGATGTTTCTTCTCTTTCAATGGCCGCAATATTGACTTGAAAGACAGACATCAATATCAAGGAAGGAAGAAACCAAAGGTAGACTTCTGAAAAATTATTCTTAAAAAAATGTTCTATCATAGCAGGCGGCTGATTTACAGAAAGAATATATTCTTTCAAAGCAGTAAACAGACTCAACTGTCTCTCAATGGCTGGAAACAGACTGAGCCATCTAGTTTTAGACTGATAGAATAGCTGCTGATAGCTAATGTCGACATAGTCACAAAATATATTATTATTTTAAAGTTTCAGTTCTAACAGTGTAGGTAGAAAAGTAATTAAATATCTCCATGACAACAGTTTCAACGTCAATCTGCATTAAATCTGCGCCACCTTGGATGTAGTTGTGCAGAACGTGAGCGGGACACCCAAAGCCTACTAATGGCTTGCTCAAGGCTTCTTTCAAATGTGAGAACACATTTCTACCTTCTTTTCTGTTAATGCCTCTAAAATTAAAAATTTACATTAACATTATCTCCAGCAAAAGCCAAACATTTTGAGGACAAATCATATCTTTGGAGTGTTCTTAAAATATACTTTGATATAGTTTCTGAAGTTTCATTTGGTGTAATGCCTAACTCAAGAATCTTAGTTTGTATGCCTTCCAGTCAAAGTATTGCACAACGATCGGAAAAATTTTCTGCGAACCGTGATTGCTAGCATCTGTTGAAATACCGAAACATGAAATGCCACCTAACGATTTCACTAGTTCATCCACGGTGTGGGGGGCGATGACCTGGTTTATTAGCCTATCGCCTCAGTTTTTGTTTTTGCACAGGCAATATTTTTTGCGATGTCCGAATCGTCAAATAATGTGTACATCAAACCAGCTGTGCAAGTCATCGAGTTGTAAGACTGATGATGACAGACTGTATGAAAAGCCAAAGTTGCTTCAGCCGCATGAGTTTTCTGTGCAACCTTTAAGAACTTATGCTAAAAAAAGAGTTCAACTTGTTTGATGCCGCTGACACGTTGATTAGGTTTCTATGCTTCTCACTGTCAACATGGCGCGCCAAATCTGTAGCTCCTTTGTTAGCAACAGACAAGTAGCTTTCGCAAATCGTACACTTTGCCTCATTTTCTTCAACAAAACATGGAAACTTACGATCATAGTAATAGAAAATTTGCATTTTCTCTTTATAGAAGCCATTAAAAAAAACGGTAAAAAATAGGACCTTCACCTTCACCCCAAAACTTGCAATGTTTGCCCTAACAGTTAGATTCTATCCCCGGCTACCTCTTACAACAATAAAGCTGTGACATTTGAGAGTATATGTGCTAAGGGGAGTTGAGATGTGGAAAGAAGTTCGGTGGACAATTAACATAACAACACATTATATAACACAATTTAATTCATTGCATTTCCTGCTAAATACTGCGATATTTTGCTTTAATAATGACATTTGTATAGCGCTGCCAACAAGCATAATGCAAGCTCAGAGCGCATTTAACATACAACTCAGAACACGGATACAATCTATAGGCTAAGAGATAAAAAACTAAATAATGATTCAAAACTTTACCCGACTTATCCACTTATTGAGGGCAAATAATAACATAAAAGTACACTAAGGGTTATACAAACTTTTAGCTTACAAAAGCCGGACATTTTAAGGGTTTTGAGCTTTGCCCGCCGGACGGAGGACACAGAGCTAAAAAGGAGGACATGTCCTCCTTTTGCCGGACGTCTGGCAAACCCTAGCCAAGGTATCTGAAACTGTTCACGTTGTTAGGCTTCTGACCTTTCACTGTAATGGATGGCTTGGTATATTCACAGCTAGGATTAGGCTGGTACAATAACGTCATTAATTTTGGTGGAGATGGTGAGGCCAAAATTCTTGCCATACTGTAGAGTGTAGAGAACAGGTCTATGACGAGCTGCATGTCTGCCTCATTTACAGAAACAAGGGTGCAGTCATCCACAAACATAAAGTCCAATATGGTTTCAACATTCGGCTACTGTAAGCGATTTAATATGTTTGTTCTTTTTTGTTTTAATGTTACACTTTTAACTATTACATGTACTGTGTTTAATAAAATAGCAAATTAAAAATAATGAATAATTTATCTGTGTTTGTTCGTTTTCTTTAATTTAAATCAATGTGTAGTTGATGGTTTTTTTTTAAAAGGCTGACTACGAAACTTTTATTGTATATCTACAGTTTCATATATATATATATATATATATATATTCTTACGAAACGTAAATTTATGCATTGTACCATAATTAAATAAATATGTATCGTTCCTAATAGTTGGAATAGAAATGTTAGAAATTGTTTCATCAGCCAAAACTTAGGGTTTTTCCCAACTACGTCACGAGACAACATGGACAATTTCAACGTTGTTGTCGGTGGTACTCAAATATTCCATCGCACGCTAGTATTTTATTATATTATCTGTTTACATCAGCCATAATGTAATGTATTCTCTTGTATTCGGTTATGGTATCGTGTCGACCAATATCATGGACCCATAAGAATCAGTCCAAAATTACATCAGTTCTTTGGCTTCTATCGACAAGTAATGATCATATTTTTAATGCTCTGAGATATAATTCTTACGGATTTATACTACAAGTAATTCAATATTGTTTAACCAGTAGTTATGCTATTCATACCCTATCGAATATATCTCTTATCTATTCTTTGGATAATGTGTTTTTCTTAACCATTTGTGTAAATAACATTCTTCTATTTAGATTTTAATTGATGATTATGTGATTAAACCAATAATTCGTTTGTTTACAAAACTCGATTTATATCAGTTCTTCAGGTCCCAGTATTGTTTGTTTTATTTATACTACAATAGTAATTGCCAACATTACACAATAACAACACGATACTTGCTGTGTATTTGAGCCAACATAAATATACACCTGAATAAATGACATAAAATGTTATAAAGATTGCCAGGGGATATTTTGAACTTGGACCAACCTAGACTACACTAAGCTAAGATCAAAATGAACTAATAATGATACTACCAATTGGAGCAGTAATTATAATAACTACAAGACAACGTAATAAATAGATATTTCATCAACTGAATTATTTAATATTCTACAGTCATCTACTTATTAATAATTATCGACAAAAAGATAACAAAAGCTGGCTTGTCATTTAACATTTTTATTGAATTAATACTTGAAAAGTTTGTCAAAGCGACTTGACCAGTGCAATACTAAAATTATCTATTGCGGCATATTTTACAGTGCATAGATTACCACTGCTATATCGCCTTTGTAATAAGAATTTATAACTCAACTTGGGGATTTCTTATGAAGGACAGGCGTGTCGTAATAATATATATGTAGGCTTTATATACTTTTTGATATACGTTTGTTAGTATTGTGACTATTCATGCTTTAAAAAAAAATTAAACATATTTTCCATTTTGTTCATGTTTATAAAACACACATACCAGTACTTGATTTTCCTGCCAAATTGACAAGCAACAAGATAAAAAAAAATATGGCTTTGGGATTGCAAACGTATAAGCTTATAGTATTTAACATTTCGTCTCTTTCAAATGTCCCATTGTTTTTGGATTTTATTTTCGGACCATATAAGTTCCATGGATGATTTAGACCTAATATCTAGTTGCTTCCAATCCACGCGCTTATGGCTCATCTGCGTTATTTAACGGTTTTATTTTGCCAAGCAGACTATTCTCTTCTAATGTCTATTCTACCCACAACTATTTCTATGTCCACTCTGTGTTTCGGAAAGGATAGTTACTATATGCACTGTTAAACGTACATTTACGTCTTAGCTTGGAACCTATTATAGCCCTCATAATTATGGATTCTTTTACGTCTTCTTTCAAAATGTTGCCTTTGTAGTATCAAAATGTTAATGAGATTTCTAGAGCCATGCCATATTTTAGCCTGATTGTTTTCTCTTTAGATATTTCTGTTCATTTTCACGACTCACACGCATATAATATGGACTAACGAAAACCACAGTCTGATCATTAATCGTAGGGCTAGTTTCGTTGACTATCCGCAAAATTGTTGTTATAAGCGCCACTGTCTTCTGGGCAACCCTGGACATCGAATGAATTATTCATTCTGATGCAATTGTTCCTAAATATTTAAAGCAGTTATCGACAATAATCCTCTCTTCACCGATATCCCATAACTTTGCTGGTAAACAATTTGGCCTACCCAACACTGACCAGCTTACCGTAAATTAACGCAGTCTTGTTATGACTCTCAACTTAGAAATTTAATTTTTTCTCATTCCCTGCAGGTTTATATATGTCATCAACAAAATACATTCAGGTCATTATTTTCTGCAGACAAAGATTCCAATGTGACAGATACAATTATTTCAAAGAAATAAGGGGAAGGATTTGGGCAGAGCAAGCCGACTTCTCTAGGTCTGTGTTTTAAAACCATTCATTATTTGTGCTGTTTACATATACAGCATCACTAGCCTTGTTATAGACGTTCTATATCATTATAATTAGCTTTGTTTTAATGTTAGACGTGCCTTAAAGTTCATAATGTCTACTCAAATCATTTTAAAATATCACTATATCCGATGTAGTGTAAAAACATAAGTATAACTATAACAGCTAAAAACTAATTAGTAATATCAAAGCTCTTTTTTGTTCTTTACGTAACCAACTTGAAGTAAGTTGCTGTTAACAGAAGAGCAAGATATACATTATGCAAAAATTTTTTTTTTTATTATTTCATCCATTGTTAGCCAGATAAGATCACGAACGCTTTCATCTGATGCACTGAAAAGTCACGTTGACTAATCCTGTTTAACGAAACCCTAAGAATAAGACTTGCCAAAGTGGAGATAAAACAAAGAGAGGCTTATTAACTATTTACAACGTGGACAGTATAGCGAGGCTTCATATTATTGGACATCAATCAATATGTATACAGGGAGGGCGTAAAAGTAGGTATACAGAGTAGTGTCACATCGGTGAAATTAGTGTCATATTATATATTATTATATAAAAGTAAAAGCGACACATCTTAACCCTTAACAGGGCTTGCCAGATTTAACTCATATGGACTTCTTTTTTTGTTGCACCGTAAAGGATAAGGTTTTTTGCACGCAGCCCCGCAATGTTGAAGACATGACTCAATTAATTTTGGCGGCTTGTCAGGAAACTGATGCTATTAAAGACCTTTGTTCTAGAGTGTGCATGAATATTCGTTCTCGTTTAGAGGCGTGTGTAAACGCTGACGGCAAGTAAATTCAAATACCTAAGGGATTAGATCTTTTTAGTCCATGTGTTTCTTATTACACATTACATGTTTATGCAGAATTTGTTTGTATAATAGATGCAAAAAATAATATGTACGCGTTTTCCCTTTTTATCGTTGTATAGCTACTTTAAAGCCCCCCCCCAATATATATATATATATGTATATATTTATATATATATATATATATATATATATATATATATATATATATGTATATATATATAAAATTATAATTACGCGCTAAATGGCTCTCTTAAACTAACATTAGAGCTCTTGACTCGTTAAAAGCTTACTGTTCTCTTACTAAAAGTAAACATAGAAAGGTATTAAACATAGGTATGACTTCACAATTTGAATGTAAATACTCAAAAAAATCAACAAAATCCTTCCTATGATTTGAATTTAATCCAATTTTTACAAAACATCATTGGGACTTTATTGCATCTGCCAAGTATTTGTACAAAACATCATTGGGACTTTATTGCATCTGCCAAGTATTTGTACAAAACATCATTGGGACTTTATTGCATCTGCCAAGTATTTGTACAAAACATCATTGGGACTTTATTGCATCTGCCAAGTATTTGTACAAAACATCATTGGGACTTTATTGCATCTGCCAAGTATTTTTACAAAACATCATTGGGACTTTATTGCATCTGCCAAGTATTTGTACAAAACATCATTGGGACTTTATTGCATCTGCCAAGTATTTGTACAAAACATCATTGGGACTTTATTGCATCTGCCAAGTATTTGTACAAAACATCATTGGGACTTTATTGCATCTGCCAAGTATTTGTACAAAACATCATTGGGACTTTATTGCATCTGCCAAGTATTTGTACAAAACATCATTGGGACTTTATTGCATCTGCCAAGTATTTGTACAAAACATCATTGGGACTTTATTGCATCTGCCAAGTATTTGTACAAAACATCATTGGGACTTTATTGCATCTGCCAAGTATTTGTACAAAACATCATTGGGACTTTATTGCATCTGCCAAGTATTTGTACAAAACATCATTGGGACTTTATTGCATCTGCCAAGTATTTGTACAAAACATCATTGGGACTTTATTGCATCTGCCAAGTATTTGTACAAAACATCATTGGGACTTTATTGCATCTGCCAAGTATTTGTACAAAACATCATTGGGACTTTATTGCATCTGCCAAGTATTTGTACAAAACATCATTGGGACTTTATTGCATCTGCCAAGTATTTGTACAAAACATCATTGGGACTTTATTGCATCTGCCAAGTATTTGTACAAAACATCATTGGGACTTTATTGCATCTGCCAAGTATTTGTACAAAACATCATTGGGACTTTATTGCATCTGCCAAGTATTTGTACAAAACATCATTGGGACTTTATTGCATCTGCCAAGTATTTGTACAAAACATCATTGGGACTTTATTGCATCTGCCAAGTATTTGTACAAAACATCATTGGGACTTTATTGCATCTGCCAAGTATTTGTACAAAACATCATTGGGACTTTATTGCATCTGCCAAGTATTTGTACAAAACATCATTGGGACTTTATTGCATCTGCCAAGTATTTGTACAAAACATCATTGGGACTTTATTGCATCTGCCAAGTATTTGTACAAAACATCATTGGGACTTTATTGCATCTGCCAAGTATTTGTACAAAACATCATTGGGACTTTATTGCATCTGCCAAGTATTCAATAAATGTTAAACCGTGAATAGAAAAAAAAATTCTTTTATATTTTTCCTCCTCCTACCCTACTTTTCCTGAAAAAAAAACACGTCACACACACGTCACACACACGTCACACACACGTCACACACACGTCACACACACGTCATACACACGTCACACACACGTCACACACACGTCACACACACGTCATACACACGTCACACACACGTCACACACACACGTCTCACACACACGTCATACACACGTCCCAAACACGTCACACACACGTCACACACACGTCACACACACACACACACGTCACACTTTTCTTTCGCTTGTACTCTCTCTCTCGTAGACAAGCATGTCTATTATATGATGTTTTTATTTTAAAATAACTTCTTATTATGTTTAACCCCTCCTCGCTTCGCTTCATACGATCCGACGTTGTTTTTTCTAAAAATGGTACATTGGCCACACTTTGGGAGCTGCTGATGTCAATGGGATATTCACTGCTGAATACTTAAAAAGCCTTGCAACTTGTGTCAAACTAGACGCATACATATTTAAGGGGAGACTTTATTACTTGTCTTTCATGAAATAGTTAATTACAACGTGCTCAGTAAACATAATGAGTTAGTTGTAGTTTTCATTGCTACATGAAACATAGATCTAGTGTTAATCTTGGTTTTATACATTTCAAATACTTTTTTTAGTTAATTTGACTATTTTTTTTCCAATTTTTGTTCTCTTTCGTCAATGATTTGATATATTTTTCAATGTACTTTTACAGTATAAATTATATTTTGTTATTGGAATATTTAAGTTCTATATTTTGGTAAAGGATCAAATAAAATATTAGCCTTACAGCGTCTATTATTGGTACCATCTTTCTTACATTTCAATTGCTGGATCTGTACTATTGAAAAAAATGGCTGCAATAGTTTTCATATTTTTGGGGCTTTTGCTGTTTGGTAAGTATAAAATACATTAATGCTTGCGTAAACTACTCTCTCTCTCTCTTTCTCTCCTTATATCTATCAGTCTATCTACAATATATTTATATTTTAGTGTTAATTAAGTGTGAATAAAAATATTTTCGTTATTTTTTTAAGCAATGAAAATTGCTAGTTATAATAATAAATTGTATGGGTTTATGTCCAGGTCAGGAGGGTATCTCTGAGTATACCCAACTGACATAACTTGGGGAATCATTAAAGCTGCTTTGAGTTGTGCTGGCAGCACAATCCAATAGAATTTTCTTTGCGAGAGAAATGGTGAACGGTGTTTTCACCGGACCAACAGCCGAAATTGGTCGGACGGGTTTTATTAAAAAAATTACAACTAAATTAATCTGTTTGTGGGGGAAAAAAACAACTATGATGGTGATTTTGTCAGCATCAAAGCAATACGTATCATAATATCAATAGCAAAAAAACATACCAATTAGTAAAAGTACTAAGCACCACTAAGCACGGGCGCACCACCACCATACACGATAAGGATGGTAGAAACCTGACTGAGGAACCAGATATCTTAAAAAATATGGACTGAATACTGCTCGGATCTGTATAATGACAATATCACTATAGATCCAGACAGTGGCGTACCGAGGGGGGGTGCGGGGGGTGCGGACCGCACCGGGTGACACCCTCTCAGGGGGTGACACCCGAATAAAAAAAAAAAAAATTTTATATGCTAATTTTACACAGCACGTCTAGATCTAGTCGGATAACAAAACGGATGGCAGATCATAATCAAATAAATGAAAATGACTAGCAGCACGGTGTGTCATCACCATACAGCATGCAGATGTTTTAATTGAGCACACTGGGGGTATCGTTGAAAAGGATATCTACAACACGTTGGAGCGCTCATCGTGCTGCTGTTAAACCAGTGAACGATAAGTTTGATGATTGTATTACAGCGATTGAAGCTTCTTGTAATCCTCGTGAAAATTTGGTCACAAGAGGTACAGCATAAGGACTTTTACATGCTGTCTGTGATTTCATGACTATCTGCTACCTTAACCTTCGGGCTGATATACTTGAAGCACCTGCAGACTAAAGACTTAACTCTTGATAAAGTGGTGACCAAGTTAGACGCCTTGAGGTTGTTTTTGCACGAAAAGCGGAGTCAATGAGTGGAACATGCTATTGAGCAAGCACTTATAAAATCAGACCAACATGGGATTTCGGTAGAGAAAAATTTAAGATTAAAGAAGAGAGTGGCAGGGGAAAAATTAAGAGATGCTGGAATTTCTATGTGAGAAGAAAGCAGTAGGAGTGTATTGATCGCTTTAATTCTGAACACAAGATCAGACCATCAGCGTTTAAGAAAATCGCAGATATATTTGAGGCTGTTCAGCCCAAAATTCTACTGTCAGCAAGTGAAGAAGAGTTATTAGTGTCCGTTTTCAAATTAACCTCTTTCTACGATGAGCTATCCAAAGAAAAGCTCTTAAAAGAAATATGCCTACCACGGCTTAGACGACACCTAAAAGCAGCTGATAGTGACCTCAAAAAGTCATGGACTGGTCAGTATTAGATATTTTGAATTTTATAGCTAAATGGGACTTCATAGAATATATTCCAACACTCACACTAGGCCTTCAATTATTTCTAACGTGTGTGTGTCTGTGGTTTCATGTGAACGGAGCTTATCGAAACTAAAACTTATAAAAAGCTATTTACGCTCCACCATGGGACAATCAAGACTTTCTGATCTGGATATGTTATCGATTGAAAGGGACACTGTGAATGATATAGATTTTGATGAGATGATTGACAAGTTTGCAGTTTTGAAGAGCAGGAAAGGGCAATTTTAATTCAAGTACTTTTAATGTAAAAATAACTATCCGTACGGTTGTTTTAGTTGTTTATTGCTTTTAATTTCTATTATTTAAAAAATATTGTTTTTGTCATATTTGAACTGTAGGCTTGTTCTAAGGAGACGAAAACTATGGTGAAAGTCGTGGGCCTGGGGGAGGGGGGTGACACCCAAAGTTTACCGCACCGGGTTACACTAGCCCTCGGTATGCCACTGGATCCAGATATACTAAACGTCCCTCCAGCCACAGACAATGACAATTACTTTATCCTCCGTACAGAAGTAAAAGCAGCTGTCCAAGCACTTCAAAAAAGGAAGAGCTGCAGGAGTGTATAACATCCCTGCTGAGTTGGTGAAAGCAGGAGGGGAAGCCATGATAAATGTCTTATTGAACATTTGCAATAAAATATGGATAACTGGAGACTGGCCTAAACCATGGACCCAGTCGCTCATCATCACCCACCCCAAGAAAGGCATTCTACAGCAATGCCAGAACTACCGCACCATCAGCCTAATAAGTCACCCAAGCAAGGTCATGCTCAAAATAATTTTAAGCCGACTTAGACATTATGCTGAAAGAATCATTGCGGAAGAGCAGGCAGGCTTCAGGCAAGGACGTAGTACCACAGAGCATACTCTGTGAGAGGCACGCGCAACCTCAAAAACTCTTGTACCATATCTTTGTTGATTTAAAAAAAACATTCGACAGGGTCTGGCACGCAGCCCTATGGGCAACCAAGAAACATTACAACAATAATGAGAACCTGACAATGCTGATACGTAGCCTCTAAGACAGGGCTACCAGTGCAGTCTTCTTCAGCAACAACATTGGATATTGGTTTAGGACTACCGTTGGAGTACGACAAGGATGCTTGCTTTCGCCAACACTGTTCAACATCTTCTTGGAGAGAATCATGTCGGATGCACTAGACGATCATGAAGGGACAATCAGCATAAATGGCATCACTAAAGAGGCTCAAGACAATATGGAAAGACACGAATTTAGCTCTCAGCACCAAAATCAGTCTGATGCGCTCACCGGTCCTCTCCATTTCTTTATATACTTGCGAATCATGGACACTAACAGCTGAGCTGGAAAATAAGATAAATGCCATGGAATTGAGATGCTTCAGGACCCTGCTCGGTATCTGTTACAAAGACCATATCTCCAACGAACAGATACGACAAAGAATACAACAGGAAATCGGAAAGTATGAAGACCTGCTTGCCACAGCCCAGAAAAAAAAATGGAATGGTATGGCCACGTCATACCAACGGGCTTGCAAAGACCATCCTGCAGGGCACCACCAGAGGAAGCAGAAAGAGAGGAAGACAAAAGAAACGTTGGTATGATAATATCAGGGAATGGACAGGTACAAAACTGTGCGAGGCAATGAGAACGGCTAAGAGACGGGAGGAATGGAGGAGGCTGGTTTACATGTCATCTGTGGCGCCCTAACAGTCTAACAGACTACGGGATATGTAAGATGTAGGTAGGATCATAATATCTCATTATAATTAAAGTACTAAACGTATTATAAACAAGAACTACTTTTGTAGAACTTTGTGGCTACAGGGTTTCTAAAAGTTTGATAATGCCGATTAGTAAAGACCCCACACCTCACCATTTTCTTCTCCAGGTCTATAGGATTATTGCAGCTGTATACACTCGTTTTAATAGCTTGATTGGACTAAGGGATTCTCTAACTAGCACAATGCTTATCGAGGTTTACTTCCGCTATTAATGCCAGGTTTCCAATAGAGCTTGGTAGAACTATGTACACCTTAAATTTAAAAACAACAAAAAAAAAAAAAAAAAACGGAAAAGAACCTTACCATGGAGCACCGAGTTGAATCTCTATTTAATGACATTGTCAATACATCTGTCTTTTACATTTTTCAGATATTTTTTTCTGTTCTATGATATATTAATTTAGATTTTGTGCATTGGCCTAATGTAGTTGCGCAAATTGTTCACTAAAAAATTTTGAACTTTTTTGCATATGTATAAACAGTGAAGGTATTAAAATATTGCATTGCGTTGGACAAAATCCAATCATTCGAGAAGTAGCTCACATATTTAGTATGTAGCCTACAATTGCACTGGACAATACATTTTGAATTTTTTTTTCTTACTAAAATACGCTTATTTTTTTAAAATAAATACATAATTGTTATGGGCTGATCACGAATATGATAGTGAAATTACAAAATTGGCTCTAGTTTGTTTTTATTAATCTGCAGTAAATTGTTTATATTACGAATTGAATGTAGATATAAATAAAATTGACTTTAGATTTACATATTCAATGACGACTTTGATATTTACCTTATTTCCGTCAAGTTTATTCTATGTTAAATGACTTTACTCAAAGTTTTACGCTTGTGAATCATGATTAATCCATTGCGATCAACTTTGCAGCTCTCTTCTGGGTTGTTATTGCTTGTAATGATTTATCCTTTATAATGATGCATATTATATTATATGTCTAAAAAATGTTAGATAGAATTTATTTTAGTAGTAGTCTATGTCCTTGCTACATTTTCAACATTTTAAAATTATTTTATAAAACTTAACGTTTTCTTTAATTCAATTTAAAAAACTTTCAAGTACTTTGCCATTTCAGTTTTCATTTCAGAATAAAATGATTTTTTCAATCTTTAAGGTAGGCCTACGTGTGATTCACTGTTGGTCCAAGAATCATCATTTTCTAAAGTGACGATTGATAATGTTCAGATGTTAACTCTCAACATTTCAGTAGCTTGCACAAATCTTTTTTGCTGTGCAATATCTTGCAACCAGTTGCCTGGATCTTGCCTAAGCTTCATCTTCGACTCACTGACATCGGAGTGTATTTTAGGTAATAGAATAATTTTATTTGAATTGTCACGGTTTGTCTCAACATTTGTGAAACCCTGGTCAATAATATTACGGGCTCCGAGCAACATTGGTTTGTTTTTACAAATACATTGGCTAATTCTTTAGTATACTTAGGCACAAAATTATATTATGTTTTAGTAATAATTAATTTAAACGATAAAAGAAAAAGGCTTACTGGTAACTTATTAAAAATTTCTAACAATATATATATATATTTAGTTTGATGAATTTTCGATGCGCTTTTCAAACTGTATAATGTGTTATTTCTATACGTTTTGACCAGGACAAGATTGTAAAATGTAAAATAATTATTTAAACTATGCGGCACATTTTGTAAAAATTGTTCGGATGTTTTTTTTTAATTGCTTTGCAATACATCATTAACTATGTATCTATATATCTATATCGCTCTCTATGTCTTTCTGTCTATCTAGTTATATCTTGATTTATCTATATATTTATCTTTTTAACCAATTATATTAGGTGCGAGATTGTGTTTTTTTGTTTCTTAACTATGAATTACAATAAGTAACACGATATCATACTCTTATTAATATCCATTTCTGAGATATAATCTTGTATTGTGGTTCAAACGAAAATGATGTGCAATGTTATTGGTACTAGACGGATTATAATAGGTAGCATCCTTTCTTTAATGTCTAGTACTATTTAATGAGTGTGGATAATATGTGTATATCGTGTAAATATACTAACAAATATTGTTATCATCAAATATTATTCTACAGGGTCATGGATTGTCCCCTTCACATCAACTGTCCAAAACATTTACACAAAGGGGGCGTACTGTATGGTGGGGACGAATTTCAAAGTTGTGTCCAACGGAGTGAACAGCTTTTGTGTTTTTGTGTCAACCACAACTATGTCTTACAGCCAAGCCTCGATTAAATGCCAAAGTAAGAAATTGCCTAATTGTTAAAAAATTACAAATGTAAAGGATAGTGATAGAAATATCAGTGTCTCTTAAAATCCATAGAATATCTTTGCAGTTCTTGTCACAGATAAACAGTTCAGTAATTGGAAAGGATAGGGATTTTAAAATTGTACAAATTTCATACAAAGATTTTATTACTGTATAAAATGTAATACTTTTAATAGGTAACGTTTATACTACGGTATCCCCATAAAAACGTTTTGGTTTATAGATACGGCTTTCTTGACCAGGGTTGGAATCTTGCTAAAAACACCATGAAGTGTCCGTGTGTCAACCAAGCTCTAATGGGTTAGGTGGCATTAGTACGTCCACGGTGCTAGCAAATCAGCGTTAAACACCTTTGGAAGGGAATTGCTTATGCGACCTACACAAAGCCCAGTCGCCTTTAGTTTTCTCCACCACACATTCTATAGACTGAAAAACACCCTCAAGGTCCATAGGAAAGAAACCTTGTTTTTTTACCCAGATTGGAACCCACCCAAGACTATTGGGAACGACATTTATACTATATTTTGATATATAGACAGACTTGAAGATAGAGCAAGGGCATACGGAACGGAAATCAGTTCAGAAAAGAGTAAAATAGAGATCAACACCACAGATGCCAGAAGTGCAAGCATCATAATGAACCAACAACAATAAGAAGTAAAGAATTTCAAATATCTGGGAGCAATCCTATCTGTAGACGGAAGCTCTGAGTCAGAATTTTAAGCAAGGATTGGGACAGAAATTGTGGCAATTGCTCGCCTAAACAGAATATGGACCAGCCGAAGCTTTGGTCTCCCAACAAAGCTCAGATTTTACTGTGTCCAAGTCAAAACCATTGTTCTAGATGGATGTGAGACCTAGACGCTGCTATCGGCAATTGAAAATAAATTAAATGCATGAGAAAAAAACTTCGAATCTCTTACGTAGAATACAGGAATAATGAGTAATCCTGGGACAAAATACCCTCAAGTGCAGGCCCTCAAGAAAGAGGGGCAAACTGACATGGTTCGGTCATGAGTTGAGGCATAAAAACCTGCCAAAAACACTTTAGAAGTCAATGAGGCCGTCAGTGGAGAGGCTCGTTCGACAACATAAAATATTGGACAGGACTACAATTGACTCAACTATTGACAACCGCTCAAGACGGGCAAAAGTGGAGAAGGTTCACTACCGAGGTGTCCATTTGCTCCCCACAACGACCACAACGGTTAGGGGATTGATGATGGTGAAGATAATATACAATCCTTGATCGATTAGCACGCTGGCCAAATCTTTTAAGGCCGCAAACGCAAATTCTATAACTTATCTTGCCAAACAGTTACGCAATGTAAACAAGTAACTCTTAAGCCTATAAGTTTACATCTATTTGTGTGAAAAGACACATATCATATCTCTTCCTTTCGTGATAGATCAACAGATGCAAATGTTCATGCCGAAGACCTTGGAGAAACTGGACGTGTTCAAAGATATATGGCAGATAACCAATGATGATTTCTGGGTTGGCATTAATGACATGACGTCCGAAGACACTTTTGTTTGGGACGACGATAATACAACAATAGACGCCACTTACCGACAGCAGATTTTTGCACCAGGTAAAATTTAATTTTATACAAAGGTGGCCTTTTATAAGCGTGTGGGTAATCCCTTTCGCAACAGTTTTACTTAAAAATTAATGCCGACGTAACAGTTTTAGTATAGCTAGTGGTTTTCTACACAATATTATGGTGCACATCGTGTTGTTAGCCTTTGAGCTTGAGGTTTATATAATATATTATGTCTTTGAATTTTCGAGCCAGCTTATTAGTTGTTGCATTCGAGCATGCATTCATCACAGAGTTGTAAATGATTGTTTTTAAGGTAAGTCTATACACAAATTGTGTCTTTAAACTTCTAGTACATACAACACTGTTATTCTTTAAACTAGTGGACCAGGCTTAGTCTACTGGACTGTGATTCCGAAGAAGACCAGAACATATATATGCCTTATGTGCAAAATAACATAGAGGAACCAGTGCATAGGAATGTCTTCGTTGCAAATAATAAGTAAAACAACTGTCCAATTAAGTGAACACTTAGGCAATTTATAATTCTTGCGTCTTTCAGATCGACCAAACGCTAATGGAGATGAGGACTGTGTTGTCTACGATCAAGTACTAGAAGGTCTAGATGACACCATGTGCACAAACACTCGCAAATATGTATGTGAAAGAAGCATCACACAGACGGAATTTTAATCGAAATCATACACGATGTCATGCTATTATAATTCTTATATTCATCTTTTCCTTTCTCAATAATTTAATGCAGAGTGTTTTTACATTTTCTATCTTATTTCTGTAAGCAATTTAAACTGTGGTCAGTAGGTCCTTCAGACACCCGTTGATCTATGTGTTGAGTTGCTTTTGGACACTAACAATTATAAAAAAATGCACGGTTTAAAGAAACATTTATGTTCTTTTTATTTATTTATTTATTTAAACTTAATTGAAAGGACATTAAAATTTTGAGTAACCCTGTAGCACGTGTTTCTATCTTCAGGAGATCCATCTCATGGACACAGGTGGCTGTCTCCTATTTTTCGTTTTTATAACATGCGCTTCTTTTAGCCTTTTACGTGTTTTTCTAACTTACAATTATAACGATTTTTAGGGATGACTTTTGTCTTGTTTATAAAATGGATAATAAGAGGACGGCTTGCGATATTTTTGGAGCTTTAGAGTTATTAAAAGGTAACATTATAAAGATATTTAAATTCTTAAAACTTAATTCAATATTTAAATTGATTAAACAAAAACACATCTAGTATACTTTGTGTACATGCAGAATAAATTTTTGTTACTCAATATAGTTTCTTTTCCATTCTAAAAATATCAAAAAGTTTACTATTAATGACATATATATTGAAAAGCTTTATGCTGATCTTTTGAAAGGCCGGACATATCCCATGGAGTGAATAACACATTAAATATATCTTTGAGTTTATCCAGTTCTGACAAGTTTTTATTTAACCTCAAACCTAGAAGACATTAAGAAGACAGCGACTTTTGCTAGCCACACAATCAGTTAGTAAACAAATTGACAATCTTTAAACAACAATATCAGTGTTAAATTAAAAATGTGTTTAAAAAATGTAACCAAACAGTAGACGTTATTTCACATTAAAGTACAACAATAGTATCTTTATTAGGAATTTCAACTATAACAGTACTTAACACATAGTTAGTTGTTTTAACTAAATAAATAACAAGCTGTAACATTATTGCTTTTTAAAAAATTAAAAAACTCGATCATTGCTTGTTTACTTGTGAAGTTTTGTTCAAATGTGCTTTGATGTTATTGTTCACTTTTAACGTTGCACTCATTCCAGATGTACATCTACCTAATACGATATTCTACTGTAGTGGGCAAAAAGAAAAGTTTAAAGACACTTTGCAGGCATCTGTAAACGTTTTTCAATCCTCTTGGGTAGGGCTAAATGATCTGACACATTTGTATGTTTAATAAAAGTATAATTAATAATACAAAACAAAATGTGTTTTTTTCTGAATGTACATATGATGGCATTTTGTTTTATTTTGTTTCCAATTACCTATATGAATTCGGACAGGTCAAGCGTTTGTAAGGAATTAGTCGGTAACTGCAGTGCCAAGAAAGAAAGTTCTGGTGCAATTCGGGCTTGGATGACATGACCACTCTAGTGTAGTTCCAGGCCTACCAACATCATTTTGTATTGATGCATTTGCAGACCGTTTTGAAGAAGAATTCTCATCAAACTGTTAATGGAAAGGTCAAGATCGTTGGTGTGTTTCAGTGCCGAACGTCGTGGAGACTGTTAAATTGAATTATTTAGAGCGTTGTCATTTTCCGGAGTTATGGCGGTCAGCGACCGGCCAGTTGATTTCTGTTTCAATGCCGATACACTGGGTCTGAAGTTTGTAGCCCATAGTAAAATCAAGTAGGTATGAGATCATGTCGACATGTATAAACTTACCGCGTCAACTGGTATTCTGTTAATCAATCTTTCAGTCAGTAACTGGTTAATTATTCAACCACTTTAGCCAACAAGCCTAAAGAGGCCTAATAAATGTATTTTGTTACAAAAAACTAGTTGTTATTGTTAAGTGTATTTTTATCGTACTAGTGATTGGCTAATAAAGTCTTAACAGTTCACTCCCTAACTGACTAGCAAAAAGTTTTCATACAGTATTAATGATCTAAAGTTAAAACAAATCTTTATTTATAGTTATACATTCAGTTAAAATTAAATACTAAGTTAAAAGAGGGTTTGAAGGAAGATGTCTCCGACGTATACTAAAAATTAGCTAGATAAACCACATCTCCAACAGTGAAGTTCGCAAGAAAACTGGAATAAATTTCATCATTAAAGAAATCAAGAAAATAAGAAGGAGATGGCTGGGTCAAGTCCTCCGCACGGATAAAAAAGAGGCTCCCATGTAGTGCATTGAAATGGACACCACCAGGAAAAAGGCGAAGGGGAAGACCAATGGGAACGTGGAGGAGGACAATGGACGAGGAAGCAAAGGCCACCAACAAAACATGGCATGAAATCAGATGGCTCGCCCAAGGATAGGGAGGCCTGGTGGAACTTTGTTGCTGCCTTATGCTCCACGGGGAGCGATAAAGAATAAGAGACTCTCAAGTCTCAACTTAGATATTTCAACTGTTTTCATCCCCTGCAGGTCCAAATCAACATCAACAAAATGAATTCAGGTAATTATGTTTCTGAAGACAAAGGTTCCAATGTGACAGATACAATTATTTCAAAGAGATATAAGGAGGCGGATTTGTGCAGAGCAAGCCGACTTCTCTAACTCAGTGAAGCATTCAATAATAGTGCTGTTTACGTATACTGTAGAGGCCGACCGAAATTCAGTTTTGGTTTTGGTTTCCGTACCGAAATTAGGAAAATGGCGTCTTTCGAGGTAGTTTTGGTTTTGGTCGAAATCAAAAAGTTAGCTTTCGCTTTGCTTTGTTTTCGGTCGCAATTGATATTGACTTTCGGTCATCAGCCGAATATCTATTTTAACTTTCATAATTCAAACTGCAAAGCTAGTGCTGCATCTTTTACTCTGCTTCTTGATAAAATGATATATAATACATGTATTATATTCCATGTTCTATGGTGTACTTAAATAGACTACCCATAAACTAGTTAATATTACACACAAATGTGCAGTCTATTTACATCTATTTATTTGCGATTTCGGTTTAATGTTCTGTTTCGGCTTGGAACGGATGTTTAAACTTTCAGTTTCTGTTTCGGTTTCGGCCAAAGGTCAGTTTATAACTTTCGGTATGGTTTCGTTCAGCCTCTAGTATACTACAATACTAGCCTTGTTATAGGTGTTCCAGATCATGTTAATTCATCATTATTATCAATCCATTGACCGTTGTGGTCCTTGGGGGGATCGAATGGACACTTCGGCAGTCAACTTTCTCCCCCTTTTGCCTGTCTTGAGCGGTTGTCAATAGTTGAGTCAACTGCAGCCCTGTCCAATACTTTACATTGTCGAACCAGCATCTCCGCTGACGGCCTCTCTTTCGCCCACCTTCCACCGTGCCCTGGAGGATGGTTTTTGTCAGGCCATTGTGCTGCAACACAAGACCGAACCATGTCAGTTTGCGTCATTTGATTGTTGCCATAATGTTTTCTTGAGGGCCTGCAATTGAGTGGCATACCGAGGGCTGGTGTCAGCCGGTAATGTAAACTTTGGGTGTCACCCCCCTACCCCCGCACATGACTTTCGACATACTTTCGTCTCCAAACAATATTAATTATTATTTAATATTAGAAAGTAAAAGCAATAAACCACTGAAACAACCGTACGGTTAGTTATTTTTACATTAAAATTACTTTATTACATTTTTTCCTTTCCTGCTCTTCAAAACTGCAAACTGTCAGTCACCTCATCAAAATCTATATCATTCACAGTATCCCTTTCAATCGATAACATAGCCAGATCAGAATGTCTTGATTGTCCCATGGTGGAGCGTAAATAGCTTTGTATAAGCTTTAATTTTGAAAAGCTCCGTTCATGTGAAGCCACAATCACACATACCGTTTGAAATAATTGAAGGCCTAGCGAGTGTGTTGGAATATATTCTATGAAGTCCCATTTAGCTAAGAATTTCAAAATATCTAATACTGACACGTCCATGGCTTTTTTTAGGTCCATATCAGCTGCTTTTAGGTGTCGACTAAGCCGTGGTATTTCTTTTAAGAGCTCATCTTCGGAAAGCTCATCGTAGAAAGAGGTTAATTTGGGAATGGACATCAATAACTCTTCTTCACTTGCTGACAGTAGAATATTAGGCTGAACAGCTTCAAACATATCTGCAGCTACCTTAACGCTGTTGATCTAATCTGAAGTTCAGAATGAAAGCGATCAATACACTCTAGCATCTCCCTACTGATTTCTTCCAGCATAGAAATTCCAGCATCTCTTAATTTTTCCCCTGCCATTCTCTTCTTGAATCTTAAACTTCTCTTTACCGAAATCCCTTATTGTTAAGATTGTATTAGTGAGTTTTCAATAGCATGCACCACTAATTGACTCGTGCAAAAACAATCTTAAGGCGCCTAACTTGGTCACCACTTTATCAAGAGTTAAGGCTTTAGACTGCAGGTACTGCTGTGTAAGATATCAGCCCAATGGTTAAGGTAGCAGATAAACGTAAAATCACAGACAGAATGTAAAAGTCCTTGTGCTGTACCGCTTATGTCCAAAGTTTCATGAGGATCACATAAAGCTTCAATCGCCATAATACATTCACCAAACGTAACTTTCAGTAGTTTAACAGCAGCATGATGAGCGCTCCAACGTGTTGTAGATAACCTTTTCAACGACTCCCCCCATCCCCCTCAGTCAGTGGCGTAGCCAGTTTTTGACGCTAGGAGGAGCGAACTTTTAGGAAAAAGGCCCCACTTTTAGCAGTTTTCACTAAGCACGATTTTTTTCTATCAACTATTAGTGATGGGAATTTCTGCTAAATTGATACTGCTCTTTTTTGGGATGAACATCTACTATGGAAAGTAATATTATAGAATCTACGCGAAAGCTTCTATAGGACTGCGTTCTTCTTCTTTTAATTTTGAAAGACAAGATACATCGCCAGGATATACATTTTTAAGAGATAAAAAAAATAGAGTTTTAACATTTTTATTGACTGTGTATAATGTATATGTATCAATTACAAAACTTTGTCTCTATGATATGTTTTAGGAACGCTCTATTCTTTTCTATTTTTTTCCTCTCAGCTGTTAAAACACATAGCCTGAACAAACGGAATTTCGTTAAAAAAAAGTTTTTTTCTTTTCTTCTTTCTTTTTAATTCTGTTTTAATAGACTTTTTGCGAATTTCATGTAACCAAGGTTTGGATCATTTCACTTATACGTCATGAAGCAGAAAGCCATCGTGCATAAAGTCATATTATTCCTTTTCGGTGAGTAAACCAGAATTGTTCCCCACTTTGTTTTTGAGAATGCGAGCGAGCTATCTCTTTTAAAGCTGGGAGATAATTTCTTTTGAAGACGCTTGTGTTTGCACTATTTTATTCTAACTGTACATAATCTTCATAATATTTTATATATTGGAACATATCACCTGAATTAAATTATCAACAACATTTACACTGAAGTTTCCTTGTCAATTTACTATTCTATTGTGTTGTTTACAATAATATAATATTTATTTACTACTCTAACGTCAAGGAAAGGAACTGTTAGAACGCAAATCCTGAGTTTGTGCCCAGGACCATAAGAAGAGTTCATGTAATACTGAAACATAAATAATAATAACTAAAGTCTACCCTAGGACCAACGAGAACTATCAACAATATCTACACGGCTCTGGCCACAAGGGGATTGTGGACGTAACAATATATATATATATTGATTGGTGAACTTTCGGTGCTTTTTTTCAAATTGTAATATATTATTGTTATTTCTATTCATTTTGATCTGGCAAAGGTTGTAAAATATAAAACAATTAAATATACAATTAAGCACACTATTTAAAAATAGTTTTTTATTAATTGCATTGCAATATATCTCGAACTATATATCTATCGAATTTTCTGTCTCTATAAAGTATTTTTATCTTTCTATGTCTTTCTGGCTATCCATTTATATCTTTATTTATCTAGATATTTATATATTTACCCAATTATATTAGGTGCTAGAGTGTTTTTTTTCTCAACTATGAATAACAATAAGTCACATGATATCATACCCTTGTCTATATCCATTTCTGAGATATAATCTTGTATTGTGGTTAAAACAAAAATTATGGCTAATGGTATTGGTACTAGACGGATTATAGGAAATGGTACTAGAGGGATTGTAGGTATTAGTATTCGAGGGATTATAGGTATTAGTATTAGAGAGATTATAAATATAATCCTGTCTTTCAAGTCTATTACTATTTTATGTTTGTGGTAAGTATTTTAACCCACTATTATGTGTAAATGTAAATATACTAACAATTATTCGTATAATCAAATATTATTTCTACAGGGTCGTGGCTGATCCCCTCAACATCAAATAACCAAATCATCTACACAAAGGGGGCATACTGTAAGGTGGGGTTAGATTACAAATTTGTGTCCAACGGAGTGAACAGATTTTGTGTTTCTGTATCAGCCACATCTGTACCTTACAGCCAAGCCTCGATTAATTGTAAAAGTAAGACATTGCCTAATTGTTCAAATTCCAGTAGTCCTAAATGCAAAGGCTAGTTATTACACTTTTAAAGAAATATCAATGACTCTAAACATCTAAAGAATATCTTGCAGTACTTGCAGTACATAAAGATTATACAATTGTATAGTTTTCTGTTCTTAGAAAGGATAGAGATTATATTATAGTAGAAATTTTAGTTCTTGGAAAGTATAAAGATTATAAAATTGTATAAATTTAAGTACATGGAAAGGATAGAGATATTATAACTTTATAATTTCCAATAATAGGTAGCGTTTATACTACGGTATACCCTTCAAACCTTTTCGTTTTTTAGATACGGCTGTATTGACCAGGGCTGGAATCTTGGTAAAAACACCATAAAGTGTTCCAGCGTCAACTAAGCTCTAATGGGTTAGGTAGCATCCGTAAATCCACGGGCCTAGTAAATCAGCGTTAAACACCTTTCTCTGGCCACGAGGGATTGCTTTTAGGACCTACACAAAGCCCAATCGCCATTAGTTTTCTCCACCACATATTCTATAGACTGAAGAACATCCTCAACATGCAGAGTAACAAAAAAACTAGTTTTTAACCCTGATTGGAAATAACACAAGAGCATTAGGAACTACATTTTTACTATACTTTAACATTCAATCCCTTATTGATTAGCACGATGGCCAAATCTTTTAAGGCTGCAAACGCAAATTCTAAAGCTTATTTTTCCCAACAATTACTCAAAGAAAACAAGTAACGCTTAAACCTTTGTTTAAGTCTATTTGTTGGAACAAACACATTTTATATATCTTCATTTCGTGATAGATCTAAGGATGAAAATGTTCATACTGAAGACCAATATTAAAGCAAGCGGTCCACCTTATTATAGTCCTGGAAACAACACTGCTATTCTTTAAATTCCAAGTGAAGAGCTTTTTATCAAAATTGAGTTAACATTTGATTTTAATAGTAAATAATGTATTCAGTATCTGAATATTAATAAAATCATTTATACAAAATATCAAAGATAACTTTTAAGTAATTAGTTCAATATTTTGCACTAAAATGTGTTTGTTTTTTGGAGGAAACATTTAAATCTCGTAGCCATATATGAGATGTTTTTATTTCTGGCAACATAGGAAAGTGACGTCAGAGAAAGGATTTCGACTAGGAAAAATGAATATTGTCACGTGTTTTGAATCTATTGCTACATGTTCTGAATCTTTTCCCGGTTCTTATTTCTAACAAAATGGTTAAATAAAGATTTATAGCGTCGAGTTTTGTTTATTTATTTCCTTTCTCAAACGTCACTTTCGTATGAGTCTATACCGAATCTCGTCTCTTTGAGAATTAACTCTTCATTTGTTCTTTAAACTAGTAGACCATACAATGTCTACTGATCTGTGATTCCGCTATAGTCATTATAATAACCTAACGTAGAGGAACCAGAACATATCTATGTCTTCGTTGAAAATAACAAGTAAAACAACATGCCAATTAAGTGAACACTTAGGTGATTTATAATTCGTGTGTCTTTCAGATCGACCAAACGCTAATGGAAATGAGGACTGTGTTGTCTACGATCATGTACTAGTAGGTCTAGATGACACCATGTGCACAAACACTCGCAAATATGAATGTGAAAGAAGCTTCCCACAGACTGGATTTTATTAATCGAAATCATACACGATTTTATGCAATTGTATTTCTTATATTCAATGATTTATTGTCTTTTTTAAATTATTGTCTATATCTTCGATTTCTAGTCATGTCTCGACATTGTGACATCCATTATAAATGAAAAACTCGTTTGGGTACACTAATTTGTTGAGTTAGAACAATACGCCTTTATTCTCACAAAAAAATCAGTTTAATAATAATTAACTTTGAAACAATAATAACTCAAGTATATATACAACTAGCTTTCTCTCTCAAAACGAAGACATTCAAAACCAACTATCAACACAATAACTTATTACTCACTTCCCTTCAAACAACTACGTCATACGCAATAAAATAAACAAGCGCACATAGTTTCGAGATTATTTAACACTAATACAAATCAAAACTAATAATAAAACATACGTGACAACATTTATTACCCGTTTTACAAATAAATAAAACATAACAACAGTTTTACTTGGTTTCAATGTTAACTACATACAATTGTTTATCAACATATGCATATGCATATATAATGTGACTGTTATTTATTCTGTGATTAATTTTAAAGCTGAACATTTCTTCTGTTTATTGATGTATCTAGTCTATGGATTTTGCAAACACGTGACCAAAATCATGTGACTTCAAGGTTATAAACAGTTTTTTTGTCCCTATTAATGTACAAAATCAGCCATTGTCGTGTCGGCGTACTAGTTTGTTTACCAACTGTTTAAAAAACAATAACAGTATTCTATAACTATCGATTGTAAAATAAATATAAATATCGGGAATTACGAAAAGAAGTAATTCGAGTCATCAAAGAGCAGAAATATTAAAGCAGGCGGTCTCCCTTATAATAGTCTTTAATACAACACTGCCATTCTTTAAACTTGTAGACAAGACATCGTCATAAACGATCTCATGCTATTATATTTTTTTATATTCATCCTTTCCCTTCTCAATAATTTATTGTAAAGTCTTTTTTTAATTTTCGATCTTATTTCTGTAAATAATTTAAACTGTGGTCAGTAGGTCCTTCAGACACCAGTTGATCATTGCGTTGAAGGACTCCAGGACAGAAACATATATATTCTTCTTATTTATTTATTTAAACTTAATTGAATGGACATTTTAAGTAACTTTGTAGCACTTGTTCCTATCTTCAGGAGATCCAGATCATGAACACAGGTGGTTGTCTCCTTTGAGCCTTTAAGTCTTCTTCTATCTTACAATTGTAACCATTTTTAAAGATTAATGTTGTCTTTGTTTATAAAATGGTTTATTGGCGTATCGTCGTTGTTGTGGCTTGAGTTAGAAATACGTCACACTAAAAAAATATTCAAATAGTTATAACATAATTATTTATTTAAATACATCTTGTATAAGTTGTGTACATGCGGACTATTTAAAAAAAATGTAATTATAGTTTTTTTCCATTCTTAAAATATGAGAAAGTTAAATATCAACGACATATAGGCTATATTGAAAATCTTTCTGCTGATCTTTTGAAAGGCCGGTCATATCCAAGGGTGTGAATAAAACATTAAATATGTCTTTGAGATTATTCAGTTCTGACAAGTTTTTTTAAAACCACAAACCAGTAAGACATTAAGAAGACAGCGACTTTTGCTAGCCACACAATCAGTTAGTTAATAAGCAAATGGCCAATCTTTAAACAACTATATCAGTATTAATATAAAAATATGTTTTGAAAATTCAACCGAATAATAGACGTTTGTTCACTTTAAATTACTATGAACAATTATCTTTATTATGTATTAAATTATAACAGTACTTAACACATAGGCCTAGTTAGGTGTTTGAACTAAATAAATAACAAGTTGTGACATTGTTGCTTTTTTGTTGTATTTATGACTCAATCATGCTCGTTTACATGTGAAGTTTTGTTCAAATGTGATTTGATGTATTTGTACACTTAAAACGTTGTGCACATGCAGAATGAACATCTGCCTAATAAGATTTTTTACAGTGAGTTGCAAATAATAGATTGGAGACCCTGGCCACGGATCGATCTTCATGGCGCAGAGAAATAAAAAAAATGTAAACTCTGTAGATCCGGGGTCAGTGGCTCCGCCTTACCAGGAGAGCTCACAGTCCATCGATGCACCCCACGCCCCCAACCCGTTACAGACACTACCGAGCACAGATCAGATTCATTAATCACGTCCGTGCCCACTCCCATAAAACCAGATGACATGTTGATTGACTTCATCAATCCCGTCTAACCTGATGACATGTTGGTGGTCTTCATCGATCCCGTCTAACCAGATGACATGTTGATTGACTTCATCAATCCCGTCTAACCTGATGACATGTTGGTGGTCTTCATCGATCCCGTCTAACCAGATGACGTGTTGATTGACTTCATCGATCCCGTCTAACCAGATGACGTGTTGATTGACTTCATCGATCCCGTCTAACCAGATGACATGTTGATTGACTTCATCGATCCAGTCTAACAAATACACAACTTAAAGAGAACTACACATTTTGGTGACACATATTTCCGTTCATTAATTTATTTTGAATTTATTGAATAAAGTGAATTCTAAAATTGACTGTTAACAAATTATGCGTATTGTATAACGGATAAATAAAGTCAATTTTTCACAAATCGTTATGTCTGGTTAATTTGAAGTTGAACAAACCTCTAAATTTCTAAGTTTTTCCTTTCAACGTTAATATGAATTTTGTCTCCCAAAGGTAAGAAAGTATTTGTATCTTTGTTGTAAACTAAGCAAAACGATGCTTACTTTATAGGCTAGTGTTCTACGTGTGTTTGTAATAATATTACAATTAAGAAATCAAGAATAATCAGCTAAATTGGAAATCGTGGAATAGATTAGAAATTTGATCATTTTCTGTCTCGTTTAAGGTGAATCATGTTTATCGAGATGGGCGTTTTACAGTGCGACTTAAATGGTCGAGCCCAGTACTCCTGGGATGCTTTCATGCAGAAAGTGTGGTTGAAGCCGGGGAGTTTACGGTATATTTCTATTCAGAGCTTTAAAGCCTCTAGGCTGGCGGCGCCATCTGAACATCTCTAGATTGGTAAAAGGTACGATGGCTATCGTATTGATTCTACCAGTAGTCTTATGCTTGTCTCAAAGATTAAGCCATGCAGTTTTAAGTACACACTGTCTAAAGGTGCAACCGCAACTGGCTCATTAAATCAGTCGATATTTATTGGATAAAAACTATATTACTTGGATAACTGTGGCATATCTAGAGCTCCTTTCTATATCTGTATATCAACCCTCCCCTCCACTCTCCATGCCTACAAATCGACCCTCCCCTCCCCTCTCTGTGCCTGTATATCCCCCCAAAGCATCCCCTCCCCTACCTCCCAAAGCTTCTAACAAGGCACTCAGTGCCTCATAAACTCTCAATCAGTTAACCCAGTCGGGAAAGCCGAGCTTATCTTTGACTTTATTGTCGAAAAAAATCTAGATTTCATGTTTATCACTGAAACATGGTTACGATCTGGGGACGACCCCAGGTGTGAACAACTAACTCCAGTTAGTCACCTCACAGCTTCCTTTCCCCGCCCCACTGGTGCGGGGGGAGGTATCGCCGTCGTCCATAAAAAAAAACACCTCCACGCTGCTGTATTGTTCTCCAGCACTCTCCCCTTTTCCCACACCACCTTCGAAGCCGTGGAAATTAAAGTTACTACCACCACCACTCTCTCCTTCCTTTGCATTTATCGTCCCCCACCAAACGCCAAGAACACGTTCAAAGATGCTACCTTCTTTGAAGAGTTTGCTCTTGTACTTGACTACTACAATGTCACCCCTAACAGAGTCATCATTTTGGGTGACTTCAACATACACTGGGACTATCCATCTGATGCCAACACTAAGCGCGCACGTGCACTATTCGACAACTACACCTGCTTCATTGTCAATATCACCAGACCAGTGAAGAAGTGCAAGATTGTCACCCGCCGTAAGATGCGAGCCATAGATATTGATACCTTTGGCAACGACGCTGCCTTGCTGCTGGCTCAATGCGACCTTTCTTCTGACCATGCTTCCTTTTTCCCACTGACTCTACGCCAGCTTCTCGACAAGCACGCCCCGCAATCTTAGTGTGCAGTTTCTGAGCGACCGCCAGCTCCTTGGTTTTCCGACGATGTCAAAGCCGCCAAGCACGAACGACGACGGGCCGAGCGTTTGGCGACTCTCCGGCCTTGAGATCCACCGCCAGATCTTCAGGAACATGGGCTCAGCGTTAAGGAAGCCATCATCGCCGCCAAGGTCCAGCACTACCACAACCGCATCACGCAAGCCTCGTCGTCCAAGGAGCTATTCTCTATCATGTCCACCCTCCTCGGCTCCTCACCCCTACCCCACACACACCCACCCGTGGATCTCCCAGAACTCTTCTCAAAGCACTTTAAGGAGAAGATAGAGAATCTGCGCAGTTCTCTGGATCATGATGCCTATCGCCCATCCCCACCCTCTCCCGCCTTCTCTGGCTCCCCTCTTACCTGCTTTCAACCTGTCACCTTCAACCATATTAAGCATATCATCATGAAGTCCCCCATTAAGACCTACGAGCTTGACCCTCTGCCTGGCTTTCTGTTCACCCAGTGCTTGGACAAGCTCCTGCCGAAAATCACGGATACCATAAACACCTCCCTCTCCACAGGCATTGTTCCTAACTGTTTTTAAATCCGCCATCGTCTGCCCACTCTTGAAGAAATCCGGACTTGATGTGAATGAATGCCGGAACTACCGTCCAGTATCCAATCACCCCTACCTTTCCAAACTATTAGAGCGTGTCATCCTTGAGTAATTGAATGTCCACCTGTCCCTGAACTCGCTTATGCCCGTGTTCCAGTCGGCATACCGCCCCAATCACAGACAGCGCTACTGCGGATCACCACCAACCTCCTGAACGCCGCAGACAGAGGTCTCGTCTCTGCCCTTGTGTTATTGGACTTGTCCGCGGCCTTTGACACAATTGACCACCACCTACTCATCGATCGCCTCAGCTTCACGTTTGGCATTCACGAAATCGCCCTCTCCTGGTTCAAGAGCTACCTTGACGATCGCTCCCAGACCGTCACTACTGAATCTTTGTCCTCCCAGCCCGTCACTGTCCGCTATGGTGTACCACAGGGGTCCGTCCTCGGCCCAGTCCTTTTCACTTTGTACACCCAACCCCTTTCCCTCGTCAACGAGCGACACAACCTTAATTATCACTTTTTCGCTGATGACACCCAGCTCCTAAACAGCGCCAAGCCTGAGGACATCGACGAGCTCCTTGCTTCTATCTCCTGTTGTTTCCTGGACATCAAGAACTGGATGACAGAAAACAAGTTGAAACTCAACAGCGATAAGACCGAAGCCCTACTCGTAGGAACGCGACAGAAGCTTGCTTCCCTCAGCGTGACTGACCTCCAGTTGGGTGATGCTACTGTGCCCTTCTCCCCAACTGTAAAGAGACTCGGCATGTTTCTGGACTCCACTCTGTCCATGCAACCCCACATCTCCTTCCTGATTAAAACCTGCTTTTTTTCACCTGCGACGTATTGCCACCATCCGTCGCTACATCACTCCGGAAGCTTGTACCAAGCTCGTCATCACTCTCCTCTTCTCTCGTTTGGACTATTGTAACTCTCTTCTGGCCGGCCTCCCTGCCTCTTCCATTCAAGGACTCCAACGCGTCCAAAACTGCGCTGCCAGACTAGTCCTAAAAAAGAAGAAGTCTGACCACATATCACCTCTGCTGTACTCTCTGCACTGGCTCCTATTCAAAATAGGATTTCATATAAACTGGCATCTCTATGCTATAAATACCTCAATGACTCTGCCCCGGACTACCTAATTTCCTACTTCGATCGGCTGCGGACAAACTCAATTTGATGATCCAGCGGACAAAGCTCGTGACAGCTGGTCAGCGGGCCTTTACCTACTCCGGTCCCTACGCATGGAACACCCTGCCAATCCAGCTGCGACAATGCTCGAACTTTAACATTATCAAAACCGGACTCAAGACGCACCTGTTTCTAATGGACTCCTAGCTCAATCACATTTTTTAAATATTTGCTTGTTATTGTTATCATCGTTTGTAATTGTTAAGCGCATAGAACTGATTGCGGGATATGCGCTACATAAGCTTCATTTATTATTATTATTATTATTAATAATACATGCAACCAAGCTCCGAACCTCGCCAAGAGAGCGCTTTTATTATTTAGAAAAGATGTGCTCACTTAAGACAGGTGTATCTTCGTAAATATAGTGCGGAGCCACCATCGGTCCAGTGCGGTGTGGAAAGAATGGTCGGCGTTTAGGGCATTAAAAATCCCAAATATCGCTCAAGACAAAAGAAAACTAATTAGAATATACAGTCCAATACGCTGTTTTATTTCAGACTAATATAAATGCAATAATAAATGAAATAATAAATGCAATAATGAATGCAGTTAAATATTCGTTATAATATTAACATATTTCAAATACCAGATAATTCCATCAACAACATTTTTACAACTAAAAATTAAGACTGATGATCAAATTGCTTAGAAATGTTTATTCCGCCAAATAGAGAAAAACAGTGTGTGTGTAGATCCAGTCTAGAACCAACTAATCAGTCAGATATAACGAGTCGGTGTTGTCTAATTTAGCTATAATCTACCTAAAGGTCTCGTGAACGGAGAAGAAACAAAAAAGAGAATTAGAGAGAGATGGACAGAGGAAAAAACAAAACAGAAAATTAGAGAGAGATGGACAGAGGAAGAAACAAAACAGAGAATTAGAGAGAGATGGACAGAGGAAGAAACAAAACAGAGAATTAGAGAGAGATGGACAGAGGAAAAAACAAAACAGAGAATTAGAGAGAGATGGACAGAGGAAAAAACAAAACAGAAAATTAGAGAGAGATGGACAGAGGAAGAAACAAAACAGAGAATTAGAGAGAGATGGACAGAGGAAAAAACAAAACAGAAAATTAGAGAGAGATGGACAGAGGAAAAAACAAAACAGAGAATTAGAGAGAGAGATGGACAGAGGAAGAAACAAAACAAAGAATTAGAGAGAGATGAACAGTAGGGATATAGAAAAGGAGACACGCTTGTTCAGAGAAAGATAGAGAGAAAGATAAACTAAGACTAATGGGAAATCCAGATAATGAAAATATTATTTTCTTGATGGTTTAGTTTTGTTATGGATGCTTTAGGGTTACGATATAAAGATAAATTATTTATTATATCTAAATTCATAAGATTAAAACAAATATGTATTATATTTTCACATAAGTGTAGCTAAATTGTATTTTAGCTTCACCTTGTATTGTCTAAATACATTCACCTGTTCAAAATATTATTACTTTACTTTATGTGGCCAAAATTTGGCCGTTTTTAGGGCCATTACACTTTTTTTACTGGCATATGTCAAGTCTTTTTCAGATCTATTACTTCTGTTTAATCCTTTGCATTTACCTGAAGACTTTATGTTATTTTTTTAAAATGTAAACATATTTGTTTTTCTTATTTAACCCTTTGAGCTCTTCCCACCTTTGCCTAATTTTACCTTATGCCTGAACATCTGAGCATATTTTGCCTATTTTGCAATATATCATGATTGAGCGACCACTGTACTATATGAAAACTTTCAACCAAGCGGCTAGCGGGAGGATTGTTTAAAAGCAAGAAATGTTTTACATTTACATCTAGTTTAAAAAAAAAAACATTTATTATACAAATATTATACATCTACAGGGCGGGGTAAAAAAATCTGACACATCTGTATTTTTAATAAAAGAAATGTATAGTAAATAATTTAACAAAAATGTTTTTCTCTGAATGTACATAATATGCCAATGATGATTATACAGTCATTATACAATGGGCATTATTCACAAGTCCTTAGCGATAGCATTTTGGTCACGTGATGTACAGACTACAAACAAATAATGGCGTCTTTCGCCTCTATTTTATCTGTATCAATGCTTATTAAAAATATTTAATTTAGAGACATTATATAACGGCACAGATGTCTTAAACACTGCACATAAGTGTGATTATAACATAACCACATGAACATGGTTTTTAAAAGCCAAGCATTGTTTAATCATGGAGAGATTTAGGCCTATTGGGTGAGTGACTTTCGAAGCGACAGTCGACACTATCGACATAGAAGTATAGGCCTACAGTCTACAGAGTTACAGAGTACGACTTGTAATGGTATAATTACCATATGTATGAATAGTGGAAGCAACATTGAAGAAACTGTCTGTCTAAAATGTGAACAGCATAGGCCTACTCGACAATTCAGGAAAAGTAGGTAGGCCTATTACTTTTAATTGTCTTCCTCATTTTTATTAGGCCTACATTCCATTAAAATTGTACAAGAGAAGAGAAAGTTGACAGTTTAGTTTAGTTAACGTAAAGACTTTACTAAAGTGTAGGCCTAAATTAAAGTAAATTGTAGCCTAGGCATTGATGAAATTAAACTGATTTAAGGCCGACATATGAGGACTTATTTTATTTGATGAAATTATTTAGCCTAATCATCATATTTGAGTCATTTATTTAGTAGGCCTATGGCGGCTATGGTATGTCCGGTATGATGATTTAGGCTAGACTTTCAGATTAGTTTTTTTTTGTGTTGTTGTCACATTTCGTGACATATTGTAGACCTAGCTTTAATTTAATTGTCATTGATAGGAGAGTATATCCCCCATATAGACCTACTATAGCCCTATCCTATACCAGCCTATACCTATAGTCTATAGGCATGTGATAAGATATAGGCCTAATGAAACCTATTATTAATTAGTCAATATTCATTGGCATGCTGCAGCTGGTATATAGGCTATAGATTAGGCTATAGATATATCAGCACCACTGCTTTGAATAGTCTTATTATCTTATAACAGTTTTTTAAACTACATACAATTAAAACTATTAAAAATACAAATGTAAAGCTTGATGCCAGTAGCCTTATATACTGTAGGCCTATTGTTGTTGTTGTTCGTCCGTCGTGTTCGACGATGACCATTTTTTTGTTGTCCGATGGATGACTAATGATTTGCGCATGTTAGTTTGTTTAAAGTGAAGAAGAGTTGCGCAGCGTCGACCTCACTCGACTCTCGTCCAGTCCCACCAGTTGCCAGTGGCCAGAACAAGTTTAGACGATGGGCTCAGATGCAGTGGATGACCAAGATGTGCTACGTGCTTCACCTTGCTCTACGCGCTCCACAGTGCGTTGCTGTAGTATTTTAGGATTAGCCTATATTGTATGATGAAGCCAATACACATTTTGGTGTGACGGCTATATAGTCCTATATATTAATATGATATAAAACTAAAGCTAAATGACTAAATGACTTTTTTTATTCTGTAGATATAGGCCTAGACTATGTAATATATATTTTTTACTTAATTAATATTTTTTCATGTAAAAGAATATTCCTCCCTTCAACTTCAACATTTGATATATGTTTCAATTCAGATAAAAATGCTACAAGTAAATCCTATACATATATTAATATTGTATTTATATAAATATAGGACATAATAGGACCTACCATTATATAAATCCAACATTTATTTATATCAGGTTAAATCATATTATAATTGTTACAAAGTGTCAGCTATACCTAGTTGTTACTGCATTAGATATATTAGTTAAGCAATAATAGTATTAATATATATAAGGATAATATAAGAAAATTTTATTATCTGCAAATTTAATGGATGTCTTGTTTTCAATTGACATTATAATTATTGCATGGGGCAATGCAGCTGCACGTTCGGCTGGTGTACCAAAGTTCCTGGGTTCGAATCCTGGTTAAGACTAGAATTTTTACCACGTTGGGGTGTCCATGAGTCTACACAGCTCTAATGGGTACCTGACATTAGTTGGGTAAATTAAAGGCAGCTGTGCATAGTGCTGGCCAAACAATCCCCTAGTATGCCGTGGCCACAGAAACTGGTGAATGCTGCCTCACCTGACCTATGGACCAATTTGGGTCAGACAGGCACTTTACTTTAGGCCTATTGAATTTAGAAGAAAAATGTATATGACGTGTTACATTTTGTTTCCCAACAGGTTATTGAAGCAGAATGTTGATGCAGGGTGCACGAAGACAGCTTGTTGCAAGTACAATTTTGGACGTTTAGCTGCAATATAATCCTACAGGAAAAAGAATTGTATATGTTGCACCCTAAGACCACCCTCCTCTATACATAATATCAGTCTACATCTAAATAAAATTATATCTTTATTTACATCACATATTTTGTTGTAATTTATGTTTCATTGAGAATTATTTATATATATAATTATATTTCAACTTTCAAAAAATTAAAAAAGAAACTTAAAATATTTTTCTTTTTTTTTTTTTAAATTTAATACAATAAAAAATCTGAGTATAATGTCAGCACTTTTTCTTCCTTGAAAAATATATTATTGACTATCCTTTACTGGATATAATTGAAACACAGTCTTCTCTAACAGCACATGGTTAAATTTTCTGTAAGCAGTGTCATAAACTGATGCAAGAACTTTTTCTCATGTCTGGCAGCTAACATCATTTTGTATTTGATGATCCACATGGACATTTGTTTCAGTGATTGACACATTCAGTCTAAATAGAAAATATTTTTTTTATAAACCAACATATTACATTTACAGCATAAATGTTCCCTTTCCAAATTGTACTACAATACATCGTTTTCAAGATAATACTTAAAAAAATAAAATATTAATAAAACATATAATCATACCCAAACTTTTAACTTATGTATGTTAATTTGTCTTATACTTATAGTTATAGTAATGCAATGGAACTAAATATAATTTAGTTAGTTTTTTCATTTTATTAGTGTAATTAATTATTTTATGTCCAATAAACATATGCACAATCAACAAAATTTAACACTAAAAGAAAAAGAAATGGCCCAAATTCATAATATGTCTATTTAATTATGCTTAACGGTCAATGGTAGGCCTATGTGATGAAAATGACTATTAAATGATCCACTTTTTAGCTGACTACTACCGGTACATAAAATATAAATTAAAAATAATAAGACGCCTTCTACTTCACTATGTGGAAGAAGATAAATAGTACTGGAAAAAGGGGGGAGGGATTGGGGTAGGCCCTACTTATTGAAAACTATAAAGGCATTAAGTTTTGTTGAATCATGTAAGTTTGAAGCAAAATTAAAAATTAATATACATAATATATATTATATATTCACTAAAATCAGTCCTATTTCTTTGGATGATGATTCCAAATAAATCCATTAGTCCCTCATCAATATTACCATTTAAATTGATTGAAATTTCTTCTGCACCGCCCTCTCATCTAACAATACCCGGTAACTATAATCAATTCAAGTTTAACACACAAAAGTATAAAGAACACAGTAATTGCAAAAATACTGCTCAGTTCTTAATTTACTTATTAAATAAGTGGCCACATTGTTATTTTGTTACCGTACCATTTTAACTTTAACAACAAGAGTAATAGATGCAAAATGGATTAATTCTGTACATAGGCCTATATAACTCTTAATATTTATATCCGATTGATATAGGTTATTAAACATATATGGGAGTTAATTATTATAATATGAATTATAATGAGGCCTATAGGTCCATGCATGCAGCACTGGGATGTGTCTAATGTTCATCCAAGGCAGAGCACTAGCCCCAGCTCTAGTCTATGCTAAGCCTAATAATACTACAGACTATAGTCATAGTAACACAGGTCATATCATATTGTATAGCCTAATCAATATGGAATTTATACATAGGACATAGGCCTACATATGACATATATATATTGTCATAATGTTGACACTGGGAGGGGTGCGGGGTTGTGGTTGAGAGGGGTAGTAGTGGCTGGTTGTCGTGGGGTATGAGGTACCGATGCTGTAATCGTCCTGGAACAATGATGAATCTCTCCTGGCTCGTTTAGATGTTATATAAACACACAAACAGACAGTTCTAAGCTATGCAAACAAATCGCTGGATACAGTTCTAGTATTTATTTTCATTCAATAATCCAATGGTACAATATGTATGTCAAAATATATAGCTAAAAGCAAGTTTACAGGCCGGGCGGTTAAAACAAGACTAGTCCACACCGCTCCCAAACCAAGACTAGTCTCTCTGCTAGTCAAACCAAGCCTGTCCAAAAATGCCCGCTAACCCTTCTCTATCCAAAATCACGTGGTCCCACCCAATTTGGTTGGTCAATCCTTTAATTACTTTCATTTACATCTGATTCTCATTGGCTGGTTGGAAGGTATCCATAGACAATGGAATGACACGATGATTCACTAGGGGAGAAAAAAGGGGGGGTTTTAGTCGGGTGTACAAGAAGGCACTAATACAGCCAGCACAATGGGTGTCAAAGTGTCAAGGGAGGGCGGGAAGACGATTTATTATTCCTTACCGGGGACAATGGGTGGCAAGGTGTCAAAGGAGGGGGGGGGGTCGATTTATCACTCCTTACCGGGGACTTAATTAACAAGAGTTAGTTATGGGAGGGAAGGTGTGATGGTCTAGGTAGACATAGCAATAAGAATAATAGTATAGTTATTGACATGATATAAATATATACATTAAGGAATTCACATATCTGACACACATACTTCTCATTCATTCAAGATTGTGTACCATCTCGGTAGCATAAGTCAGTAACCTCTGAATTTGGGAATAAAAAGTATAGTGAAGATTAAAGAAAAGTGTTGAGTGAGATAGATATGTTTTATGGCGTCAGACCGCTCTCCTCCTTTCTATTCTAAACTTATACGCTACTCTATGATCTTGCGTTCTACTATCTATCTACATTAGTGCTAATAAGTCATAGTTTAATCCAGAACTGTGACATTCGCCCGGGCAACTTGGGAATTTACTCTAGGAGTAAATTCACCTAAATTACTGTGTCTGTGGCAGGGGTCTGAGGGGTGTCAGTGGGTCCTGAGTCAGGGCTGGGGTCTGAATCGGAGTACCGTGACAGGAAATCTGCGAGATGGTGTTCCTTCCCAGACTGGTAGATGGTCTGGAAGCTGTACTGTGACAGGGTGAGGGAGTATCTCATTAACCTTCTGTTTAGGTTTTTTGCGCATGCGAGAAACGTGAGGGGTTGGTGGTCTGTGTGGAGGATGAAATGCCGACCGTATAGGTACACGTGGAACTTCTCAATTCCAAACACAAGAGCCAAACATTCTAGCTCAGAAGTACCGTAATTCATTTGGGTGGCGTTGAGCTTACGCGAGGCATAAGCTACGGGAAACAGCATATTATCATGCTCCGGGTCGGATTGTAGCAGGGCCGCGCCGACGGCGCGCCCACTAGCGTCGCACTTCAATACGTAGGGGCGGGTCGGGTCAGGCAGTCGAAGTATGGGTTTACTAGTGAGAGCAGTCTTCAGCTGGTCGAACGCTAGCTGGCATTCTGGTGACCAGGTGACTTTTTCCGGAAGGTTTTTCCGCGTCAAGTCTGTTAAAGGGGCCGCGATGCTATTGTATTGCGGTATGAACTTTTGGTAGTATCCTGTTAGTCCTAGGAAGGACCTTATACCTGATTTGGTGGTGGGCTGAGGGGCTAACTTAATTTTCTCTACTTTGGTTTCGTCTGGCATTATTTTGTTCTTTTCGATCATGTGGCCTAGGAATTTCAGTTTATCGAAACCTACCATGCATTTCGACGGCCTGGCGGTTAGGCCGGTTTTGCGGAGTCTAGCTAGTAGAGCGGTTATCGTTTCTACATGTTCTGCCCAGGTGGGCGTGGCTATCAAGATATCATCCACGAAGTGGGTGATCCCAGGTCGGTCAATTGGCTGAATCAATTTTCGCATCATGCGAGTAAACACGGAGGGGGAATTGTTTAGGCCAAAGGGGACGGTTTGGAATTCGAAGTGGCCTTGGTCGGTGGTAAAGGCGAGGTAAGGACGGCACTTCTCTTCTACTTCTATTTGGAAGAACCCTTTGCTAAGATCAAACTTGGAAAAGTATTGAGCGTTGCTCAGTTTTGAAAATAATAAATCAGGGTCAGGCATGGGCTCGACTTGAAATTCAGTGACTGCGTTTAACCGGCGGAAATCTATGCACATGCGGTGAGATCCGTCTGATTTCTTTACTAATACTATCGGCGCATTGTATGGGGAGGTTGAACTCGCGATGATGTTATTGGCCAACAGATAATTGATTTCTTTCTCAATGACGTCCAGTTTGGCGTGGGGCATAGCATATGGCTTGACCGTAATGGGTTGCGGGTCAATGACCTTCATGGTGAACGTCTCTAAGTTAGTACGTCCTGGGGTGTCAGTCAGCACATCTGAGTATGAGGAAAGTAAGTTTTTGACTGTTTTGGTCTGTTCAGGGGTTAAGAGGGGACAGATTTCTACGTCATCCATGGTTTCTCCCTTATGTAAGGGAAACGCGGTTAATGAATCATCGACTTCTGTTTCTTCAGCGATGGCGGTTGCTACAAGGGGCGTATCGTCGAGTGGGCGTTCGAGGTATTGTTTTAGCAGGTTGATGTGGAACAGTTTGTCTTTGTTTCCGACTTTGATAAGGTAATTAGTGTTTGAGAGTTTTTTTGTAACTGGGTAGGGACCTCTCCATGCTAACTGGAGTTTGTTGTAAGAGGAGGGGTGGAGTAGTAGTGCCTTATCGCCCGGAGCCAGAGAGCGTTCTTTGGCCCGCCGATTGTATAGTTTCTCCTGTTTTTCCCTTTCCTTGGCTAAGTGTTTTGAGGCAATAGTGTGGACAGTTTTAAGCCTAGCTTTTAAGTTGTTGATGTAGGCGTGGACGGAGAGTTCTTCTGGATGTGGGGAAGGACTGGTCCAGGCGCGCTTGAGGAGTTCTAGAGGCCCACGGGGTTGGGAACCGAATAACATCTCATAGGGAGTGTAGCCTAGAGTAGAGTGGGGAGTGGACCGATATGCGAATAAGGCCGTGGGGAGGAGTGTGTCCCACTCATCCAGAGGGCCATCGACGGTTTTCCTTAACAGCCCGATTAAAGTTTGGTTAAACCGTTCGACTAACCCATTGCATTGAGGGTGGTAGGGGGAGGATCGGATGTGGGTGGTGTTCATTATATGCAGCGCTTCTCTTATCAGCGTACCGGTGAATTGGGGCCCGTTATCGGAGAGTAGGACTTCGGGAAACCCCACTCTCGTGAAAATGGTAAACAGTGCCTCGGCCACGTGTTTTGCGTCCTCTTTCGGCAGCGCTACCGCTTCCGGCCAATTGGTAGCCTGACATATCACGCAGAGTATGAACCTGTTCTTCTTACGTGTTATGGAAAGTGGCCCGACGAGATCTACTGACACCCGCTGAAAGGGTGTGTCGGTCACTGGGTGTTTACCTAACGGCACTGGTTTAGTGTGGTGGGCCTTGGACATGAGCTGGCATTGGTGGCATGACGCTACAAATCGTTTGATCTCGTTGTGCATACCGGGCCAGTGGAAATAATGGGTGATTTTGTTGACTGTGGACCCTTGCCCTTGGTGACCACCCAGGGTTGAGTCGTGGGCTGCCTCCATTACTTGTTTACGGTAGGGACCGGGAATGATGAGCTGGTCTCTGACCGATCCGTCAGGAAGGCTGGACCGTCGGAACAGTCGTTTCCCTTTTTGAATAAATGAGTAGGGTTTCGGGGGGTCTGGGTTTTGACCGACCTTAGCGAACAGTGGGGCCAGGGTCGAGTCTTCCTGTTGGGCCCGCAGGAATTCGTGGGCCGTGGGGGATTCCACGGGAGGGTGGGGGACAGGGTCAGGGTGCGCGCGTGTGGCCACTGAGGCTAGGGGAGGGAGGGGGACATCGGCAGAGTTGAGGTATCGTTCCCCCAGAATGACGTCATAGGGTAATTCGGCTCGGACTGCTAGGGTAGCCGTGCCAGCGTATGGTTCTGACTTGATGTGAACCTTGGCGGTTGGGAGGGACTCAACGTATCCCGTTACCACTTTATATAGGATTGACTCGCCAGTGTAGTCGGTGGGACTCACGAAGGAGGCCTTAGCGAACCCATCGATCTGGCATCCTGAGTCGAGAAGGGCCCTGGCTTTTTTAGAGTTGATCTCTATATTTCTTTCTGTCCTGGTTTCCGGTTTGTCGGAGGGTGTAAGCGGGGGGGTGCCGGTTTCTGGTTTCTGGGTTTTGCGTCCCGGGGATGTCCGCAGGGCGAAGGGTGACGGTGTATACTCCTCGGGGAGGCTTCTGTGAGTGATTAGGGCTGGTGTGTGCCTTGGGCTGTTGCTCAGTGGAGTTACCCTGACGGGTCGAATGGGGATGATTGGTTCCGGTTTGCGGCCTGGTAATGTGGTGGGGCTGGTCCGCACGTCGCGAGTCTTGGAGGGGCGGTTGGGGTCTGGGTTGGGGTGGACCCGGTCGGGATGACGGGAAGCTGGTTTGGCTGATTAATGGGGGAGGTTGGTGCGGTGGTAGTCCCAGTTATTCCAGTGTGACTGTGGGTGACCCGGGCGGGCTAGATGGCCCGGTGGCCGTGTCGATCTCCCATTTTCCTGTCGGGAAGCGGGATGTGGGTGAGATTTGTCCCGGGGATGGGATGATTCCACTAAGTTAGATTGCAGAAATCTATCTGCGCCTTGCAGGGAAGGGTTTAGACCGGATATTCCCTGTTGGATTAGGAAAGCCTTTAGCTTGGGGGGCATCTGGGATTCTATCTGTTCCGTCATAAGAAGGGTGACCATGCCTTCAAAGGATTGTTCTATGTCCCCTAATTCTACCCACTTAAGTAAGTAGGCCTTAATTCGCTCCGCGAATTGTGTATAGTTCTCTCCTGACCGTAGCGTGGCGGTACGGAATCGTTTCTGATAATGCGACGCGTGTAGTTGGTGTCGGTTTAAGAGTGCGTTCTTCAATGCATCACACGACTCCCTATCGTCTGGGGGAAGTTTGCAATACGCCTCATAATTCTCTCCCCTCAGTGTGGAGATGAGAATTCGGCAGTGTAACTCTGGAGGGACCTCGTTTAACTCCATACAGTCACTAAACCGTCGAAGATAAACGTCAAATTGTTCTAGTCGGGGGTCGTGGATGTCTGTCCATAGAGACGCGTGTCGGGGGAGGGGAGTGTTGGGGTTGGCTGAGCTAAATGATGAGGGGGAGTTTGGGTGGTCAGTGTTGTCGGGGGCCCTAGTGTTTGCCGCTAACTCCGCTAATCTAAATTCATGTGCCCTACGTGCATCCTCATCAGCTAACTGTTCTGCCCTAATTCTATCCTCTCTAGCTACCTGTTCTGCCCTAAGTCTATCCTCTCTAGCTTCATGGGCCGCTACTTGTTCTATCACATATTTGTTGATATCTGAGTCAGTGTAGCCTATGGCCATAGCCTCTTCCCGTAGCTGTTTACGTAAGATTATACCTTCAGCCATAGTATAATATAAGAGTAGGGTGAGAGTAAGGGTAAGAGCGGACAGATATATATATTGAGATAAAAGGAGGAAAGTGTAAGAGGGGTTGGGGGTTCAGAGTTTAACTAACTTAATACTAGTCCAAAATGGTACTCACCAATCTGCAAATCCTAGAAGTTTACACATATACACTAACACACATATCTCCAATCATAAAGTTATCGTTTATATGGCGCTCGGCGCTGTTGGTGCAGATAACTTCGGGCTGGTTAGGAATTCTGATCTCCCCGTGCCGGGACTGGATTAGCGTTTAATGTTAGTGTCTATTTTTCCGGGTTTGGATACCGGGAAACTACGGCGGTTACTACGGGGGGGTTTGACGGAGCAGATGTCGGGTTCTCGGCGGTCTCTAGTGCTGACGTCTCGGGTGCAGGTACGTCGATGCGGGGTCGGAGGGTGACGGTCTAGCGGTTGGGGTGGCGAATCTGGTATAATGGGGTGGCGAATCTGGTTTAATGGGTGTCTTGGTTGGCATTGGGGTGACGAGTCTGGTTTCTGGCGTGTTTGGAGTGGCGCAGGTGGCGTAAGGTGACGAGTCTAGCTTAATGGGTGCCTTGTTTGGCGTTGGGGTGACGAATCTGGTATAATGGGGTGGCGAATCTGGCTTAATGGGTGTCTTGGTTGGCGTTGGGGTGACGAGTCTGGTTTCTGGCGTGTTTGGGGTGGCGCAGGTGGCGTGAGGTGACGGGGGGGGGGCGATTTATCACTCCTTACCGGGGACTTAATTAACAAGAGTTAGTTATGGGAGGGGAGGTGTGATGGTCTAGGTAGACATAGCAATAAGAATAATAGTATAGTTATTGACATGATATAAATATATACATTAAGGAATTCACATATCTGACACACATACTTCTCATTCATTCAAGATTGTGTACCATCTCGGTAGCATAAGTCAGTAACCTCTGAATTTGGGAATAAAAATTATAGTGAAGATTAAAGAAAAGTGTTGAGTGAGATAGAGATGTTTTATGGCGTCAGACCGTTCTCCTCCTTTCTATTCTAAACTTATACGCTACTCTATGATCTTGCGTTCTACTATCTATCTACATTAGTGCTAATAAGTCATAGTTTAATCCAGAACTGTGACATATATGATAGGCCCATAGTTAGCCTATAACTCGATCTATATATTATATAGTATATAGTGTAGGCTTAAATGTAGTAGGCCTAATGATTGCCTTTGCCGGCCTTAGCCTACCTTGCCGTTCAGCCTACAGACTAAGCAGAAGCTCGTGCCTAAGCCTAATTTAAATAATTTTATATAGCCTAGCCTATACATATATTATATAGCCTTGTAGACTTGTAGGCCTAATATATAAATAGTTTAATTAGCTTTTCATTATCCTAGCAGATAGCAAATATCGCATTGGATTGCAATTTATAATAAAAAATAGCCTATTCATTATCATTATTAGATAGGCCTACGGGTTATAGGCCTAACATTTAGGCCTAATAACAATAAATAATATTTTGGTCTTGCTTAAAGTATAAAGTTAATTGGCAATTAATGAGTTGACAACTCAGTTGTAGGGTATTAGTATTACCTAATCACACATACAAATTGAAATATGCATAACTGCATAAGAGAATGATTTTTAAATTTTATGAGATCATTTTATCATTGACTTAAGCTAAGAAGATCTAGGCCAATGGCAAGTACAATTACCGTCGCTTAGGCCTAGCAGTGAAAGGTTTAAACAAGGAAATCTCCGTCTTCGTTTACGAAGTGTTTGTAACATAATATACTCTGTTATTATGTCTTCTTTTGGCATGCCATGCATTTAAGACGTTTGTATCTATCAGCGGATATCGATGAAAACATAGTTTATTTTCCTTTAGTGAAGATTTAACGTCGGAATCCTATCACACTAAGACAACTTCTTATAATTACTTCTTTATCATTATGTAAACAAACACTTCCTGATCGTACATCACGTGACCCGGAAATACTTGTGAATAATGCCCATTGTACTGTTTGTTGTATCGTAGCCCTTCCAAAAAAAAAAAAAATCAAACTTTATGACCTTTTCCGGTACTTCATATTTATATTGCATTGTAAACTATTGACAACTATAAAGAAAAACATTTTTTCTTTGTTTACTTAGAAAAAGCTTATTTCCGGAAATGACAACTAAACTTACGGTATCAAAATGAGTTGTTTCATTGTCTTGTTCTACATTCTACATGAATCACGAGAACAAAGTGTTGTTTTATCTGTGTCTCCACTCTGTAGTGGTTAATTCCAACAATGCACTAAAACGTTAGTCTTATAAAAATCAAACAAAACTTGTTATAAACGACCACAAACACGACACACACCTCTTGATATTGTCCACATCGTCTATTTCAAAATATTACATTAAACTACGCAAATGTTTCTGGTTGGAGATCGACCTACTCACTGGATTTTCTAAAGGCTAACCCCCCAAAATCAGTTTTTACTGTCATTCTTGTTTTAATTAAAGGTGGAAATGGAATTGAATTGTTGAGTTTTCGATCTTTTAATGTTGTCGTCATAATTTGAATGTTTACTTTTTGTTCTTGTTTTATTTTTTTTTTAATGTCTTTGTACATTTGAACTTTTTAGTATAGATTGGTATATTAGTAGGTTTAATTTGGTTAAATAGTTATTGTGTATATAGTTTGTATGTCGGGTGTCATAAAATGCTCTACATTTCAACACAATTTTGGAAATCATCAGGTTGACATCAAGCATATATTGAAGCAGACTCTACTTTCATAAGAAAGGAATGTGTTAGATCTGTATGTCCTGTATTCAGTCTGCACAGAAAAACGTCATCTATTCGATTGAGTTGACCTATATCTTGCCGTGTCTTCAAGTCTTTCAAGCATAGTAGTAGCCTAAAATAAAGAAGGGAAAATGTGCGTTCATTTAAAATGAGCACCATAATGTGCAAGTGTTAAGGTAGAAGGGATTAAGGTCGAAATGACAATTGAATTGGGTCAAAGAGGAAAGCAGAGGCCAGTAGAAGAAAGGGATCCTCCAGAGACAATGGCGATGGATTGGCCATTCACTCCGAAAACCTGCCCCCAGCACAATTAGGCATGCCCTGAACTGGAACCCTCAGGGACAACGAGATAAAGGTCGATCAAGGACACTTGGCACAGAGATTTGGAAGCGAATACAAAAGAACTCGGCCTTACTTGGGGGAAACTGGAGAGACTGGCCCAAGATAGGGATACCAGGAGGACCCTTGTTGGCGGCTTATGTTCTAGGAAGGATCACAGACGTCGATGAAGATCGACTGCTTTTTCATAGAGGACAATAAGGCAGCAGCAGAAAGAGGAAAGGTGTAAGTAAAATAATAAAAATATCAGCTCTCTCCCCTGTCTGGTGAAATAATAAAAACAACCGCTAATAACTGACTTCTTTATTATTACTACTTTGTATTTCTGTCCTCTAGTGCTTTTAGGTTTAGTGATTTAATTTAACTATTAGTGTTACTATTGTCAATTGTTAAAATCACTATTAGAGAACATTGCAGCTCTTTTCTGGCTTGATTTTGTTATTTTTTTATGTTACAGACGTTCCTTTTATGCAGAGGAATATAGCATCCTATGATTATATGTGGTTTAAGTCTAGTCTGGCATTTTGATTCATGTTTTAATTGATGTTAAGTTACTGGTTTTCTTGGTTTGTTTAGCAGCCCATTCCATGCCACTCCTGAAGATTGAGCAATGTGCGTTTTGTTCTTATTCTTATAATCATCGCAGCATTATAACAGATTGTAATTGTGTTGTATATCTAAGTTATGATTTAAATAGGGTCAAAACAAAAAGGGGATAAAATTTGAGTTAAACGAAATAAATTAAAGGTCAAAGGATAACGTTGTACAAGAATTTAAAAAACAAATCAGTCGTTTCCCCTGTCTGTTGAATTTAAGTACAAAAACCTGTTGTTTACCCTGTTCGTTGAATGAAAGTGAAAATATACACACAAAAAAATTAATAAAATACAACAACTGTAAAGAGGCCGGCTGGTCCTGCGGTTAGTTCATTGGACTGTCAACCAACACGTCGCGGTTCTATCCCTGCCGCCGACCAATCCCTGTCGCCCTGCAGGAGTTTTGGGCCTAGTAGACGTAATAATCTTCTTTCTTGAAGGAACGTATGTAAATTTATAAGTAAAAAAAAATAGGGTCGAAACAAAAAAAAAGGTGTTAGTATTTATATTGTTGATATTGCCTTGAGCTGTTGATTTTGTTAGTGTATTTTTGTTCTAATAAATAGACGCCAATGCATAACAAAAATGCAAATAAAGAGGATTTAGATCTACATAAAAAACTTTGTGTGTGTGTCGGGGGTGGGGGATTTAATTTTAATTTCTTTTTTTTGTTGCAAGTTTTTTTATGTTTTCTTTGTAGTTAATGTAAGGGGTGGGAGGAGAAAGAAAGAAATTAAAGTAAGGAAAGAGAGAAGAAAGAGATAAAGAGGGTAGAAATAAGAGAGAAGTGAGATGGGACAAGGACAGGGGTCTGGGAGTAGTATAGTAGGTTCCCTTTGGGTAGTATTACCCGTCACCCGCCAGCGGAAGTGACCTTTGACCCCGGAAGTGACCCCGACCGGAAGTGACCTTTGACCCCGGAAGTGACCCGTCACCCGCCAGCGGGTGACCCCGGAAGTTACCTTTCGACCGTGACGTCATCCAAGATGGCCGATCCACGTGTTGTTACACGAGAAGCCAAGATGGCGGATCCAATATGGCGGATCCAATATGGCCGACTCACGTGTTGTTACACGTGGCATTAAGCCGGAAAACAAGATGGCGGATTCAAGATGGCCGACTCACGTGATGTTACGTGGCGGAAGGGGAAGTAATCGTGTAATTATTTTTTTGTTGTAACCAAGGGGAATAATTGTGTTAGTATTTTTTGTTGTAACCAAGGGCCATAATCGAGTCATTATTTTTTTACTGTAAGACAGGGGAAGTAATTATTTTTAAATTGTGTAGGTTTTATGGTAAGACAAGGGCTATAATCGTGTAATTATTTCCCTTTTTATGGTAAGACATGGGGTGTAATCGTGTAATTATAATTATTTTTAGTCATTATTTCCCTTTTTTGTGAATAATCGTGTAATTATTAGATTATTGTGCAAGTTTTGTTGTAGCCAAGGGGAATAATCGTGTCATTATTTTTTTTATGGTAAGACAGGGGCTGTAATCGTGTTATTACTTTTTGTCATTATTTCCCTTTTTGTATTTTTTGTTGTAAGACAAGGGGTGTAATCGTGTAATTATTTCCCTTTTTGTTGTAGCCAAGGTCTGTAATCGTGTAATTATTAGGGTATTTTTTTGTTGTAACCAAGGGGAATAATCGTGTCATTATTTTTTTTGTTGTAACCAAGGGCGGTGATCGTGTAATTATAATTATTTTTAGTCATTATTTCCCTTTTGTATTTTGTTTCGTTGTAGACAAGGGCCGTAATCGTGTAATTTTTTTCTTATAAGGCTCTTTCACAATAGGGTTATAGTATGAATTTTATTATATTAATTTAACTTTGTCTTATAGAAGGCAATTTTTCATTACTAAAATGCCGTTTTTATACTTAAATATTTTTAAATTTTAAGCAATAATTGTCTAATAACGATCTTTTTTTTTACACACTTTTAACATTTCGAACTATTCACATACCAAAAAATAGTTTTATCTATGTTTTAATTGTCTAATGACTTTGTTTATTATTCTATTTTAAGTATTGTTTAAAAATACTAAATAAAGGGTACTTGTAAAACATTTTAGAACCCTCATACAAAAGCCCACATGTGTTAGCTCACCCCAGCATTATCGCGTTCGACCCGGCTTATCGAATTAAACCGTCACACAAATGCCCACATGTCGTTGAGTTTATACAGCTGAGTTTATTTCTTCATAGAGCTAAGAAACACACTGTGTGATTGTATATATATATATATGAGTGTGGTTATGTATGCGTGTGCCCAAATTAGAGAGTGTTTTTTTATACTACAATAGTTCATTATATTTTCAATTGATAGGATGTCGTTTTTTATAATTGTAGGTCTATTATTTTAAATTACTAATTTTTAGTAATTTTTACTTACTATGATTTACTATTTTAAATTTTATGCAGAGTGTTTTTTTTATTAATTTTTTTTTTTTTTTTTTTTTATATTAAATCAGAACAACATAGAACACAACAATACAACAATACAGTAGTAAGTAATCACAAAGTTTTAGTTGTGATTTAAACCAAAGAAATACTTTAATATTTTCTATTAAAACAGATCCTCCGAAGAAGACGTATCATCCGAAGAAGACATATAGGATGTAGCCGAGCTTGTTGCGTTATCTTTTCTTTCTTGTTTTTTTCTTTGTTTTTTATCAAATTTAATTATCTTTCTTCGAATGTGCTTGTACACTAATTTAACCAAGGCTTCTTCACTAAAAGATTGATTAATAGCACTAAAAAGATGGGCACCAACAAGTTCTCTAAAGGGTGTGTCCACGAGACAGGAATGTCCGAGTTGGTTGGGTTGCTCTTCTAGGCATCCCACACATACATCAAGCTCGTACACCAAACTCCAAAGTTGATGAGTTCTGCTATAGAGCGATTAAAAAAAAAGAAACAACTATATATTAAAAATAAATAGTTGTAAAATAATATTAGCTTAGTTATATAGTTAGCATAGCTAGGTCAAAAGTGAGAAAGAGTGGGAGAGTTGGAGAGAGAGAGAGAGAGAGAGAGAGAGAGAGAGAGAGAGAGAAAGAGAGAGAGAGAGAGAGAGAGGTGTAAGGGGGCGGATCCAATTAGGGTCCTAGTGTATATGGCAACTAAGAGTACTAACCGTGTAATTATTTTTATATTGTATTTTGTTGTAAGACAATGATAACCACAAAACAGTACAACAAAATATATATCAACAGTAACTAAAACCAAATCTTTTTTTTTTATACTACATAATAAAATAACACATTAAAAATTACATAGACGATATAAAATTGTCACCTTTTTTGTCTCTTACTAGGCGGTGGTGTGCTAGCTTCAGCACCACCTACAAAGCGCCTTTTTCTAGGCGAGAGCTGGTTCTCTATGAGACTTTCAAGGTGGGTGGTTGTTTCATCGTATACCCCGTGAAACAGGACTTCGCCTGCTTCGTTTCTAGAAAGACAAACAACAAAGTAATAAAAATACTTCGAAGTCTTTGTATTGTGTTTAATAAAAATTAACACAATTGAAGACAAAGCGTGGTTACCAAGATCACTTCAACCCCCACAGAGGATTCATACACTTTTCTCACAAAGAAAAAAAAAAAAAAATAAAAGAGCTACGTGACTAAAAACTTTACTTACTTGTCTGGCCTTGCGACATCTGGCATCGATAACAATAGTTCACTTATATTTTTAAAGTTTAGTTTCTCAAAATCAAGAGGTTTCCCTATAATGTCTTCATATTCCCCTGTTAAATACAAAAATAACAATCATAACGATTATCTTGATGTTCTATTATTTAACAATAGATTTATAAAGATTCACTTTTGCTAAAACAAATGACGATTATATAACTTACTGTGAATATCGTCTAGCAATACGCCATGTTTTGCACTCAGTAGTAGCGATCGGATCTCCTTACGAAATTCTTCCATTATTAGATTTTATTTCTGGAAATAATTAAAATAGACACCACCAACATTAAATTACATAGATATTTATATGTTTTATAGGGTTTTTATAAAATGAAAGGTTTATACGCATTTCTTTTTTTTCTTATTCTCCCTTACGCGTCAATTCGTCTGTAGAATTCAACATCGCTATACACTATTCATTTGATATGACTTAACCCTCAGAGGTCCACCAGGTCACCGGTGACTTACCACGTTTAATGGAAACCCCTTGTTTAAAAACATACAAATATTAATTAAATACGTGTTTTTATTTTTTACCCTTAAAGCCCAGTGTTCCATATTTGGAATACAAGGGAATTAATTGTGATTTCTAGTTCCTAAAATTAACCAAGTCACTGTCCTAATTGTATATGGCCCCCACCCAGAGCCATAAAATAATTTGGGCCTCCGTGTAAATATGAAACATCTCTATTTCGATTGATTTGTGTTATACAGGGCCTCGCATTAAGCAAAGGATATAATCTCTAATTAAGAGAGGTTAATTTATTTTATAAAAGCTAGGCTAAATATCTTAAGGGACGCGTTATGTGCAGAACAAAAGTCTAGTAGTGTAGATTGAACGTCCCCCCATACGCAGATTATTTAAACATAATACAGAGTTATGCAATAAACATATCAAAACGCACGAATGTCTGATACATAAGAAAATAAACTTACCTTAGTGAAACAAGGAATGTAGAACGACAAAGTAGAAAAGTAGAAGAGGCACTTTCCCGAGTATTTATAAGGGGTAAAACACGTCACGTGTAAGATTTTGTTTCGCATTAGGACAACAATGTATTGCGTAAAGTGATATTATTTTAGATTGTACGGGTCAGTCCGTCCAGCTAGGTTTGACACGTTAATAATCCCAACACTATCAGTCGAAGACATCTATCAAACACTATGACAACTAGGAGGGGGGCGGTCTGTTTTGTTTATTTTATTTCTTTATTTTCATGAGGGAAAAAGTTTATCAATTGCAAAGCCTATCTTTGGGAAGTCTTACCAAACATTAAAAACCAGTTAACACAAATTTTGTAGATCGCAAGAAGTTTAGAAAAGTATGGAAGATGTTTTCATTAGGCGACAAATGTTTAGTCACAAGTGACATTCTTCTCTCGTTCGCTCACTCACTCTCTCTCTCTCTCTCTCTCTCTCTCCCTCCGAACTTTTCTCACGCCCCTCTCTATAGATAAAACATAAACGTCTGTCTTTTTCAAATATCACGCACAGTTATTTCTCGCGTCTCTATTCTTTCTCCCTTTCGCTCACTCACTCTCTCTCTCTCTCTCCCTCCGAACTTTCTTCACACCCATCTCTATAGACAAACATAAACTTCTGTCTTTTTCAAATATATGACTCACAGTTATTTCTCACGTCTCTATGTCTTTCTCCCTTTCGCTCACTCTCTCTCTCTCTCCCTCCGAACTTTCCTCACACCCCTCTCTATAGACAAACATAAACGTCTGTCTTTTTCAAATATCACTCACAGTTATTTCTCACGTCTCTATGTCTTTCTCCCTTTCGCTCACTCTCTCTCTCTCTCCCTCCGAACTTTCCTCACACCCCTCTCTATAGACAAACATAAACGCCTGTCTTTTTCAAATATCACTCACAGTTATTTCTCGCGTCTCTATTCTTTCTCCCTTTCGCTCACTCACTCTCTCTCTCTCTCTCTCTCTCTCTCTCTCCCTCCGAACTTTTCTCACGCCCCTCTCTATAGATAAAACATAAACGTCTGTCTTTTTCAAATATCACTCACAGTTATTTCTCACGTCTCTATTCTTTCTCCCTTTCGCTCACTCTCTCTCTCTCTCTCTCTCTCTCCCTCCGAACTTTCCTCACGCCCCTCTCTATAGATAAAACATAAACGTCTGTCTTTTTCAAATATCACTCACAGTTATTTCTCACGTCTCTATTCTTTCTCCCTTTCGCTCTCTCTCTCTCTCTCTCTCTCTCTCTCTCTCTCTCTCCTCCGAACTTTTCTCACGCCCCTCTCTATAGATAAAACATAAACGCTTGTCCTTTTCAAATGTGACTCTTGTCATTTATTTATCTCGCTCTTGCTCTGTCTAACCAAACATTTAGCTAAACATACAACTCTCCTTCTTGTGATCTTCCCTATCTTTGCAAAGCATTTAACTCTAAGCCCTAACTCATTCGTACTTTTGTATATTAGTGACAATGACCCTGAACAACCTTCCAGCCCATTGTTTCTGTAATAAACAGACAAGACAAAGTTTCAAAGTGTTGTTTCTTGATATCTCAGACACTTAACATTTTTGATTCGTTTTCAACTCTACGTATTCCGTTACCTTTGCTTTCTTCCTAACATCCTCTCTCTCTTTCACTCTCTTTCTCTCTCACTCTCTTTCCTTTTATCGTTCTCTCTCTCTCTTTCTCTCTCCTTCTCTCTCTCTGTCTTTCAAAACCTTTTCGTTAAAACAACACAAATATTAACTCTTACATATTTGCCCGCTTTCTCACAACATCTGTCTTTACACCTTTCATAATGCTACGCTCGTTTTGTCTAAACTTAAGTTGTCTATTTCTCATGCACATTTCTTCGGTCTTTCTTGTCTGACTTAACCAGTATGTTTCTTACAATCACGCTCGCCCGTTCTATCTCTATAGCATGGTGGGTGACGGGTCACTTCCGGGGTCAAATGTCACTTCCGGTCGGGGTCACTTCCGGGGTCAAAGGTCACTTCCGGGTCACGGGGTCAAAGGTCACCCGCCACCCGCTGGCGGGTGACGGGTAATACTACCCAAAGGGAACCTACTATACTACTTCTGGGTCTGTGCAACCTTGGCGATGGAAGACCCAAGGTGGCCGTTAAAGGCCTAAGACTATAGCTATCTACACTACAACTAATACTAACACAACTACTATTCACAACACTATAAGTACGAGTAAGCAGTACAAGTAAGGACTAATAAACAAGAGAAACTAAAGAGTAAAAAAAGGAAGAATTAAACTTTTATTTACACTAGAAAGATTAGAAATAAAATGTATAACCACAAAAAATAGAGACAATATCAACCATATCCTAAATCCCAACCAGATTCAGTTATACCTGGTGGATGAAACAGAATAAATTAATACAAGGGGACTATACTGATCTTAGCCAATGAAGGCAACATACAAAATGGTAAACTATACATAATGAAATGATAATGATAAATATACATGGAAAGTGTATGTCAATAAAGCAAGTTAAAACGGTTAGTAAGAGACAAGTAACATAGTACCCACAGGAACGTCGCTATACCCACCATACAAATATTTATAGTTGGCTATGGTAACCATATTATAAAGGATACTTAAAGTACATTGTCAACCAAGGTACAATGTGGGTAGCAGCAAAGTTAGCCTACATGTACACAAATAAATATAAAGCCTTAACTTAGGCAACCCTGTACCCTTAATACATGTAAAACATGGTGGCAATTAAACCAAACCACGTGTAACAAAATAGGGCTATTCAGCCAAATACATTTCAAAACAAACTTAAACTTAAACATAATAAGATTATGACATTCCGATACCCAAATGCTATTACCATGTGTGACCAATGAAGCTGACACAAGTAAACTTTCAAACATACGAATTCATGCCACAATGTGTTAACAATAAAGTCCCCACATGTGAACAACCCATTAGGAAAGCTAAAAATAACAACATAAATAAAAGCAACGTGGTATAAATAGGTCACCCATAAATAAAGGATAAGTAATTTCGACAGGCACCACTGCCGCTCAAATTTACCACGTGGTAAATATAATAAATGGGACACATATAAATGATAAGTAAAAGGAAAACATTCCATTTCATACAATAAAAAAACTAAAAATTATAATGAAAATGATAGGCCAATACTAGCCCAATGACAAGGCTTGATGGGAGAAAAGTAAAAAAGAAAATCGTTATTACCTTGGTCCCACAGCTTCGTGAGGAAAAAAAATAATACAAAAATACTACTAATACTGGCTATTCTCAATATATATTCTGGACCACTGACGTTTGGTCTTTTCTCTGCCACGACTGGTCACTGCTTTCAGTCCAAAAACCGCCGATTTACACAGAACAATGGCCTTATATTAGGGCGCTGGACGTGAAGCGCGTATGGCCGAATCACCATATCCCTACGCCTTCCTAAACAAGCCAATAGTTCCAAACAGTTCAAACTAAATGGAATAAGATATATTACTAATTATTATACTAATATAAACTAAACTAAAAGGAACAATCATGCATAAAAATAAATAGGGAAATAAGAAACTACATTTAACTATGCCGGAAGGATACAGGGGGCTATCTACTAGAATTAAAAGGTCAATCCCTACAAATTTCCCAGCTGCCAACTAACAGAATAGTTGTTAATATAAAATTACTTTGACCCGTCACATTAATAATGAATAGTATTGAGATATCACAAAGTCAAGTTAGAAAAAAAACAGCCACTAAAATATCAATGTTTAAAAAAGGTTTAATATGACAAAACAATAAAACGTACGTATTTTATTTTTAAGCTTGTCAATTCATTATTTAATTCATTATTTCTTTTTTAGCTTCAAAACAAGTACTGAGTCAATATCGAAACGTGAATTAAAGCATCCTGGTTGGCGGTGAATTTTAAGAGGATACTCAAGTATTTACATGAAAACACTCTGCCTTGTAGATGAAATTTTTTAAAGTGTTTTTTACCACCATTTTCAAGAGTTGATGCCTGCATTCAAAGTTGAGTAATCTAACAGGGAAGTAAAAAAAAATAATGGTTTATAAAATCAGAGCTGGTGTCTATAAGACACGAACAATTAGTTTTTATTTTGGAATGGGTGCGTGTTATGGCTTAGCAACAAACTATTCGATTTCATGGTTTCCTGGAGTAAGTATACATTATATGTATTATATATATTTTTTAACATACACATTCAAATTCATTCATTGAAATAAGTTTCCCAAAAGGGGGACTCGAGACATTGTACCTATTTGCAAAAATATATTACAAATCGTTAAGGCGTGACGCGTAACAAGGGTACAGTATCCGCAGTAACAGCAACATCTGCGGATAATCCCTGGATCATTAACTGCAGCCCGGTAACACAAATTAAAGACTATAGGTCTGAACGTCCAGGCACCAGGGCTTGGTGAGATGGGCCGTTGCGCACATTGTTTCCTCCTCACCGAGTCTAGGGACCTCTCGGCAGTGCAATGAAATCTTGGACAATATGGGCTGTACCCCATGCCTTAGTCCATCGGTGTATTCTTAAATGCAATCGTAACGGTGGTTTACATATTTAAACCAGCTTTTAGGTCCATGGCTACAGAAGTGTGAAAGATGGGTCAGATTATTATATCTTACTAGAGATACGCTGATAACTTTGTTGTATAAACCCACACTCAAAAAACCAAGCACCTTACATTGTAAGACAGATGAAACTAATATTAGCATCAGCCCGCAAGTATAGCCGCCACCAATCATTACAATTGTGTAGAAATGTATTTCTGTTAAATTTACTTGTTTGCTAGTATAGGCAATGTAAATCTTAGTGAGGTTTGGTGTAAAAGTAAGTAAAGTATCCCTTCGAGCCAAATTGAAGAAGCGTTCACCAGTTTCTGTAGCCACGGCACACTAAGGAATTATGTGGCCAGCACACAAGCGCAATTACGTTACCCTAACTAAAGTCAGGTAACCATCAGAGTTGGGTAGACTCAAAGACACGCTCCAGACCAGGGAAAAAATGCAAGTCTAGTGTTGGAACCTGCCGCTCAGCAGTTTTTGCTGTAGAAGTATAAACATAATCTGCTCACGTATCCCAAAATTGTGAGACATGCTAAATTAAAATGAAAACTAAATACTTAATAGACACAGTGGTCTAGCGACAAGAGCCAGGTTTGAAATCGTAGTATAAAGTACAACAAACACAGCTGTAATGGTGTTCTGATTATAATCTTATTAACCTATACTGAAACTTCCTCATTGACAATAGCATTCCTGCTACTCATTGATAACAAATCAATGTCTACAGTCTTTCTATTGTCAATGGATTAAGTTAACGAGTGGTTAATTTAACCTTAGATAGAACTGTCTAGAATAGCCTTCACGTGTTCTTGACACATCTTTGTATCTTATCTTCGGAAAGATGTTTCTGACCGTAACAACAATTCCAAAATTATTTCGTCACCTTTGCGTTGTGACGTAATTGACCCCCCCACCTCATCTTTTACGTAGTTTATATATGTATGTCAACCCCCTCAGTCAAACTGTAGGTTTACAAGAGAATGGGGCCGCCTGGCTAGTTCACCGGACTGTCAAACGCCGACCGATCCCCGACGCCCTACAAGAGTTTTGGGTCTAGTGGACGTAAAAATCTTGTATCTAGAAGGAACGTCCGTAAACTTAAAAGAGTGAGCGAGCTATGTTTGTCTTCCGCACTTTCCTTCATTTTCCATACTCTCGTATCTTTAACGTCACAGGGAAACTGATCCTGGGCTAGGTTTCACTAATTAAAACAATTTGCGCTATTTAACATAAGTCGGTACTAACACCATATACCTGTCAGTTGAATTTGTTACCAGTTAGACGTATTCGATTTAGTCTGGTAACTATTGATAAAATGATGAATATTGTTGCTTCAAACCATACACAGATTATTTGTTTGTAAACATAAATGAATTAAACGTCTGATCATTTAGCGTATGTGTAATTGTTCAGATATATTGAATTATATTTAGAGTGAAGTTGAACTTCGTAAACCATAAGAAATATCCACTAAGGAGTGAAAAGCCCAGTCACCACTGTGTGAATTTGTAGTTATCCGCTCTTCAAACCTTTCAGATCTACAAAGAAGAGGCTTAGTTTTAGTTTTAAATTCATTAAAAAAAAAAACCAATAGACACTTGAAAGTTTCAAAGGGAAATAATTAGAAATATATTTTTAAATAGGGTAATAAGTTTTGACTGAAAAATATGCAAACAAAATAATTAAAAAAAAAAATTGTTTTTCGGGATTGCGGAAATGAAATGATAAAATATAGACACCAAAATGATTATTATTTTAAAAACATTCTTTTCTTTACAGGTAGAGAAGAAGTCCGAATATCGCTGATGAAATAAAAAAAAATGGATTTATAGCTAGAACTAGAAGCTAGTTTTTCAGCTATTTACAGAATTCATTGTCAGACCTTGAAAATAGCAACACTAATTAAGTTCTTATTTCACAAACTTTATTACAAATGTATTTTTTAAAATTAGAAATGTCACAATGTGGCAATTTTTTCACTTTCAATTTATTTTTGTTTGATTTTATGTTTTTAAACACTATTGCATTGTGCATAATGATTTCTAGGAATCGTTCTTTTGATGTATAATTTTGATCTTGTTGTAATGTTTTTATGATTAAATAAAAATAACTATTATGTTCTGATGGTTTTACATAATTGTTTCACATTTTTTTAATTCTTTTTAGGTAAGTTAATGTAATTGAAAGATTTTTTGTTTGTTTTTATAACATTTGAACTGCTATGCATGATCATTATATATATATATATATTTATATATATTTATATTTATATATATTTATATTTATATATATATATATACATAAGAAATGTGCATATTTTTGCATGAATGACACATGGCCTCATGAAAAAAAAATTGGATTACTAATTGCAGCTTATACCTAAACTAGCATTTTGATTTTTGAATGCTGGACCTCGTTTCTTTTTAGAATGTTGTGAAAAGGAATGATACGCTTTAAAATACCCGTAACGAAGTTATTAAAAAAAATCATCAATACATTGTTTATTTTCTCAGGGGAAAATGATGTACAAAGTATTTCAACTGAAGCTGACGCTGTAGTTGGTTCTGACCGTTACAAAATACCTTTCATCATCACAAGCTGTCTGCTGTGCATAGTTACAATAGCGGCCATAGTTATGGCTATTTCATTATGCAAAAGGTTTTAGTTTCTTTACCTTATAGATTTGTTTTACTATAGGACATGAGTCGGCAATCTTTTCATAAACGAGTGTCAATGTAGGATTTATAATTCATTCATTGTGCCAACAGCCTAAAATCACCCTGTCAAACACTGTGTTTTTTATAAGAGACTTGAAATTGCCTTTTTTGTGAATCTTCCACGTGCCATTGAAAATCTCTCTGCGTGCCAAGCATGACAGGCGTCGCGTAGCTTGCCGACCCCTGCTATAGAATATAAAACATTAAATATACAATTTCATTTTTTAACACCTTTAAGACATCAAAAACTTACAATAAAGATGAATATATCTGAAAAATAAAAATAATGTTTTTGTTTTTTTTCAGAAATACTACAATTTGTAAAGGTGATAAGTTTCCCATTAACGTTTACAATGAAGCCAGTAGAAGTCAACATGATTTACATATCTACAACGGTAATGAATTTTACGTAATTTGTTTATGTTCTTTTTTATGTACAGTAAAACATAGCCTATTTTTTTAGTAATCGAAAAAATAAAATCTACTTTTTTTTAAAGTACTTTGCCGTTTGCAAAACTAGAATGATTAAATTTAAGTTTGTTTTCCTTTCTATCTTGTTATCAGTCCATATGTATTTTCATTAAACACAAATTTCTTTGAACATTTCGAACCGACACAAAATAGTTAAGTTAATTCCAATTTTTAAACGATTCATTGTACATCAAGATGGTGTTTTTTTTTTTACAGAAGCCTCTCCACCACAAGTCAGCGGTGAAGACTATATAGAAGTTTCAGATCTAGATCATCATTCGTATATAAACTCACCCCAATAAATTATTCGAAGCTTTCATTTGCAAGGAGTAACGGTCAAGCTAAGATACAACTTCGGGCTTTAGATTGTCTAATATATTATGTCGTACTCTTCTGATTAATGCATTTAATGTATTCATTTTTTGTTGTTGTTTTTTTGTCATAACTGTTAATATTAAAAATGTTTTTGTAGGATTTGCTGTAAATGTGTTACAATAAAGTATAGTTAGAACTTATATGTTCATAGCACTGTTAGATCGACTACACACATTATAGGATAGCACAACCATAAGTGTAGTCAAGGAGTAGGAATGTAAGGGGGGGGGGAGAAGGGGCACCCCTAGTGCCAGAATCCAGTAACCCATTTATAATCAAAAGCGAAGCATTTTGAAAATAGTTAACATTTTTTTTTAAATTAAATATATTTTTGAAATATTATTAGATAGCACAACTTAGGGTATACGTTTCATTTATTTAAAATTCTATATGCTATAATAATATTAGATCTAGTTGTTACATTTAAGTTTAGAATTGGCCTGCTTTTCTTTTCCCTACCATGCACTATTGCTCAATTTGAATTGTTTCGTACCCACCCTGTCTATTTGTCCATCTTGCCCCCCCCCCCCCCCCCGCCACCTTCCTCACTTTTTATTATTTTATCTCCTTGCTCTCGCTACTTTTCCCTACTTTACATTATTTGTCAACCCCACCCCCTCCTTAATCCCTTCCACCTTCCTGTACTAGCTACGCCATTGATCACAACACTGACCTTTATGATTTTAACTTGTTCAAGCAAATGTGTGTACTATAATATGTACTCAACAATATGTACACAACAATATGTACTCAACAATATGTACTCAACAATATGTACTCAACAATATGTACACAACAATATGTACTCAACAATATGTACTCAACAATATGTACTCAACAATATGTACTCAACAATATGTACTCAACAAAGTATAAATCTGTATCAATAGAGAGTTACTATCGTTTTGTTCAATAATGTAAATGCAACTTACTTTTATTGATGTGTCCTGTACATGTTCAATGTACGCTCATCACAGAATATTTTCTATCTCATAGCAAATAAAAATATGTATGTTCCTCATATTTCAAGTAGTTTACCTTTTTATTCCTATCAGTATAGTGTTACGTTTCATGTGATGCTTGTGTTGTAGCTGTATTATACACTGGTGAGTTGAGTGTCTTTGGTTCTTGTTTGAGCTAAATATTTTTCATTTATTGTAGATTGCTTTAACAAGTAAACAACCGTTACTTTCATTAAAAAGAAAAATGTATAAGTACGGTATTGTAAAAATCACAATGAAACTCGAAAGTGAACTATAAAGTAACAGTGAATAGAAATAGATTGGAACAATAGAAATACACTTTATGAACACTAATATTTTATAAAGTCTACTTAGGTCATTTCTTTATGAATAGACACACACTTTTCAAACAATAATATTAATTAATCCTAAGACGTTGAGGTAAAGATGGCCTGGCAATGTGCTATGCAACCAACACATTTCCATCGCATGTCAACCTTATAATTATTCTACTCTGCTTCACCAAATACTTTGAACTTTTGCAAAAGGAAATTTCAGTTTTAAGGCAAGGCCAAGTAGATTGAGGGCCCCCAGGACTTTATTATTAATATATTTTAAGTACCCGTTGTACCGAATTGATCCTTAGGTCTGGTGAAGCTGCGTTCACCAGTTTCTGTGCCCACGGTATACTAGGTGATTGTGTGGCCAGCACTATGCACAGTCGCCTTTCTTCTACCCCAACTAAGGCCAGGTATTCATCAGGGCTGGGTAAACTAAGGGCACCCTGACCCGGGAACAAATTCAAGTCTGCATCAGCCGAACGCGCTGCCGCACGGGTCCCTAGCCCCCCTCCCCTTCCCATAATTGATTTATTTACTTTCTTTTTGTTTCTTGCTGACACTATTTTGAAATAGCTTGCTTCTACTTAATGGTCTGAGCCCCTAAAGGGGGTCCAGTATAGTCGCTCCAGTACATTAACTTTATTAAAATGGCTCCAGTATATATTGTCTCTGGTATAAACAGGCTCGAGTGTATTGGCTCCAGTATATTTGCTCCAGTAGGATATAAGTCTTATTAACTGCATTAAAATGGCTCCGGTATATTGACTCTGCTATATTGGCTCAAATATATTGACTCTTGTATATTTGTCCAGTTTGATGGCTCCAGTTTTTGAGCCAAGTAGGCCGGCTATATTGGCTCCAGTATAAGCTTATTAGCTCCAGTAGATTAGGTCAATTACACTGTCATCCGCAACATACATTTTTAGTTTGCCAAGAGCAAAAGCCACTCGAGAAAAAAAAGTATATTTATATGGAGGTTTCTGTGCCTGTGAAATTAGAAAGAAAGTAAAAAATTTAGGAAAATAGTAATAAAACATAAGCATTAAATTCGTGCATGTAAAATATAAGCGAAAATCTAATAAACGCTAGTTATAACAAGGAAGTAAAAAAATAAACAATTTTATTTTTTAAATATGTTACTTAAAGTACTTTTTCGTCTCGAGTGTCACTATTTGTTGGATGGCGGTAGCGTAGCCGAGGAAGGGGAGCAGGGAGGGTTAGGGGGGCGGCCGGTCTCCCTACTACCATTTTCGAAAAAAAGGGTTAGGGTTAGTTTTTTTTTTTAATTAAAAATTGTAACAAGTCACGAAGCACAAATTATGCAGTTTCTAATGTTATTTTTTTATATTGCATTTTTACCCAACTATGTTGTTAAAATATGATTGACGGTGTGATTAATACACTTAGGCCTAGTTAGACTTATGTAATTTTAGTTTTATTTCAATCAATACCCAGAATTGTTACCCCCCCCCCCCCCCCCCCGGATGTACCGTGCTGCCTCATCTACTGTATTCATGGATAGGCCTACTTCTAAAATATGCTCTCTCTTACCTAAATTCAATGTGGCTTAAGGGCCCGGGGATTCGGTCTCTCTGTTTCAAAGGATCCAGTCAGCTGCGACCAAATGCCAAGAAAAATAGATGGACTTCTGAGAGGAGACTGAGACCCTCTTCAGAGCAAAGGGAAAAAAATGTCTCGTTTCACTAATCCAGTTCTAGTCTCTATTGAGCAAATGCCTTTTTCTAGCTTAAAAGCTCTGTCTCTCAAAGCTATCTTTATCCAGAGGTGGCGAAATCTCATTGATCGCTCCACTGACAGAATGGTGAGAACTACATTTTATAGACTGGCTGGCTAAATCTGTCGGACTCTTATCACATAGTCTAATCACGAAAGTCTTTGAACTGACAATTCTGCTGTCTTAAAACCAAATGGCTACATTAGCTACAGACAAACCATTAACAGAGCCTTTACAAGCTTATGTAGCGCCCCTGGGCAAAAGTTTCAGCGCCACCCCCTTGCATAATCTAACTGCTTGCTTACTGCTATATTTCCTATATATAGACTACATTTGCCGCCCCATGGAAGTGGACATATGCCCCCTCTCTGCCATTCCCCCCCATGTCAGGGCACTGACCATTAACAATGATGAAGAAAAAAATAGAAATTAGTAAATGAAAATACTACAAATAATAAGTGGTCCTAGGCGGCTCGATGGGACAAAAAGAATAAAAAACTAACCCATGAAAACAAAGTTTTATTATACTCCCTTTCTTTGTAAACTAAGTTTATATTTAATTTATATTTTGAGATATTAAAATACATATAGGCCTAAGTGATATCATACCTTTTTTTCTAGCTTTGGCCCTCAAAAACCATAAAAAGTTGGACCTGCATTTTCAACGTGAAACCAAACCATAGATCATTTATCTATGAAGTGTTTTTTTATGAAGTTTTTTAACTTGAAAATTTTACAGAATGTATTGTTAGTCTCCACAAGTCTGCTGCCCAAGTTTCAGCTCGATTGGACAACGGGAAGTGGTCGAAAAATCAATGCAAAGTTTTGCTAACAAGCAAGCAGTAAAGCAAGCAAGCAGACAGACAGTATGAGTTAATAGAAAGGGAGTAAAAAGGAAATTGTAGATCGTGCAATGTGCGAACAAGGATGCATTGTTTTTTTAACACTACGCCACGACAAAAAACGCTCTTTAAACTTAGGAGCTAATAACAACACACCAGCTCCGGCTGCAGGGACTGTTCAGGAAGAGGAGACTTGACTGCATTCACAGAAAATCTGATCAAATCTCAAACGGAGAACGAAAGGGACACATAGTAAGACTTCATGCAATCATTGACACAACTATGCAATACCAAATAAATTCACATGAGCTAGTCTTTCTCAAAAGATAATACTGAGAGTCATTTCAATGCTATTAGGTTGTTGTTTTTTTAAATAATAAAACTAGATAGTGAATCACCGCCGTTACCACTCCATTCGAGATGTATAAACGGTTGAAGCAGAACTTGCCTATCAAGAAGACGGGTAGATCTCTATGCAGTCACTTTTGATCTACTCACGCGATGCATGAGCAGAGAGATCGAACTTTCAATGGACCGCTTGAGCATATGGACGGGAGTGGAGCCTCATCCTCATATTTACCCTTTTGTACCGGAGGTACGAATGCGCTTGATTGATCCCGCAGTTAGAAAACATAGTAGCTGTGCTGAGAAGCTTGCTACCACCCTCGAAACTGTATACTCCTAATATGCGTGCATCAAGGCGTTTAGTGATAGCAGTGCTAGGAGTGATGTTGAGAAGCGTGCTGTGTTGTGCTGTATCTAAGGGCGGATACCCAAAGATATTGTTGTTCGGGCCTTGTGGTGCAATCTGCAGCTACGAGACAGTGGTGAAAGCCATCAGACATACCATCGAGGCAATCGAAGAACGATTTGTAGATGGTTCGGTAGTGATAGGCGATGTAGACGTCATCAATGATGCGCTTTAAAGGCAATTAGCCATCGTCAGCTTTAGGACATGCAGGTGTCTCTGGAAACGAAATAGCGGACATTATAGCCAAGAAAGTGACCCTGGCACACGCGCTATACGAGAGGTGCTCATTTGAGACTGACCGGAAAACGATCCGTGATTGGGAGACTAAACGGTGATTCACGGTCGAAACGTATTCGACATGGGTAGCATTAAAAATGGCCAGATCTAGCTGACCCGTTATAGAGGCATTGCAGAACGGAACAGTCCACGAACGCAAAATGTCGAACTGTTGTGAGCTATTTTATAGTAGATACATTGTTATATTATTTACTAGTGGTTATGCCCGTCAAAATGACGGAGAAACGAACGACTACAATATTACAATATTAGTTAAGTTAAGTTAATATTAATGTTAAGAGAGAAAGAAAAGAGACTATAAAAATGAACGTTTCTTTTCGGTATTTTGTTTTTGTTCTTTTTAATTGTTTCTGACCCTGGCATATGCATAATAATTGTTACTGTCAAGCGTCTGATATTATAACGTAGCAAACAGTTGTGTTGACTTGACTTGTTATTAAAAATAGCCTATTAAATTAACAATAATATACATATATATATAAAAAAAAACACAATACCAAACAATAAAAGGTAAATAATAAAAAAAGCGTAGAAAATAATATTTCAATACAATACAAACTAAAGTGATAACGATTTTTTCGGTATTTAATTTTTGTTCTTGCTTATTGTATTAATAAAACAGTGTTGAGAATGTTTCTTTCGGTATTTAGTTTTCGTTATTTTTTTTTTGTTTCTGGTCGACCTGAACCTGACATATGCATAAGAATTGTGGCCTCAAGGACTGGCGTAGTGTGTAAACCGCCGATACATTCCCATTAAGAATACACTGGCGGGCGAACGCATGGGGCACAGGGGAAGGAAGCAATGGACGCTGCAATCCCGTCTCAAGAACCACCCGGTGCCTGGATGCATGTACCTATAGTATAGGATTTGTGCTACCGGGTGACAGTGCAGGTATACGGGCGAGCCACTACGATAATGATCCTTAGGGGAACCGCAGTGAACGATCGCTGGGCTGCGGAAACCTTCCCCGTTACACGGCACGCCACGCCTTGGGCGTGTCGTTGGGTGGCTGGAGCCTGGACAGAGATTGCTCAATCCTAAGCGTTACGCCCTGGACACCAGAGCCGAAAGGCTAGTCCGGGTTTTTTAAAGAGACTTTTAAATTCGATATTAAAATGTAGCGAACAGTTGTGTTGACTTGACTTGTTATTAATAATATTAAATTAAAAATAATATACAATCTGAAAGAAACAAAACATAAATACAAAACAATAAAAAAGGTAAAAAATATTTAAAAAAAATAGAAAATAATATTTCAATGAAATAAAAACTAAAGTGAGAAAGATTTTTTCGGTATTTAACTTTTGTTCTTGCTTATTGTATCAATAAAACAGTATTGATAATGTTTCTTTCGGTATTTAGTTTTTATTTTATATTGTTGCTGTCAAGCTTATGGTACCCGGTATTTGAAAGTAATCATTTATAAGCCTAACTTGTTTTTTTATAATTCGTATCATTTAATTTATAGGGTGTATAAAGTCGCCTTTTAAAGGATATTCTCCAAAAACAACGTAAATCCATTAAATAATTAAAACATTTGGTTACTTTTACTTAAAAGGATAATGCAAACATCAAAAATGAAAAAATATTTTCATAGACATTACGTCATACGCTAGTATTTTGTTTAAAGTAAACCATTGAAACTCTCTAAGCCAAATTGCAGTGCGTAGCTTTTAAAAAAGGTCTCGCCACATTAAAAAAACAACAGTAGAATTGGGAAAACCCGGAAAGACCCTCGCGTTCAACATAGTGAATGTCGCGTTCAATATAGTAAATGAACGGAAATGGCCATTTGCTATGTACCGTTATGAGATTCGCACCAAGATGGCGGTGATGTTATGACCTCAATGTTTACGTCCTTGAGATTTTTATTGAAAATACGTACTTATTTAAAGTTTGAAACTTATTAGGAAGATTTTTTGTGATTTTAATTATTATTAATTTTTTTGTAAATATAACGAAACAGTAAATAAACTAAAACTAGCTACTAAAACGTTGAAAAGCGGCTGGAGCCGCGGGTATATACAAACCCAAACTCTTGAAAACATGGAAGGCAGAGAGACAAAACGAAAAAGAGGTGAAGATTCAAACAACTATGAAAATACAGAAATATGGCCAAGATTTATTACAATTTCATCTAAAGAAACAGAAAAACCACTAACTAAATTATCACCCTTTGTGATAGAAAAAGCCATAACTGGGATGGCAGGAGCACCTAAATCTGTAAAGAAATTACGATCTGGACAGATTCTGGTGGAATGCGAAAAAAAAGCGCACTCAACCAATTTATTAAGAACAACTAGTATGGCAGGAATAGCCATAGAAACAAAAGCCCATGCCTTCCTAAACAGCTCAAAGGGAGTTATAAAATCAAAAGAGTTGGAATGCTGTATGGAAGATGAATTAACACAAGAACTAAAAAATCAAGGAGTTATCTCAGCTTATAGAATAAAAATAAAAAGAGATAAAAAAGAAATTGCAACTAACACAATAATTTTAACTTTTAATAAACCAACTCCTCCAAAGGAAATTAGAGCAGGTTTCTTAAACATCAAAATTGAAGACTACATACCAAACCCTATGAGATGTTTTAACTGTCAAAAATTAGGTCACTTGAAAAAACACTGCAAAAGAAATGCTGTCTGTCCACGTTGTGGAAATGAAGGACACAGCTTGGAAACATGCAGTGCAGAAATGAAATGTGTAAATTGTGAAGGAAAACATCTATCATTCTCAAAAACGTGTCCAAGATGGATTGAAGAAAAGGATATACAAAAATTAAAAGCTCAAAAAAATATAACTTATCAAGATGCAAAGAAATTTATTCTAACACAAAAATCTTTAATAAGTGAAAAGAATTATGCTGGAGCTCTTAAAACAGACATAAAGAAAGTCAAACACGCTGAAACCCAGACACCCACTATACCAGAATTGTACTACAAAGACCAAGATGGAACATTCAAAAAATGGGAAATAAATGAAATAATATGCACTAAAGAAAACTCAACACAATCAAATATAGAAGAAATGCTTCCAGGAAAAGTTAACACAGAGAACATATCAAATAAGAATTATATGAAAAAAAACATGAAAGAAATAAATCAGGGTAAGGACTTAAAATCTAAAGGAAATAAAACTATGGACATTTTGGGACAGGCATGTGAAAAGGATGATTCAATAACTGATTTAAAAATACAAAAAGAAACAATGTCTCAACCTTTAAATTCAGAAACTAGGACACAACAAGAAACGGATAGTAGTACACGGGAGAACGACATGGAAATTATAGAAGAAAATGAAATAGAAAATGACACAATTTCAAAAAACAGTAATCGGAAAACAAACAAGTCTCCACATCAAGCTCAATCTAATATTATAATAAAAACCCTTCAAAAACCAAATAAAAAAAAATAAGGAAAGAAAGAAATTAATATTACAAATATACACTCTTGGATATGAATTCAGAATATAAGAATATTTTACAATGGAACTGTAGAGGACTAAAATACAATATTCCAGAACTACAACTTATTATAACTGAGACAAATCCTATAGTAATTTGTCTACAGGAAATAAAATTAAACACAGAATCATTTGAATTGCGTGGCTATACCGCTTATCACCAAATTCATTCTAAAAAAATTGCATGCGGAGGTACTTCCATATTTATAGCATCCAATATTTTACATAGGAGGATCAAAATAAATACCTGCATTCAAGCTGTGGCAGTAAGATTTACATTAACAAAACCATTAACCATATGCTCAATTTATATTCCACCAGATCATACAATACTATATTCTCAACTAGATGATCTAATTAAACAACTCCCACCTCCAATTATACTTATGGGAGACTTTAATGCCCATAACCTTATATGGGGAAGTCATAATACAAACCAAAGAGGAAAATTAATTGAAAGATTACTAGAGGAAAGAAATATATGCATTTTTAATGATGGTACTCCGACTTTTTATAGTTCTACGTATTTATCTCCATCTTATCTCGATTTAACAATGGCAGATTCAACTCTATTTACGGACTTTACCTGGAGTGTTTTAGAAAATAATTATGGTTCAGATCATCAGCCTATCCTGCTTACTACCAACTCCAAAATACCAACTCAACAACCATTAACTTGGAACTTTAAAAGAGCAGATTGGAATACATTCAAATTAGAATGCGACAGAATACTCTGTCAAATAAATATACATTCTAATGCTCAAGAACAGTATTCAACATTCTTAAAATCATTATATCAAATTTGTGAACGGACTATACCTAAAACAACAAATAAAATTAAAAAAAATAGACCATGGTTCACAAACATTTGTAAAGATAGTATTAAAACTAGAAATAAACAGCTAAGAATTTTCAAGACCAACCCATCTCCAGAAAACTTGAAAGCCTTTAAAATTGAACGAGCAAAAACCCGACAAGTAATCAGAGAACAGAAACGGCTTACATGGCAAAATTATATTAACAAAATAAATTCAAACACACCCATAACTAATATTTGGAAAATGATTCGAAAAATTAAAGGAAATACAAAAAAAAGTCAAATTAAACAAATCAAACTGGCTGATGGCACTTATGCAGAAACTACACAAGATATTGCAAATGAAATTGGAAAGACCTTTTCAAAAAATTCATCGTCTGAAAATTATACAGACTCCTTTAAAAAAATAAAAAGAGAATTAGAAAAAGAAGCTATAAATTTTGAAACAAATATATTGGAATACTACAACTCTCCAATATCAATAAACGAACTTACGCAATGTATTAAAGAAACCAAAAATACTGCACCAGGCCCAGATACAATTCATAATGAGATTATAAGACAGCTACCAACGTTAACACTGAAAACTCTATTAAAAATTGTTAATGATCTTTGGCAACAAAATATATTTCCTACGGAATGGAGCAAAGCAATTACCATTCCAATACCTAAAGAGAAAAAAGATCACACAGATCCAATAAATTACAGACCAATAGCCCTCACAAATTGTTTCTGTAAAATTATGGAAAAAATTGTAAATAAACGCTTAATATATTTTCTGGAAAGTAATAACTTAATATCAAAGACTCAATGTGGATTTAGAATAAATCATTCAACAACAGATCATCTCATTAGATTAGAAACATTTATTAGAGAAGCTTTTGTTAGGAAAGAACATGTGATAGCTGTTTTTTTCGATTTAGAAAAGGCGTTTGACACTACATGGAAATATGGAATTTTAAAAGATCTATATTCCTTAGGTTTAAGAGGAAATTTACCCAAATTTATATCAAACTTTCTAAGCAACCGAACATTCCAAGTAAATATTGGAAATTATTTATCAGATACATTTATTCAAGAAGAAGGTGTCCCTCAAGGAAGCGTATTGTCGCCTACACTATTTAATATAAAAATAAACAATATCACTGAATGCTTATTACAGAATACAAAATGTTCTCTATACGTCGATGACTTTGTGATCTATTATAGAGCTAATTGTATGATAGAAATACAGAATCATCTACAACTTCAAATCAATAAAATTCAAGAATGGACCGAAAAGAATGGATTTAAATTTTCTGCTCAAAAAACAAAAGTAGTGCATTTCTGTCAGATGCACAAAAAACACCCCGACCCTGAACTATACCTTTATAAAAAACAGATTCCTGTAACTACTAACGTCAAATTTCTCGGAGTAACATTTGATAGTAAATTAAATTTCCTGCTACATATAAAGGAACTAAAATCCAAGTGTCAAAAATCCACAAATCAACTGAAAACTTTAGCAAATACAGATTGGGGAGGAGAGAAAAAAAGTCTACTGAAAATATATAGATCACACATTCGATCAAAATTAGATTATGGATGTTTAGTATACGGATCAGCAAGAACATCATATCTAAAAATGCTTGATCCTGTACAAAATCAATGTCTACGTCTATGTCTAGGAGCATTTAGAACTACTCCATGTACCAGTTTGCAAATAGAAGCAAATGAATCACCACTACAAAATAGAAGACTCAAGCTATCATTACAATATGCACTAAAACTAAAATCCTTACCGAATAATCCAGCGTATTTATGTGTTTTTCACCCACAAGAAAAAAACAGCTTTACTGAAAACTCAAAATATATACCAACTTTTGGACTTAGAATTGAAAAAGAAATGATCGAAACTAAAATTGAATTTAGATTTATAAAAAGATATTATATACCAAAAACTCCACCATGGCTTTTTGAAATCCCGCCTATAAACTTAGAATTAAACCATAGAAATAAAAAGGATCCTTGCATGGATATGTTCCAAGAAGTGCTACAAAAATACCCAAATTATGTACAAATATACACAGACGGATCGAAAAATGATACAGCGACATCTTCGGTTGCTCTTACCTCAAATACAAGTAAAAAAAGAAAATATAATTCCAGTATCTCAATAAATACTGCAGAGGCTTTAGCAATATGCCTGGCATTAGACATTGCAGAGGAATCAGAAAACCAAAATTTTGTTATTTTATCCGATTCGTTATCTTGTCTTACTGCTATGGGAAACTGTAATACCAGGAATATATCTGCCTTGGACATTTTGACAAAATACCAATCAATATATGAAAGAGGCAAACGTGTCGTTTTCTGTTGGGTTCCTGGTCATGCAGGGATAGATGGAAATGAAAAAGCTGACAGAGAGGCTAAAGCCGCCCTGTTGTTATCAGAGAGTATTATCCCAATACCATATCGAGACTTGAAACCTTTAATAATTAAACATGAAAGACAAACATGGACTAACTTCTTGAAAACCGAATGCAATAAACTGCAGTATTTGGAAAATTCAAAAACCTGGCATGATACAGGCCAACTTGTTCGAAAGGACGCAGTTATTCTCTGCAGACTACATACAGGACATACGAAACTAACACATTCGTTTATCTTAAAACGAGAAATGGCCCCAATGTGTGCTTTCTGCAATGCCAACTTAACAGTGTCTCACATTTTGTTGGAATGTACTACATTTGATGACATTCGACGTAAATTCTATTACTGTAGAACTCTTCATGAACTTTTCAGCAAAATTAAACCAAAACATATAATAAACTATATTAAAGACATACAACTGTACAACAAAATCTAAAGATATAAGAACAATAAAATGGATACAAGAGAAAAATGACAACAACGTTATCAAAAAGGCCCTATATAACCTTCGATGTTGATGAGCCGGAAATTCAACAATTCAATTCAATTCAATGTACCGTTATATTTATTTGCATAGATGGATATGACATTTTGGATTTTTTTTCAATCAACACATTTATGATTATAAGTGATAAAATAAAAATTATCTTTTGGGGGACGTTTCCAATTTATACATTTAATTTTTGGCCCGAATAGTCAAACGGCTTAGGAGCCTATAGCGAACAAACATATATATAAATAAATATATAAACAAACATATAAACAAACTCACGGTAATTATATATGTTGATTATTTTATTGTTCGTTATTTTAGTATTTTATTTATAATAATAATCTCTAAGCGATATGTCCCAAGTTAAGACGTGTTGCAAGTTAATTAAATGACGTCACAGTCTGGTTGTTGTGGCTGGAAGGATGAATGGTGGATTTGTGCTCCCTTATAAATTGTAAAGATATTGCTTCTTTGTTGTTCAAAATTAAAACAGTATTTGTTCAAGTTAAAGAAATGTGTTTGTTTCATTGAATTAATCAGACTCCAACACGAACTAGGCATTTTTTTGTGCGATATGGGCCTAATATATTAGGTTTAGGCCTCACCTTGATTCGCGGTGTCGAAACTGTAGGGATGCATAGCCTATATGTGCTAATTGACTGCCCTCCATAGCAAGATCTTAGAGTGGACACAAACGGCAAACCGCTTGTGCCTAACCTTTATGGTTATGTATCAGTGGTGATACAGTAGAGTTCGTTCTCTAGTCCTAAAAGAGTAATAATAAGATAAGACTTATATAGCGCATATCCCAGCTGCCTGCTGGCGCAAATACGTTTACAGGCCCAAAACTCCTGCAGGGCGACGGAGATCCATCGGTGGCGGGGATAGAACTCGCGACGTGGCATTTGATTTTTGGTTGACAGTCCCGGTGAACTAACCGCTGGACCAGCCGGCTTCCCAAAAATCTCGCTCGCATTCTCAAAAAGAAGTGAGGTTTAAGTCTAGGTTAGTCAACTAAATGTAATAATATGACAAAGCTCGCTGCCTTTCTGCTTCTCGGTCTTATACGTGTAGTCATCCAAATCCTGGTTACATGAACTTCGCTAGTAATGATAGCCTACCCACACGATTGAAAAAAAAAGAGAACAACTTTTTTTTAAAATGAAATTACGGTAGGCCCTACGTTTTTTGATGTAACGGTCGGGCCTGGTGTTTTAACAGCTGAGAGAAAATAATTAGAAAAGAAAAGAGCGTTCCTAAAACGTATCATAGAGACAATGTTTTGTAGGCTAATTAAGACAACATGGACACAGTAAATTAAAATGTTGAAACTCATTTTTTGGTAAAAATGTCTATACTGGCGATTTATCTCGTCTTTAAATATTTAAAGAAGAAGAATGCAGACCTATAGAAGCGTTGGCGTTGATTCTATAAAAACGTTTTGATACTTTGTGTTCATCTCGAAAATGAGCAATAAAGGGTGCAATCAGGTTTGTGATTTATTTACCTTCAATAGTTGCTGGGAAAAGAATAATGGATAGTGAAATATAGGCATATACTGCACTATTACACAGTCTGTGTACCCTGGGCACAGGATATTCTTGAAGGACTTGACAAATATACGAATTCTTAGTTCTTGTATTATCTGGAAAAATTGCTAAAAGTAGGGCCTTTTTCTTAAAAGTTCGCTCCCCCTAGCGCCAAAACCTGGCTACGCCACTGTTGGGTGGTTATGTTGAACTTATCAAGAAATGCAACAACGTTACACCAATTATTATTCAATATTTTCATAAAAAAATAAAGTTTACTTTACTACGCAAGTTGTTGTATTTTGCCCGGGGAAAAAAGGGCGGGCAGGGATTGGAGTGATAAAAGTAAATTAGAAAAGATCAAGGCAGAAGCCGAGGAGGGGGGAGAGAAGTGCAATTTATATGCTACTTTTTTGTGTGTTCAGAAATGACTTCCTTATATATCTTAATATTAATTATTTAATCTTCTGATGCAAGAGAGTTTTGGTTGTTTTCACTGAGTTATATATAGGCCTACATGGAGTGTTCAAGCAATTAAAATAAAGAAGAAAAAAAGAGGAGAAATTGCGGACTTTTAAATATAGATAAGTGCACTGTATGGAAGTATAAAAAATCTATAAACTTTTCGTAATCGCGTCATTGAAATTCGAGTAAATTGTGTAATTTTAATGAGTACCAGATTCAAAAGTTGAAATGGTTGATGATTTTTTGTGGTACAGTGCGCTTATTTATATTTAAAAGCACTCCACATATTATTATTATTATAGCCACTCAGTGGTTGTTTTTATTCGTCGCACCTATGACTAGGCATAAAAATGTAGGCCTAATGGTAAAACGAAACAAAAGGGTTTTAAAACAAATATACAATACAAAAACATGTAGATCTAGGCCCTACACAACAGTGTTATGGTATAATTCTGTAACTTTCTTTTATAGTATGTGACAGTCTACGAAATACCATAGATATCTATGTATACCTAAGGAAATACTATAAAATTAAATAACCACCCTGATGAAGCCCCATGAAACTGACCAATCGAAGTTCGTTTCATTGTCAACACAACATGAACTAGTGAACACAGCTCATGAAGATGTGTAACGTTTTAAATTGCTTTGGCTGTGGTTACTTGTATGGTAAGTTTGAAAAAAAACTTTGAGAATATTTTGTGTCTCTTTATTTCACTTTAACATGAAAGTTTAACAAATTAACCCACTTTTGTATGCACTAATTAAAACACTTTCGTACCACAGTTAATTTCAAACCAACCCTGTAGTGTGTAGACTGTAGATTTCAAGCACTCACTGTTTTCTTAGACTTAGAATTTAGAATCGATTCAATCGAACACAATTAAAATTAACACAGATGCCATGATCTTCTGGAAAAGCCCTTTGTTAATCATTATTGACATAATTTAAAAAATATATTTTTCCTGTATGCCTGTGAGTCTTGAGTCTTGGAAATTGACAGCTGAGTTTGAAAAAGTCTATCGCATCTGCTATCTTAGACTATCTACATCGCATATAACATAGGCTATAGCCTCTATAGCCGTATAGCCTACAATTAAATATAATATAGGCCTAGGCCTAATGAATGCCTAATATAGTAATAGTTTATTAGTAATAGTAACTGTAATAGTACGGTATAAATCATAATCAATGCAATGAGCAAGTAAGAAAATGAATTCTAACCATAGTATTTATAACCAAACTTACTCATTTCAGAATGATGGCTGATGCAGTATGCAGCGTAAACTGAGTGGTATGGCCGAATCACAGAATCAGAATGCATGGGCTTTTAGAAATGATCTTGCAGGGTGAAGGGAAAAAAAAGAAAGTCAGACAAAGATGGGAGGATAACAGCATGGAATGGATGGAAATAAATCAGAAAAGCAATAGCAATAGGAACGGAAAAGGATACTATTCATTATTCATGTCAACTTGTTGTCAACAAAAGTCTAAAGGACATGTCATGTAGGTAGAATTGTTTTTCTTTTTATTGTTATAGTTTTTCATTTCATTTGTTAGAGCAAGCTTGCTTGTCTTTAATTATTTAGTCAAAATATTAGTTTCTGATATATAATATAATATATATAATAAAATTATTAGAAAGTATGTTGAGAAATAATAAGAATTTATGTTTAAGTCTTCTCTAATTTTTTTAAAAAGTATCATACCTCTGTTTAGTAAAATTTAATGCATGTCATGTGTATATTGGCTTAATATTGTTAGTCTATATCAGAGAATACATATAAAACAGAATACACAATCACATTTGTTTCTGTTTCCGAAAGTAATACCACTGCCATACTGTTTAGACTCAGCGGACCTGGTTACACTATATATTTATGCTTATTTACAATGTATTTTTCATCAAGTCTACAAGTTCGAACACCCAAAGATAATGTTTCAGGCAAAAGGTACAAAGGCAGCTGTGTAATAAACTGTAACAATAATACGAAAACGATTGATTATCGTACAAATAAGCATGTCAAACTACATGGTTTTCCTGACCCCATAAAGGATAAACAACTGAAAGTTGTAACCTCATATTACTTAATATTAGTAGCCCTGGTTTAGTCCTAAGCTTGCTGAGATTAGATATCAGTAATAAATAAGCCTTTCTCATTTTACTATAGTAGCGTCTCTAGTAACCGCTGCCATGAGTCAAAAGAAAATGGCGAAGCCGATTCACTTTTAATGACTGCGCATATAAGGATTGCGCATTCTGTTCTATACCTATTCTGTGGTCTATATAGCCCTATAGCCTATAATAAGTATATGAATGAGTGGTGAATATGTTATGAAAAATTTATTTAAAAAAGTAAGTAAAATATGTAGTCTAAGCCTCAATAAGACCGAAATTATTCTCCTTGTTTTGCCGGAATTATTAAACTTTCAATTTTCTTTTTCACATACATGTGTGTTAAAAATCAATATAGATAGCTTATTATAATTCTAAACATAGACTTATCTTATAAAACAATGTTGGCAATACAATAAACTAAATGAAGAAAAAAACATAATTTGATAATTTATTAATTACTAAAAGCTATTTACATTCTAGCTCAGGGTGTTTACGAAGATAAACGAGGATATCGTTTATCGAGGATAAAACGACGCCACTCCTCATACATTTTGCTTCTACTTCTGGTATTATTAGACTTTAAATCGCTATCCAATTTATTTGAAGTTAAAACTGAAATGCACTGTCCATCGAATCATTATTATCAAAATAACTATTTAGAAACATAGATTGATCCTAATCTGAAGTCAACAGAAGTGAAGCCCACCATAGGCCGGCATGTAAACAAATACAACCGCACGGCATATAGTTTGAAAAAAAAATATTAACAAAATTTCTAACCCACTATTTGCTTCCATGTGTAGAATAAAAATACTTTTTTTATGGCAGCTTAAGCGATCCAATAAGCCATTTGAGCAGTTAAAAACAACTATTAGGAGAAAAAACGAAATAAAAAAGGAATTGTTTATCTGCAAAACGGACTGTCGGCTCGGCCGCTGTCAGAAGCCGATCGGGTATAATGAGTTAAGTCTGTTAGCCACTGCTGGACAATGTAATTGAGATCATCGACAAGAAATAAATACTAATTCTTAATGTAAAATATATATTTTCTACACACTTTAATAGCACAAGTTGAAAATAATATACAGTAGTCTCCCCTCCCCACTTTGTCTAAATATGATATATATTATTATATTACCCGGTACATCTCACTCTATGACTTATGTCCCCTTTTTCATCGGCAAATAAGAAAAATAAATATAAAATATATTTAGATAGTGCGAGGTAGAGGATAAACATTGCACGGTGTGAGTCAGCAATGACAGTCTATGGCAAGGCATGTTTAAAAAAATGTTCTGTGGAAAGCACAGGTTAAGGGGCATAAAGCAGTATTATTGATTGCACATAAAGAGTTTAAAAAAAATATTTGCAAATATAAGAGTCCGTGTAAAACCAATTAAAATATATTCAAATTCATCTTAACTATTATACTATATGTTATTAACTTCTTTAAAAAAATTACTTTACAAAAACCTAAATAATTTGTGTTAAGTAAAATATAAGGGTTCTTCTTATTTTATTTACAAATTGTCCTTTTGTAAAGAAGATTATTTTCTCCCCCATCCTCTTCTCTTATCAGTGGTTTAAATATATTCTTGCATTTTGATATTATAATTTAAATAATAATTTGTTTGTTTTCTTGGTTTGTTCAGGTAACCCATTCCATACCTAGATGCGGATCATGAAGGGAGAAAATGTATAAGCATTAGTCTTGGTATATTATGAAGAAAAGAAAGGTATGTCTCTCTAACTATCTATAAAGATTATTGTGTTTGGGCTGTAGAGTCGGTAGATAAATGTTCAGACTCTGACTCCGACTCCTCAGTTTTTTGTACTTCCGACTCCCCGACTCCGACTCCTCTGTACAACACTATGAAAAGTATAAGTATTGTCGCTCCTAATTGTGCGTTGCATGCCAGATAGTGAAGTGCATGAAAAGCATGCTTCTGAACTGTCACTTAACGTGTTCGTTTTGCGATTACATGAGGCACTGCATGCATTAGTCTTAATTCTTAAATTCATTAATTGTAAGTTTTTGTGAATTGGGACATTTAAACTTGCTTTTTTAAAAATTCCAATATAAATTTAATAGGATTCCAAGTCGGTGCATTGTTTACCGACTCCAACTCCGACTCCAGGTACCCCAAACTTACTCTGACTCCTTAACTCCAACTTTGACTCCACAGCCCTGGTTTTATAACATCTTAATTATGTTGTATAAGTTTATATAGTCATGCTTTTCTTCTGATTGTCTCATTTATTCCTTGAGTTTATCATTGAATTAAGAATATAGTAAACGATGATATTTAGAAATAGAATAGTGCTATAGAAATAGTTGAAATATTGCCTTATATACCTATAAGTATGCCAACACAGCATAGTCCAATTTAACACATTAAAAACTGGACTATCTCTGATCAGCTAATACTTCTTTGACAGTACATGACTTAAATAAAGACACACAAACTGTCACTGTTCTCTCTATATCTTTACTGTGTTTTATTTGAAGTTTGACAAGTTAATATAGTTTACTTAGTGTTTATTTACTAAAAGAAAGCCATATAATGTTATTTACAAAAATGTGTCCATTAGAAATGTATCTTTACATTTCCTTTAATACTTTGTTGTATTATTACTACATTGTGGTATTATCATCACATTGTGGTATAATTATTATCACTTTGTGGTATTTTTTATCACTTTTTTTTGTATTATTACTACTTTTTGATATTATTACTTCTTTTTGATATTATTACTACTATGTGGTATAATTCAGACCCCACGAGAGGGGGCCGGGGGTACAGCCGGTACGCCGTACCGAGGCCCATAAGAGTTTAGGGGTCCCATAAATATTAAAATTTAAAATTAAATTTTCAACTACGCAAGTATTTTTTAATTGTTGCTATTAAACTAAGAGGAGATGCCCCCAAACCACCTACAATTGCCGTGGTGCTGGGCGCCCCTAATTTTGGTATTCTTTGAATGTGTAGCCTACTTGAACATTTTGTTTAATATGCAAAGAAGCCTCTAGTTGTAATATAGGGCCTAATTATATTCGATAGCATTTAGAATCTCTTTTTTATTATTTTTTAAATATATTGCGGTGGTAAAACAAATAAGTGACTAGCTTTCTTTTGCCAATATCATTGGCAAGCAGCTCGTGTGTAGTAAATTCTACATTGGTAATAAAATATTGGGGTTTAGAGTCGTTGTGACCATTCACCTTTATTAATTGAAGCCCACTGATCAATACATACATGTATCCTATGAATATGAAGATATATATGGTACTTGGTAGAAATCATGTGCTTTAGAACCTACAGTTAAAGTTCCAGAAAAGGCTCATTTAAATATCATCATCATCATCAAAACCTTAACCGTTATTGTCGTTGGTTGGGGCAAATGGACACATTTAAGTATATGCTCTAAGAAAAACAAAACACCATCAGATGTTATCATGAAGTAACATAATGATAATAAAAATACACATCTGTCCACAGTTTCAACACCCACAGACAGTAAGATGTAAAATAAATCAAGAATTAAAAAACAGTAACAATGTGCTAGACAAATTTCAGGATAAAAATCAAAGAATAAGTAACTTGGACATAAAACTTTCGTTAAACGCATCTGCATAGGTAGGTCTATACTTAACAATGAGAGTCACTTTTCCCATTTTACACATCTTTGTAATATTTTTTGCAAGATCAATGCTGAAGCGGAGGGACAATTACAATACATGTAATTTAAACTGAGAACTATGTACTTGATTAAAGTATTTTTGTAATCGACCTGTAAGGCTGTGATTGAATTTATTAGGCCTACACTCTAATGGTAAATGGTAACACTTATGACAGTTTACAAAATGGTCCACAGACCTTTTAAAAAGAGTCCTGATTTTCTAAACGTATGTAATACAAATAAATCATTTAGATATGACTAGTGTTAGAAAACAAAACATGTGGGCCAGAAAAGGTCTCGTACAAGCATCTTTTTTTTTCTCTCGAGGGCCCTGGTATAATTACTACCTTGTGGTATTATTACTGCTTTGTCATATTATTACTGCTTTGTCATATTATTACTGCTGTGTCATATTATTACTACTTTGTCTTATTTTACTACTTTGTATTATTAATACTTTGGCCTATTATTACTGTTTTGTCTTTTATTACTACTTCGCTTTTCATCTTAATAAATCTGTGCTTTTCTAAACTTTTCCCTAATTTTAAAAATTAAATTAAATTGCAAGTTATAATTATAATTGGTCATTTATATAGCGCCTCACTCCATGCTAATGCAAGCATGCTCAGCGCGCTCATTAAAACAAAACGACAATAACAATCTAAATAACATGTTCTGCCGATGGAGGCACGAAACGACAATAACATTCCAAAATAGTTTTAAACTAAGTTTTTGCTGATGGAGGTGTTTTTGATCAAATTGTCGCTATATCAGGAAAAAAAAAACTGAAATTAAGATATAATTTAATGAAGTATGTAATAAATTAAAGAATAGTTGGTTATAATAAAATGTAAAATAATTATAAGATAGAGAATTTAGATAAACAAAAAACAACATATTCAGCCAGCCACTTGCATAGAATTTATTGTTTAGACAATGTGTTACTTTAGCTTCATCTAGAGATATTTAAATTTCAAACAATATACCAAAGTTATGACATGTACTTCCTTTTTATTTTACTATCTCTAGACCTAAGTAAAAGTAGCCCCCAGGTGCGACCACTAACACTGTTCAGGCATAGCCAGCTGAAAAGTGTGAATGACATCAGGAATGTTCTACATACTCCAATAACATCTGTAATTCTGTTAGATCTAATTGCTTGGGTAAGTAGTGTTTTTGATCAATTTAAACCTTAAACCTAAAGCTAAAGTGGGGGTAATATAAAATATCCTTTTGGACCATATTGATCCATAGGGCGAGTTTCTGTGGACATGCCATATTAGGATATTGTGTGGCCAGCACAATGCCCAGCTGCCTTTACTTTACCCCAACTAATGGCAGGTACCAATAAGAGCTGGGTAGACTCAGAAACACCTGCCAGTCTTGGGAAAATAGCCGATCCTTCACCATGATTTGAACCCAGAACCTTCGGTACACCATCCTAATGTGCTTGATGCCCGGCAACCGTGCTCTTTAAAGTTGCGGGAAAAAAAACATTAAACTCAAACTACCATCACCATCCAGTTATATCATCCATGTTGTATTTCTATATAACATATGAAGTGGGAATTATTCATTATATATGTATATTTCTGTTACAGCAAGTTGATATACTTAGTTTCAATGTGTACTCTGGAACATTACCATTTTGTTAACAATATGCAAAGCATTACATGATCAATACAATTAGGCCTATAGCATTCTAGGACTTTTCTTAAATGTTTATGATGCACTTATGTAATCATCATAATGATTTTGTGCTGATTAACTTAACTTTAGAGTTGGTGGCTGTTAAAGACAGATTTATAAGGGTATGAAAGAGATAGTCAAAGGGATATAACTTAGACAATATTGAGGTATCAAGGTGATAGGCAGGAGTTATAAGACCAACATTTATTACTAGAATACTCTGTTTACCTTATGAACTAAGCTCTCTAAATTGATTCAAGGTTACATGAACACAGGGGTTGAGATGGTCAGGTGATCTTGGCGGCAAAGTTAGTGAGAGCCAAGATATTGAGGTTGAAGGCTGTATGATAAAGTAGCCGAGGTTTTATTATACTAAACTAGTGACATGAACTTGTGTTATTTGGATTTTCATATATATATATATCTTGAATGTACTGGACTTATATATTATTTCAAATGTGAGTAGAAATATACTATATAAGTATTGCTGCAAGACTCGCCTTATCAAGTTATTATACGTGATGTGAACATTTAACATTTAACATAAGATATAATAAAGATACAAAAGGAAGAGAGACTAACTCAATAATACCAGTCAGTCTTCGCAACAGACCACGACTAAGGTATTAACAATGGTAGGCAGCGGTGTTCTGAACCAACGTGCTTTAAGCAGCTCTCGAACTTCTAAATAAGACCATTATATATGATTTTTGAAGTCGTTCATACAAGACAACAATTTTCTTGTTTTTACACGTTTAACCAAGCTACAAAGTCATTTTATCAAAAGAGAATTGTTAGAGCTCTCTAAAAAGACATATTTTATTACTGGATGATGGAAAGAAGGCGACGATTAATAAAGATAATAAATAAATTAATTAAACATTTGTGAAACAAGAAATACCGAGATTACAAGAAGATTTTATGCACAAGAGCAGAAGAATGAAAGAAAAAAGTCGTTCGTCAACATTTAAAAAAAAATTATGCAGAGGCGGTGACGAAATGTGGGTGCATATGGCTCTCAAAAGAACATAACCCCCATTCCTCTTCAGAAAGGTGCCGACATTGAATATTTTCATTATTCAAGTTCATACTTTAACTGTTCGTCGCATCGAACTGAATGCTGATTAACAGCCTAATGTACATGTATATGAAGCGATTTTAGAAATGTGCATCAAAATCTTTTTAAAAACAGATGAACTTATTGTAGAATGATCTGTTCAAACTTAAAACTTTTTACATTCGAACCAATGTGGTGTCACCAAGATGGCTGACAACTATAGGTCAACAACCAAGAAGGGTGACCATGTCAACACTGATTCAACATGGCTACCTGTATGCCGAAGCTAATCTCAAAGCTGATACATATGCACCTGTATTATATACTACCTACTGGATTATAAACTGGATCACTACTTGATTTATTGTGTATATTTCTCTAATTGGGATTATCGACTTGAAACTGAAACTTGCCATTGCCATTACGATTTGTGGAACATTGATATGAGTTGAGGTGGCATGAACAGTATTTAATATAATTTTTGCCTATGAGGTTTTGATTTATTTAGTTCTTCAATTCGTCGTGGACTTCATATTTTTTAAATGTTTTTTGTTATTGATGATCTGTGTTTTCTGTGTGTATTTACGGTCTTGGTTGGTGGTAGTCTTGATTAGATTTCTCATATTTCTATTCTTACTGTCTATCAACTCTAATTCTTGTTCTTCTCGAGAAACTAATCTAGATGATTCTTTAGGGATTTTGTGTTAGTTGTTCTAGTCTAGTTTGTATTTGGTGAAATTTATTTGTTAAAGTTAAGAAATTTTTTTTGTATCGTCATTGTTATATACACTGTGATTCTTTCGTACATTATCCTCTATCGTATTCAAAAGCAGCATTTTTTTCATTTGTTTATTGTATAAATATGTATGATCTGATTATTATTATTATTATTTTCATTGTACATAACAATTTTTTTTTTAAATACTCTGGTACACAAAATTAATCACATATTTTAAATAAGACTAAACTGGTGACTAAACACAAAACATATAACACAGTTAAGTTAATAACTGATTATCAATAACATTATAATTCAGAACAATTAAAATGGCTACACGTTGTTTCATAATGGAAACTAATAGTCAGATATATGCAAGAGCTAAATCTCTAGCAGACAAATTTGACATAAAAAAAAAGAAAGAAGAGCTTTCCTTGAAGATAAATATCATGAATGGACAATAGAACAAAAAGAAATAATAACACAATTAAGTAATAAAGACAGAGCTCAAAGAGCGCTAGAAAGAGAACATAAAAATAATAGAAGAGAACATGAAAAAGAAAAAAAAAATAAGAGAACATGAAAAAAAGGTTTTATTATTTTATAAGATAAGATAAGATTGCTTTATTGATCCAAATGAATGGAAAATTGACTTAATGACATAAATTCCGTCTTTCAGCATACCTAAAACAATATTAAAGAACCATTTGTACTCAAACACAATAGACATTCACGCACACTATCATACCATTAATCATGCAAGAAAAAAAGTAGGCCTATTATTTAGGAGTCAGCTATTGAGCCATTGTATTTCCTGGCTGAAAGATGATTCTTTTGAAAGAGTCTCACTGACAGTGGAACAAAAGAGTTCTTAAATCTCTCTGTTCTTGCCCTTATAGAAAGAAGCCGACCACTTCGACTAGATATTATGTAACTATCTTGAAGCGGTTGTGCATGATCTTGGAGGATTTTATCAATCATAGACAGGCACCTTAAACTGAAAATATCCGCAAGAGATGGTAATTCTGTCTGTGTAGTACGAGAGGCTTTGTTTATTAGGCGGTCTATCCGGTGTTTGTTCAATGTGGAGGTATTACCATACCAGCAGGTGATTGCAAAGGTTATGATGCTACCAACAGTCGCCGAGTAAAATAGATTCATAATGGTTTTCTCTATGTGAAATATTTTTAGTTTATTAACACAGAAAAGTCGTTGGTGCATTTTCTTACAAAGGCTTTGGCAGTGGTCAGACCAAGTCAGTTTGTCAGTAATTGTGACGCCAAGATATTTATATTGCGAGACTTGATCTATTATTTGGTTGTTTATGTGCAAATCAGCCAGCTTGTGTTTCTCCTTCCGGAAGTCTACAATCATTTCTTTCGTTTTTGTGATATTCAATATCAGGTAGTTCTCTCCGCACCATTTGTAGAAATCTGAGGTCGTCCTGTGATAGAGACTGTCGTCACTGGAAACAAGGCCGACAATGGCTGTATCATCGGCGTATTTGTTTACAGATACTGTATCGATTGCCGAACTTTAAATGACATTGGTGTAAATTGTGTATAGAACGGGAGAGAGGAAACACCCTTGAGGCGCTCCAGTGCTTATTTCTCTTATTTGTGAGGTACATCCCTCTACTCTGACAAATTGAGGGCTGTTTATCAGAAATTGCATGATCCAGGCTTGGATGCGTTGACTGACATTTAAAGCAGATAGTTTCTGTATCATAAGGTGTGGTTGGATAGTATTGAATGCAGATGAAAAGTCAACGAAGAGTATTCGAGCGTAATTCTTCGGCGTATCCAGAGGGTGGTACAGTCTATCTAACATTAATGCTATAGCATCCTCAGCGCTTCTGCCTTTTTTACTAGTGACATAAACTTGTGTTATTTGAATTTTCATATATATATCTTGAATGTACTGGACTTTTATGTATAGATTATTTTTAAATGTGAGTAGAAATAAACTATATGTGTTATGCTGCAAGATTCGCCTTATCAAGTTATTAAACATGATGTGAACATTTAACATAAGATATAATGAAGATACAAGAGGAAGAGAGACTAACTCAATAATACCAGTCAGTCTTCTCATGTATTAACAGTGGCTTTTGTGTTAAAATTATTTTAATGTGTATACATTTTTTTTTAAGGAACAGCTTACTCAGCATTAATTACAACTTAGCAAAGTCCATGTTATTTTGTCAAAAGTACTAAATCATTATGTGAAATTACTTTTTTGTAGTTCTTTAGCCCTTTATTAAAGACTCGATTTAGATGGAATAAACCAAACTAACTAGAGATCTTCTTTGAGTATACATCGGTTTGCTTCAGAGATAGGAAAGTCTAATACAAAGAGTAAATAGGTGGGAGGATGAAAGCCTCATGTCATTTTTTATGATATATAATATATAAATAAATAAAGCTAAATAAACAAAATTATATTTCTATTTATACTAGTGGTTATGCCCATCAAAATGGCGGAGAAACGAATGACTACAATGTGTTTTGTTAAGAGAGATGAGAAAGAAAAGAGACTATTAAAATAAAGAAAATGAACGTTTGTTTTCGGTATTTAGTTTTTGTTCTTTTTAATTGTTTCTGGTCGCCCTGACCCTGGCATGTGCATATTAATTGTTACTGTCAAGATTCTGGTATTAAAACATAGCAAACAGGTGTGTTGACTTGACTTGTTATTAATAATAGCGTATTAAATTAACAATAATCTATCTAAAAGAAAAAAAAAACATAATACTAAACAATAAAAAGGTAAATAATAATAAAAGCGTAGCAAATAATATTTCAATACCATAAAAACTAAAGTGAGAACAATTTTTTCCGGTATTTAATTTTTGTTCTTGCTTATTGTATTAATAAAACAGTGTTGATAATGTTTCTTTCGGTATTTAGTTTTTGTTATTTTTAATTGTTTCTGGTCGAGCTGACCCTGGCATATGCATAAGGATAGTGGCCTCAAGGACTGGCGTAGTGTGTAAACATGCCGATACATTCCCATTAAGAATACACTGGCGGGCGAATGCATAAGGCACAGCTTCACAGCGTTCTGAGGTCCATTACACTGCCGAGAGGCCACTGGTCTCTGAGGGGAGGAAGCAATGGATGCTGCAATCCCGTCTCGAGAACCACCCTGTGCCTGGATGCATGTACCTATAGTAGGCCTATAGGATTTGTGCTACCGGGTGACAGTGCAGGTATACTGGCGATCTACCACGATAATGATCCTTAGGGGAACCGCGTGAACGATCGCAGGGCTGCGGAAACCTTCCCCGTTACACGGCACGTCACGCCTTCGGCGTGTCGTTGGGTGGCTCGAGCCCGGACAGTGATTGCTCTATCTCTAGACCTAAGTAAAAGTAGCCCCAGGTGCGACCACTAACACTGTCCAGGCATAGCCAGCTGAAAAGCGCTCATGACATCTGGCAAGTTCTACATGCTCCGATAACATCTGTAATTCTGTTTGGGTTAGTAATGTTATAGGCAATTTAAACCTTAAACGTAAAGCTAAGTTGAGGGTAATTATAAATTATATTGTTAAACCGAATTGAGCCATATGGCGTGTTTCTGTAGCCATTATATACTAAGGTATTGTGTGGCCAGCACAATGCACAGCTGCCTTTACTTTACCCCAACTAATATCAGGTACCCATCAGAGCTGGGTAGACTCAGAAACACCTGCCAGTCCTGGAAAAATATTCTAACCCTCACCGTGATTCGAACCCAGAACCTTCAGTATGCCAGCTGAATGCGCTGCTTCTTGGCAACCAAGTCCCTTTAAGTTAAGGGCAATAACCATTTATTAAACTCAAACATCTCCATGCAGTTATATGATCCATGTCGTATTTATATATAAACATATAAAGTTAGAATGATTCATTATATATTATTATTTCTGTTACAGCAAAATGATATTCTTAGTTTCTATGTACTCTGGAATATTACCATTTTGTTAACAATATACAAAGAAATACTTGATCAATACAATTAGGCCTATATCAATAGCATTTGTAGGACTTTTCTCAAACAGTTTATGATGCACTTATGTAACCATCATAATGATTTTGTTCTGATTAATTTAACTTTGGAGTTGGTGGCTTTTGTGTTAAAGTATTTTAATATGTATAGACATTTTTTTTAGGGAACAGCTTACTCAGCATAAATTACAACTTAGCCAAGTCCATGTTATTTTGTCAAAAGTACTAAATCATTATTTGAAATGACTTTTTTGTATCTCTTTAGCCCTTTATTAAAGACTCGATCTAGACAGAGTAAACTGTAATAACTAGAGAGCCTCTTAGAGTATACAGTGGTCTGTTTCAGAGATAGTTAAGTCTAATACATAGATGCGAGGAAGAAAACCTCATTTAATTTTTTATGATATATAATATATAAATAAATACAAAGTAATACACAAATTCATGTTTCTATTTATTGTTATATGTAAATATTCAATTTAACTCATAATAAAACTCATAATATATGAAATAGATAACTAATTAACCAATGCAAATTGGAAAGAAATAAACAAAACTATGTTATTTCAAATTTATAGCATTCAAAATATTTTTATAAAAGACATTTATAATTTTTACTGGAGCCACATTTAAATTAACAAAGAGCAGCTTGTTGTTCTTCAGAGCTACATTTGCTGACACCTGGTCAAATATTTTATTGCAATTGTTACGAATATCGGTCATAAATGAATGACGTAGTAAGGCATTGACCTCTTAACAAGTGCGTATCAGAGTCCAAGGCGACCAAGGTTTGACCTTTATGCCCTGAGGGCAGTTTAAATAAAATAATTCGTCCCACCCCGTGGAAATTGGAGAATAACTCTGAATCGCAGTATTCTATAGAGAAAGAGGTTAAAATGCGTATTAAGACCCTGTAGAATCTTCGATGATAGTTTTCTTTGTAAAGTCCCGACCTCCTTAAAGTTAGTTCAGTTCGGAAGTTTGTCGAGTGAAGTCGCTATATTAATACTTGTATATTTAATGTCATTTTGTTGATACTTATGTTGCCATCAGTTGATGAAGTTTATTGATCGTTTATATTGAGTCTACAATTTAAATAAAATTGTTTATTCAACAACTGGAGTTTTTTGATCTATCATTGTTGAGAAAGGTGTTGAAGATAATTATCACGAATATAACTACATTGCTGCATAGACCTGTCAGTCAAGGAACCCCTAGCTTGGGCTACAGATTAGCAGAATCTAGAGACTTCTAATAAAGATACAACTATATTCATTGAATCCGATTTAACGAGTCGTAATAATAGTCATCATAAAGAGTCCATAACACAATACTAAATCTCCTTTGGTGAAAGCAAAGAGCATTCTAATGAAATTCACTGGTTAAATTTTTAATTTGTTTATCATTTAAAAAAATTATATTTGTTTAAAACCAACACTATTTATAATAGGGGGCAAGTAAAGTATCATCATCATATATATTTGGTCAGGGCAATATCACAAGATGGCTTGTGAAGCAGTGTTCAAGAGTTTCCATGGCCATTACATACTAGGAGTTTGTGTGGCCTGCTTAATGTCCAGCCACCTATAATTAAGCGCTTAACTAATGCATACCTGGGTACCAGTCCGTATTTCGACGTATTCGTACGCTTTTGACAACCCCAGTAAGGTGATAAGGCCAATAAAAAAAACAGGCAGCGAAAATGAATATTTTTTTTTTAAAGAAATTATTATTTTTTTAATTTTTTTTTATGTCCAGCCAATATAAATTTTGGAAACTTTCACGCCAGCTAATCACCCTCAAGCTAAATTTGTAATTTCAAGTAGATCTTGTTGCACCAAAATTGGACTTTTTTGGACGTAACAAACTAAATTATCAACTTTTTTTAGTAATTAAGTGTAAATATTTTTATGTCATAATTTTGGTGCCTAAATCAAGCAAAAGTTATAAAAATCTGCGACAAGACAAAATCATCTGGTCAACAGTCTCCAAATACTCTTGCCAGCCAATGAAAATACTCTCAAGAAAAATTAAAGGTACTCAGGAATGTAAATGTCAGGATTAAAAAAAGCTGGGTAAACTCATGGAAACCCTTCATACTCTGAACAATCTTTAGCCTTCTCTAGGATTTAAATCCACAAAACAAGGGGGTGGTTTCCATACATTTTTTTAGTAACCTACTAAGGGCCTCAAAAGTTCTAGATCCGGCCCTGCTTACATATATTTGAACTTGAAACCGTACGAAAATTGTTCAGTGCTTATTATATTTGTATGGGGTACAGTGGCGGAGCGGCAGGGCTCGTTCGACTGGCGTTCCGAAGGTTCTGGATTTGAATCCTGGTGAACGCTAGGTTTTGTTTCTGGTACTGGAGAGTGTCCCTGAGTCTACCCAGCTCTGATGGGTACCTGACATTAGTTGGGAAAAAGTAAAGGTGGCGACTGGGCATTGTGCTGGACTCACATCTCCTAGTATGCCGTATCAACAGAAATTAAACTGGTGAACGCTGCTTTACCAGACCTATGATCAATTCGGTCCGAAGGGTAATTTACTTACTATCATACTTGCATATCTTGTACTCTTCCTTTGTATTGCTTTCTTACCAGGGAGGTCTTCAAGACACAATGCCTTATCTGCATTATATCAACACGTCTGGGACCAATAATCTGGCGTTGACTGGGACTTGTCTCAATGATGACAGACGACTCCATCCCCAAAGTGGAGCTCAGATAGATATCTTAATCAATGATAACGGATATGTGTGGAGGATAACAGTGACCTGAAGGATAGAGGTTTAAGACATAGAGACATACTTGTTTGCTCATAGAGGATTCTCTAATTGGTGCTGTCTAAAGAGCTAAACATATTGCTTTGCATTTATTTCGTAATTGTGGATTTATTGTTTCTTTATGATCAATAAAATATAATTGAAACAAAAATATTAATTAATAATGCGTATATGTTCTAAATGTAGGCATAATGTTTTATAAGTTAATGATTTTTTTTGCCCGTGTTGGCCTGTAACACGTATTATAACAATCAATATAGAATAGAAATGATGTGTTTGCCCTTAAGACATGTTAAACATGTATGTTTCTATAGAACAAATGAATTCACTTGTTTATATGTATGTTTCTATACAACAAATGCATTTACTTGTTTATATGTATGTTTCTATAGAACAAAAGCATTTACTTGTTTATATGTATGCTTATATAGAACAAATGCATTTACTTGTTTATATGTATGTTTCTATACAACAAATGCATTTACTTGTTTATATGTATAACCCTAACCCAATACCGCTTGGTTTACACCCTCCGTTAGGATGGCTAAATTAGCCCGACGTCAGGCAGAGAGACCCTGGAGACTGAGTGGCTTTGAGGTGGATAAACATGTTTAAGATAGCAAGGAACAAGCTTACAAATGTGATTAGACGTGCGAAAGCAAAGCAAGTTCAGTCTGCTCTGGAGGCTACGGGCACTGACTATCGAAAACTGTTTTCCATAGTGCAGAATCTTCTTGGAAAAAATGAATTAAGTCCAAATTTGCCTGACATGAGCAGCGAGCAGGCTGCGGAGGCTCTTAATGAATTTTTTAATGAAAAAGTCGAGAGGATTAGAAACAGCTTTGATAATCATACTACTCCACCAACTGTGGAGAAGTCATTTTCTGGAATTTCTTTGTCAAATTTCCTCCCAGTTTCCGAAAAGCAGTTGAGGCGTCTTATTTCTGTATCTAAACCTACATCCTCAATTGTTGACCCCATTCCAACGAAGATTGTGTTGGACTGCCTTGAAATTATGCTTCCAGTTTTAGTGCGTATCATAAATGGTAGCCTGGAGTCAGCCACAGTCCCACAAATGTTTAAGACTGCTGTCATCAAGCCTTTATTAAAGAAAAGGGGCTCGATCCTAGTGACTGCAAGAGTTTTCGGCCAGTATCTAACCTTCCCTATGTATCGAAGCTTCTTGAGAGGGTTGTCTCTCAGCAGCTTTTACAACATCTAACCACACATGGCCTGATTGATAAATTTCAATCTGCCTATCGTCCTGGGCATAGCTGTGAGACGGCAATATTACGTGTTATGAATGATGTTCTATGTAGTGCTGACCGTGGTGAGCTGACTATCTTAGTTCTGTTGGACCTCAGTTCTGCCTTTGATGTTATCAACCATGACTTACTTTTATCAAGACTTCAATACGAGATGGGCATCACTGATACTGCACTTCATTGGTTTACTTCCTACTTGGCAGACAGGACTCAGAGAGTTTCTATCAATCAGACCTTATCAAAAGCCACTTCTCTCATCTGTGGCGTATCTCAAGGTTCAGTTTTAGGGCCTATCCTTTTTGCTGTTTACACTAGCCAGCTAGGCAGAAAAATTGATAGCCAAGGATTATCTCACAAACTATATGCGGATGATACTCAGGTGTACAAAAGCTTCCATCCGGATCATAATGCTTGTGCTGCCGCTGTTAATGCAGTGGAAGAATGCTGTCTAGCGGTGAAAGCGTGGATGATTGCCAACAAACTCAAACTAAATGACGACAAGACTGAAGCAATTCTGTGCGGTTCAAACTTCAATCTTAGGAAAGTCGATATTCCATCTATTAAATAACTGATAACTTTTTGTCCAACACTGTCAGAGACCTGGGCTTTATCATTGACAGTAAATTAACAATGGGTACACACATCAGTACTGTGGTTAGGGCCTGCTCCTTCCATCTTCGTGCCCTGGGTCAGCTGCGACCTCTAATTAATAAGAAAACAGCCAATGCTTTTGCTGTTGCAACAATACAGTCAAGACTAGACTATTGTAACAGTTGCCTGTGGGGTTTATCCCAGAAACAACTTGATAGACTTCAGAAAGTTCAAAATACTGCAGCACGCATTGTGTCACGAGTAAAGAAGCATGACCATATCACTCCAATTATCAAAGAGCTCCACTGGCTCGCTGTGACGAAGCGCATCGATCATAAGATTATGTCCCTTACCTATGGATGCGTGGAAGGCACAACACCTGCATATCTCAAAGAGCTTATACCGAAGCATGTCCCGTTAAGGATGCTGCGATCTTCAACACAATCTCTCCTGGAAATTCCAGGTTTGGAAGGTCACAGAAAAAAGACTCTTGGTGTACGCTCGTTTGAATCTGTGGCGCCTTCACTGTGGAACGGCTTACCTGAGACACTGAAAAACTCTGTGTCAAAAAAAGCATTCAAGAAGAATTTGAAGACTTTTCTTTTCAACTAAGTTGATGAAGTACACATCCATCAGCAAAATACTTGTTTAAAACTATTTTAAAATGTTATTGTCGTTTAGTGCCTCCATCGGCCGAAACCTTGTTTAAAACTATTTTGAGTGTTATTGTCGTTTCGTTTTTGTGAGCGCGCTGAGCATGCTTGCATTAGCATGGAGTGAGGCGCGATATAAATGACCAATTATTATTAACGGGGTCTCCACAGTAATATGAAGAAGAAGACAGATGGAAAGATATTTGAGAGGCGATCTTGCGAATCCTTCAAGTGAAATGATTAAAGACATGCAGCCTGCCCCACCTCATATCCAGTCGGAAACAAATTTGGGGTTAATGGACTTTTTAATTTTAAGTGAATTTTTGTTTAGTGCTCAAATGTGTTTTCTTTTTACCTCCCTTGGTAAATTTGTCAAAAATTGATGGAAAGCCAGTATCATTTTAATAAAAAGAACTTAATGTTACTATTTGTTACCCTCCTAAACAATTTAGTTTTGTTCTCTCTATATGTCTGTTTTTATGATTAAAAGTGAGTGAGTATTAATTACTTATATTTAATTTAAGATATAGCTTAAACCTAAACGTATTAATATTATAGCACAGTTAACGTCTTTTGAATATTTTTGAGAATGGTTTAAAAAAGTCATACTTTAAAATATAAGGGGTCAATTTTGGTCTATTTACTTAAAGATGAGCACACTTAACATTTTTTATTACATAACTTATAAATTTTACATATTGTTGTTAATTATCAGAGAAAAAACAATTTTTAAACGTTTACGTCTTTTGAATATTTTTGGAAAATGGTTTTAAAAAGTCATACTTTGAAGTATAAGGGGCCAATTTTTTTCTATTTACTTAAAGATTAGCACACTTTACATTTTTTATTACACAACTGATAATAAATTTTACGTATTTTTAAAATTATAAGAGAAAAAACACTTTTTATAAATATTTTCATCTAGTTTCTTGTTAAGACGTCAGCCATAAAATTGCGTCATTCAAATTACAATATCTCCACTTCTTGATGAGCTACATAGATAAATTTGGTTTCAAAATTTAACATTTGATGCCTTCTATCTAATGGTCTTAGTTTTATTACAATAAATTGAGTTTGAATTTTTTGTGAGAGTGCTACTACATAGGGCTCTAATGGCTACACTGACATAAATTATGGAAATTTAGAGTTGGCTGGGCTACGCCATCTCCTTGTATGTTGAAGCCACAAGACATGGTTGTTAAGGTCCTATAATATAGTTCATACTTATGTCTTGAGTCGTTATCTATTATTCATTTGTTGCCGTTTGTATGTTAATTTATTCGTAGCGTGAATCTTCAAATCAATGACATCTACTCATTTACTTATAGAATAATTCATACATCAAATACTTATTAAATATAATCATAATGATAAGTACACATACTTAAATTATTGTCTTTATTTATACTTTACTTCAACTAATTAGGCTATTACAATAACATATAGGCTTCTTGTATATTACTCTCTGTATCTAACTCCCGTCACATCCGTTCTACACCACATTCGCATCTTTTCACACCAAATACTTTCACTGGATATTTCTCATTAAATTAATACTTCACAATGGTGAACACTGCTTTCATTAGTACAAGGGACCAATATCTTTTGATGAAAGGAAGAGGGTGAAGTCTATAGATAGACACAATAAGTTGTATTGTCAAAGACTATCATATGAGATATTATATGTTCTACTGTGCTTATTTCTACGCTCCTATGTTTGCCTAAATATTTCTGCTGTATACAACTTTCAATTATAATTTAAATTGTTCAAATAGAAAATCATAGTGATTAAATAAAACGAAGTGTACAATGCAAAAGGGTATCAGAAATTCCCTAAAAAAGTCATTCGAGTCATCAAATAGCAGAAATATTAAATCTAGCGGTCCATCTTATTGTGGACTTTTGTATTATCAAGTTCTCAAAACTTTATGTCAATGATTTTCTTTATTTATTATCCTTAAGTATGTTTATAATATTCTACATCCTTGTGTATGTATGTAATATTCTACATCCTTGTGTATGTTTGTAATATTCTACATCCTTGTGTATGTTTGTAATATTCAACATCCTTAAGTATGTTTGTAATATTCTACATCCTTGTGTATGTTTGTAATATTCTACATCCTTGTGTATGTTTGTAATATTCTACATCCTTGTGTATGTTTGTAATATTCTACATCCGTGTGTATGTTTGTAATATTTTACATCCTTGTGTATGTTTGTAATATTCTACATCCTTGTGTATGTTTGTAATATTCTACATCCTTGTGTATGTTTGTAATATTCTACATCCTTGTGTATGTTTGTAAAATTCTACATCCTTGTGTATGTTTGTAATATTCTACATTCTTGTGTATGTTTGTAATATTCTACATCCTTGTGTATGTTTGTAATATTCTACATCCTTGTGTATGTTTGTAATATTTTACATCCTTAAGTATGTTTGTAATATTCTACATCCTTGTGTATGTTTGTAATATTTTACATCCTTGTGTATGTTTGTAATATTTTACATCCTTTAGTATGTTTGTAATATTCTACATCCTTGTTTATGTTTGTAATATTTTACATCCTTGTGTATGTTTGTAATATTCTACATCCTTGTGTATGTTTGTAATATTCTACATCCTTAAGTATGTTTGTAATATTTTACATCCTTGTGTATGTTTGTAATATTCTACATCCTTGTGTATGTTTGTAATATTTTACATCCTTAAGTATGTTTGTAATATTCTACATCCTTGTGTATGTTTGTAATATTTTACATCCTTGTGTATGTTTGTAATATTCTACATCCTTGTGTATGTTTGTAATATTTTACATCCTTAAGTATGTTTGTAATATTCTACATCCTTGTGTATGTATGTAATATTCTACATCCTTGTGTATGTTTGTAATATTTTACATCCTTGTGTATGTTTGTAATATTCTACATCCTTGTGTATGTTTGTAATATTTTACATCCTTGTGTATGTTTGTAGTATTCTACATCCTTGTGCATGTTTGTAATTTCCTACAATCTTATGTATGTTTATATTTTAAACGGGTAATTTTCTAAACAGTAATTATATTTTAAACGGTAATTATATTCTAACAGTAATTATATTTTAAACGGTAGTGATATTCTAAACAGTTATTATATATCAAACGGTAATTATATTTTAAAGAGTAGTTATATTTTAAACGGTAGTTATATTCTAAACAGTAATTATATTTAAAACGGTAGTGATATTCTAAACAGTAATTATATTTTAAACGATAGTTATATTTTAAACAATAATTATATTTTAAACGGTATTGATATTCTAAACAGTAATTATATTTTAAACGTTAGTTATATTCTAAACAGTAATTATATTTTAAACAATAGTTATATTCTAAACAGTAATTATATTTTAAACGGTAGTTATAATCTAAACAGTAATTAGATTTTAAACGGTAGTTATATTCTAAACAGTAATTATATTTTAAACGGTAGTGATATTCTAAACAGTAATTAGATTTTAAACGGTAGTGATATTCTAAACAGTAATTAGATTTTAAACGGTAGTTATATTCTAAACAGTAATTATATTTTAAACGGTAGTGATATTCTAAACAGTAATTAGATTTTAAACGGTAGTTTTAGTTATATTCTAATTTAGTATTTTCTGTACACAGCATTAGTCTACACAACAAAGGTCATTTAGTAAGGGGAAGGGGGAGAGGGAAAGCGGAGGAAGGGGTAAAGCGGAAGGGGGGGAAGGTGCGCGAGAGAGGGGGAGGGAAAGCGGGCGAGAGAGGGGGGAGGGCAAGCGGGCGAGAGAGGGGGAGGGCAAGCGGGCGTGGGGAAAAGTGTACGCGTGAGTGGTGGGCAGAAGGTGGGGGTGGCGCATTTTGAATTATTAACGACACATATTTAGATCTAATTAATATTCATGTCTTTTAATTTGTGGAGGTATGTGACCAATTAATGTCACCAATTTTCTGTTTGTAAGAAAGTAATTCTATTAAATTCAATGTGTGTGATATCACCCAGTCTTCTGTCTTATCGTTTGTTTTTAATTATTTTATTCTTACGCAATGATAACATACATCTGTGCATACGTAAACATTTGGTTGAGAATATCCCATTCCTTTAGCCCACGTGCTCAAAATTTTTGAAATCCAACAGCCCCCTCTGCGTACAACTTATATGGCTTGCCCCTGCGTACAACTTATATTGCTTGCCCCAAAGAAACAACTATAGTATTTAACAGAGATGATAATTTAATTCAAAAACATTGGTATTGTATTCGCCCCTTAGAGAACCGCTTGTGCTTCTGTGAAGCAGATAAAACCCAAACCAGAATTTAAACAAATTGACGCATCCCTTGTCTCCCGAGACAGAAAGAGTCATATAATATATAGAGAAGTATTGTTAGCTAGCTTAGAACTCTACGTACGCAAGTTTGAAGCTTTGCTGGCGTGTGAATGTAGGGAAAGAAAGCGATTGCTTGTGTTTAGCGACAGTAGTATTTGTTATTGGAAAAAATAGTTGTGAATAAGGCCTATTCAAATTATGGTATGCGTGATTTCTCCCATCTTCTGGAACGAAAGGAAAAAAACAATGCAATGTATGCTTGGTAAAAAAAAATTGACTCAGTTGAGTGCCTTCTTCCCGAGTGGACGGTTTATTGTCCAGTTAAAAAAAAATCGTGTCCATTTTCTCACATGAGGCAGTCGATAAAGTAAAACAATAAAAACTGGATTGATATCTCTGACAGTTTGTTTTCTTCCTTATATTGAAGTTTTGTTTTCTTCCTTATATTGAAGTTTTGTTTTCTTCCTTATATTGAAGTTTTGTTTTCTTCCTTATATTGAAGTTTTGTTTTCTTCCTTATATTGAAGTTTTGTTTTCTTCCTTATATTGAAGTTTTGTTTTCTTCCTTATATTGAAGTTTTGTTTTCTTCCTTATATTGAAGTTTTGTTTTCTTCCTTATATTGAAGTTTTGTTTTCTTCCTTATATTGAAGTTTTGTTTTCTTCCTTATATTGAAGTTGTTTTCTTCCTTATATTGAAGTTTTGTTTTCTTCCTTATATTGAAGTTTTGTTTTCTTCCTTATATTGAAGTTTTGTTTTCTTCCTTATATTGAAGTTTTGTTTTCTTCCTTATATTGAAGTTTTGTTTTCTTCCTTATATTGAAGTTTTGTTTTCTTCCTTATATTGAAGTTTAGTTTTCTTCCTTATATTGAAGTTGTTTTCTCCCTTATATTGAAGTTTTGTTTTCTTCCTTATATTGAAGTTTAGTTTTCTTCCTTATATTGAAGTTGTTTTCTCCCTTATATTGAAGTTTTGTTTTCTTCCTTATATTGAAGTTTTATTTTCTTCCTTATAAGCTTATTGAAGTAAAGTTACCCTAAATAAGTATAATCGCCCACTGCGAGAACCTTCCAAAAAAAGCAATTCAACGGCAAGATAAAAATCAAAGTACCGGTAGGTCTTTGGTATGAAAAAAATACCATGACACTGAAATACATTTTATGACACACACCGTCAAATCAATTTTAAGAAAGGAAGTTTTGCTTTACAGAACTAGTCATTGCTTTACAGAATTAGTCATAGCTTTACAGAATTAGTCATTGCTTTACAGAATTAGTCATTGCTTTACATAATTAGTCATTGCTTTACATAATTAGTCATTGCTTTACAGAATTAGTCATTGCTTTACATAATTAGTCATTGCTTTACAAAATTAGTCATCGCTTTACAGAATTAGTCATTGCTTTACAGAATTAGTCATTGCTTTACAGAATTAGTCATTGCTTTACATAATTAGTCATTTACGTTTTTTTTTAGGAACGTTTTGTAGGGGAAGAACCAACACTAGAATAAATCATTTAATAAAACAACATCCTTACATGACACAACTTTTGTTTGATATAACATTGACATAGTTATAGTTTTCAAAGTGAGTATTTAATCTCAAACACCCACTAATTGTAAATAAACGTAATGAGTCAGTCTGGAAAAGCTTTTTTTTTAACTTCCTCGTTTAAGTTGTTTAAATGTCTATTGTCACAATTTCCTCAGTCGACAAATGAGTGTAACAATTCATTCAAAGCAAAAAACAACAACACAGCAACATTGAAATGATAAAATGTACAACGTTTAAATGTGCTGATTTATTTCAAGGAATGTTTAGATCTATATGCATGTATTATGTGTGTAATTGTAAGTTTTTTTTCATTCTTAGATAAATATTTGATGTTGTTTATGTAACATGTTATACCTAACCGCTACTATTATCGACTGAATGCTTACAAAATATCTGACATAGGCTTACTTATAAAATGTAAGTTTTATATGTATCGGTAATATAAAACTAAAACGTTAGTCAGTAACAAAAACAAAATGCTCACCTATTTTTTTATTTGAAATATCATTTTAAGTGTCGTTTTCTTTGTCTATCAGATCTTAAGCTCACGTGTCAGCTGCCCTCCCCCCACCCACTCTCTAGTTCAATTCATTCAGCTTTAACATAACAGTCGTCGTGTCCATTGGTCTTAGACATGTGGGGATAGGGTAATACAGAGGCAGAAACTGTTATACTTGTAGTGACGTGGTAATACAGAGGCAAAGCCAGTTACACTTGTGATGACGTGGTAATACAGAGGCAAAGCCAGTTACACTTGTGATGACTTGGTAATACAGAGGAAAAGCCAGTTACACTTGTGATGACGTGGTAATACAGAGGCAAAGTCAGTTACACTTGTGGTGACGTGGTAATACAGAGGCAAAGTCAGTTACACTTGTGGTGACGGGGTAATACAGAGGCAAAGTCAGTTACACTTGTGGTGACGTGGTAATACAGAGGCAAAGTCAGTTACACTTGTGGTGACGGGGTAATACAGAGGCAAAGTCAGTTACACTTGTGGTGACGTGGTAATACAGAGGCAAAGTCAGTTACACTTGTGGTGACGGGGTAATACAGAGGCAAAGTCAGTTACACTTGTGGTGACGTGGTAATACAGAGGCAAAGTCAGTTACACTTGTGGTGACGTGGTAATACAATAGGCAAAGTCAGTTACACTTGTGGTGACGTGGCAATACAGAGGCAAAGTCAGTTACACTTGTGGTGACGTGGTAATACAGAGGCAAAGTCAGTTACACTTGTGGTGACGTGGTAATACAGAGGCAAAGTCAGTTACACTTGTGGTGACGTGGTAATACAGAGGCAAAGCCAGTTACACTTGTAGTGACAGGGCAATACCGAAGCAAAGCCATTTACACTAATGGTGACGTGGCAATACAGAAGCAAAGTCAGTTACACTTGTAGTGACGTAGTAATACAGAAGCATAGCCAGTTACACTTGTGGTGACGTGGTAATACAGAGGCAAAGTCAGTTACACTTGTGATGACGTGGTAATACAGAGACAAAGTCAGTTACACTTGTGATGACGTGGTAATACAGAGGCAAAGCCAGTTACACTTGTGATGACGTGGTAATACAGAGGCAAAGTCAGTTACACTTGTGGTGACGTGGTAATACAGAGGCAAAGTCAGTTACACTTGTGATGACGTGGTAATACAGAGGCAAAGTCAGATACACTTGTGGTGACGTGGTAATACAGAGGCAAAGTCAGTTACACTTGTGGTGACGTGGTAATACAGAGGCAAAGTCAGTTACACTTGTGGTGACGTGGTAATACAGAGGCAAAGTCAGTTACACTTGTGGTGACGTGGTAATACAGAGGCAAAGTCAGTTACACTTGTAGTGACGTGGTAATACAGAAGCAAAGCCAGTTACACTTGTGGTGACGTGGTAATACAGAGGCAAAGTCAGTTACACTTGTGGTGACGTGGTAATACAGAAGCAAAGCCAGTTACACTTGTGGTGACGTGGTAATACAGAGGCAAAGTCAGTTACACTTGTGGTGACGTGGTAATACAGAGGCAAAGTCAGTTACACTTGTGGTGACGTGGTAATACAGAGGCAAAGTCAGTTACACTTGTAGTGACGTGGTAATACAGAAGCAAAGCCAGTTACACTTGTGGTGACGTGGTAATACAGAGGCAAAGTCAGTTACACGTGTGGTGACGTGGTAATACAGAGGCAAAGTCAGTTACACTTGTGGTGACGTGGTAATACAGAGGCAAAGTCAGTTACACTTGTAGTGACGTGGTAATACAGAAGCAAAGCCAGTTACACTTGTGGTGACGTGGTAATACAGAGGCAAAGTCAGTTACACGTGTGGTGACGTGGTAATACAGAGAGGCAAAGTCAGTTACACTTGTGGTGACGTGGTAATACAGAGAGGCAAAGTCAGTTACACTTGTGGTGACGTGGTAATACAGAGGCAAAGTCAGTTACACTTGTGGTGACGTGGTAATACAGAGGCAAAGTCAGTTACACTTGTGGTGACGTGGTAATTCAGAGGCAAAGTCAGTTACACGTGTGGTGACGTGGTAATACAGAGAGGCAAAGTCAGTTACACTTGTGGTGACGTGGTAATACAGAAGCAAAGCCAGTTCTGGAGTGCAATGCCTAAATGGATTCCATGTTTTCTTGGTATGATAGAAAAGCAAAGGACAACCACTCTTTCCCCTGATAGCACTAAGAAAGGACTTTACTTCAAATTGATTTAATATTTGCATTGTTTGTTTTAGGGAAACAATTATTTCTTAGTTTTTGTTAATTGTCGTTTAGTTTATTTAAAACTGTTTATTTTACAAGAAATACATTTTCAGCTGAACAAAAAGTGAATATTTATTGTCTACAGTTTACACGCACAATTTTTCAGACGTTACGTGTTTCGATCTGATGGGGTTTGAAATGGCCATGAAGATAATAGCACACGGCCACCTTCTTGCCTCATTCTCTAGACATCGTACCAAACAACTGCTGATCGATCGAGGAAAACTAATCTCCACAAGTAAAACAAGAAACAAGACATGAAATAAACAGTATCATAGAATCGTATTTATAACGAAACAAAGATGTACTTAAAGACCAAGTGAAGAGGTTTTTCTCAAAGGAACGAGATTTGGAATAGCCTCATACGGCAGTGACGTATCACAAGGGAAATAAATAAATAAAAATAGACGCTATAAATCTATATTTAACCATTTTGTTAAAAATAAGAACCGGGAAAAGATTCAAAACATGTGGCAATAGATTCAAAACACGTGACAATATTCATTTTTCCTAGTCGGAATCCTTTATGTTACGTCACTTTCCTATATTGCCGGAAATAAAAACATCTCCAATGGCTACGAGATTTGGAGTAATCATCCGAAAAACACACACATTTAAGTGCAAATATTGAACAAATTACTTAAAATGTATCTTTGATATTTTGTATAAATGTTTTTTTTAACATTCAGATACTGAATACACTATTTACTATCAAAATCAAATGTTAACTCAATTTTGATAAAAAGCTCTTCACTTGGTCTTTAAAATTATCTTTAGTTCCTTTAAATTATTAATATTAGTTTGTAGCCTATATTTTAATGTGTATTGACGCCAATGTTGTTAGTTTTAATGTTACTTTTCCTATGTCAAACATGTAATTTGATTATTTAATATATGTTTTGTAAGATGTAAAATGGACATTTGGTAAGTTGAATTTGTTTTTATTTGTATTTTACTCAGCATGCAAAAAAAAATGCTTATCGCTAGATGGCTTCAATACACTTTTTTTTTACTGCATCTAATATCAACATTGTATAATATTTTGTATCGCCTTGTTTAATGTCTGTCTCAACTGTCTCAAACATTAATTCACTGTTTTCGCTTTTTTAATATAAAGCTTACATAGTTTGACATTTTACATTTTTGCTTTACATTAACCACACTATCGGGTGTCATTTTTCAGCTTCAGGTACCTACATCCAGAGCTAAGGTCTTAAAGCTGCAAACAATTGAGGCAAACTATTTTTGGCATAATGTTCTTACAGAACAAAACGTATAGAAATAATATCCTTCAAAAGGTTATATAGGTTAAATACATTTATTTAACAACACTAACATAATAAGTCATACATTGTTAGAACTTTAAGATATCGTATTTTTTTTAAAATAATAGATATAAACGTTGTTATTGTTTCAAGGTTTAAAAGACTCAACCACTATTGCTTAAAGTCCATATTATATGTGTAACAAATATTGATTTCTATAATGTGTAATATCTGCTTAATATAATCGGTACAATGTTTCTATTTTGGCTCAATTTTCTACACAATGTGGCCAAAGGTTATAATATGTGTGCGATAAACTTCATAATATAGGGCACATAACGTTATATTTTGTAATCTATCGCTCTTATCTCTGAGACGTCATTTGACAACACTAATGTTTCTATGTCATTCGGGTTGTTAACATCCTAGGTATACTGAGAGGTCAAGATTCAAAAACAAGACGAAGTATTTATGATTATTTACATTATTGTTATATGTCTAGAATCAACCACAAGGCCAAGAACTAATGATTGTTTACATTTATTGTTATAGGACTAGATTCAACGACATGACCAAGTATAAATGATTGGGTTTAGTTACATTATTATTATAGGTCACGATTCAACGACATGGCCAATTATTTATGCTTGTTTACATAGTTGTTATATGTCTAGATTCAACGTCAAGTCCATGTAAACAATGTGTGCTTACTCCACTAATATGTACGAACATTTAAACATTCTTACGCTATCTTATTTTAAGTTTTAAAATATAATTTAAAATTCTATGTACATGACTTGATTCAACATCAATGAATTATTTATAAAAACATGTTTGGATAGTATGAATACTTTCTATAGTATACAGTTAGGCTACATGGACATTTTTTCTCACATCATCTTATTTAGACATCACATTGACCTCAATTTAACATATGTATGTTATATTTTACCTAATATTCATAATACAATTAAACATTGAAATATTTTACTGCATCAGTTTTATAGCTTTACAAGCCGTTATGTGCCCGGTCCTCCGAACCGGCTAAAAGTTATGTTTACATACACTCTAACTACTCAGGCAGTTATAATGAGATTGCCCGCATGACCTACGACACGAATTTAAACGTGAGGTAATTTTTTATTTGTCCGCTACAACATGAATTACCCGTTAAAATCATTACTCATCACCCATTATAACAATTACAAAATTGCCCGCTATAAATTACGACGCAAATTAAAACATGAATATATTTTGTTCTATTCATTGATAAAGAACATTCGACAGTACTTTTATTTTTTTTTTAATGATTGTTTGATATATTTTTTTACGACAAACATTAAGTCGCAGACCTATGTTGTGTTGTTTTTGTTTATTTGCTATTTATTTATTTATTGTTGCTTTGGAAGCAAACTTAGAATTAAATTTTCTATTCAACATGTAAAACAATAACAAATGAAACCTATATGAAATAATGTTCATAAAACGTATACGACACGAATTAAAACTTTAAAAAGTTAGTTCCGGCAATTCGAACATTGCCCGGCAAATTAAACATTGCCCGCTAATATAAACATTGCCCGGTAATTTAAACATTGCCCGGTAATTTAAACATTGCCCGGTAATTTAAACATTGCCCGGTAATTTAAACATTGCCCGGTAATTTAAACATTACCCGGTAATTTAAACATTGCCCGGTATTATAAACATTGCCCGGTAATTTAAACATTGCCCGGTAATTTAAACATTGCCCGGTAATTTAAACATTGCCCGGTAATTTAAACATTGCCCGGTAATTTAAACATTGCCCGGTATTATAAACATTGCCCGGTAATTTAAACATTGCCCGGTAATTTAAACAATGGCCGTTACCAAGGCGATAAGCCTAAAGGTGCCCAGTTCTCGGAACTGGATAAAATAACCCATGGAGTTATAAACAATAGTCTTCCATTTAAATATTGCATTCTACAAATTACGACGCAAATTAAAACAACTTCTTAAACGCATAAATACGCAAAATTTGATGACGCCATATAATTATAAGCTTAAATATAGAGTGTAACCAGGACCACTGCGTTTAAATAAGCTTAGTAAGGCGTCGGTATTACTTCCCGAAACAGAAAAAAAAATGCTAAATCTATTTGCTTTGTCCTATGTTTGTAAAGTTTTAAATTATTAATTAGCTTTAAGTCATGTATTCACAGTGTAAAGTATTAAAGTAGTGATAGATTAAGAAAATCAACTACAGTATTGGTAGTGTAAAGAATTTATGTTGTTTACGGCACGTAGACAATTTAAACATGAAGAAAATTTGTTCCCGTCATTGAGTTGAGATAATAAAATCCATGCACATAGTTTGATGACGTCAATTTAAACATGAATGAAAAATGTCCCTTCATTGCTATAAAATCCATGCGCAAAGATTGATGACGTCATAAAAATAATCTCAGCGCATCCTTTTTTTTTCTAACTTTGTGACGAAAAACTATAAAAAGTTGGAACGGCAAATTCAACATGAACCCAAAATATGTCGTTTTATTCGCGTTTTTGACCAAACTGACCACTGCGGTCATTTAAATTTTTTTAAAACCTTGACAGTGTTCACCGCCGTAACGCAAAGAATATTTGTAGCAAATTTCACGTTTTTATGTCCAGTATTTAAAAAGATTATGCGGTATGTACATACCCAGCCAGCCAGCCAGCCAGCCACATACATACATATTCCTTTTGAGATTTATATATATACAAGCCGTTATGTGCCCGGTCCTCCGAACCGGCTAAAAGTTTTGTTTACATACACTCTAACTACTCAGGCAGTTATAATGAGATTGCCCGCATGACCTACGACACGAATTTAAACGTGAGGTAATTTTTTATTTGCCCGCTACAACATGAATTACCCGTTAAAATCATTACTCATCACCCATTATAACAATTACAAAATTGCCCGCTATAAATTACGACGCAAATTAAAACATGAATATATTTTGTTCTATTCATTGATTAAGAACATTCGACACTACTTTTTTTTTTTTTAATGATTGTTTGATATATTTTTTTTACGACAAACATTAAGTCGCAGACCTATGTTGTGTTGTTTTTGTTTTTTTGCTATTTATTTATTTATTGTTGCTTTGGAAGCAAACTTAGAATTAATTTTTCTATTCAACATGTAAAACAATAACAAATGAAACCCTTATGAAATAATGTTTATAAAACGTATACGACACGAATTAAAACTTTAAAAATTTAGTTCCGGCAATTTGAACATTGCCCGGCAAATTAAACATTGCCCGGTAATTTAAACATTGCCTGGTAATTTAAACATTGCCCGGTATTATAAACATTGCCCGGTATTATAAACATTGCCCGGTATTATAAACATTGCCCGGTAATTTAAACATTGCCCGGTATTATAAACATTGCCCGGTATTATAAAAATTGCCCGGTAATTTAAACATTGCTCGGTAATTTAAACATTGCCCGGTATTATAATTATTGCCCGGTATTATAAACATTGCCCGGTAATTTAAACATTGCCCGGTAATTTAAACATTGCCCGGTATTATAAACATTGCCCAGTATTATAAACATTGCCCGGTAATTTAAACATTGCCCGGTAATTTAAACATTGTCCGGTATTATAAACATTGCCCGGTAATTTAAACATTGCCCGGTAATTTAAACATTGCCTGGTATTATAAACATTGCCCGGTAATTTAAACATTGCCCGGTAATTAAAACAATGGCCGTTACCAAGGCGATAAGCCTAAAGGTGCCCAGTTCTCGGAACTGGATAAAATAACCCATGGAGTTATAAGCAATTGTCTTAAGCGGGGATAAAGTATTTTCCGGTAACTTAATTTTTTTACTTAAACCATTTAAATATTGCATTCTACAAATTACGACGCAAATTAAAACAAAATTTTGTTCCCTTCTTAAACGCATAAATACGCAAAATTTGATGACGCCATATAATTATAAGCTTAAATATAGAGTGTAACCAGGACCACTGCGTTTAAATAAGCTTAGTAAGGCGTCGGTATTACTTCCCGAAACAGAAAAAAAAATGCTAAATCTATTTGCTTTGTCCTATGTTTGTAAAGTTTTAAATTATTAATTAGCTTTAAGTCATGTATTCACAGTGTGCAGCATTAAAGTAGTGATAGATTAAGAAAATCAACTACAGTATTGGTAGTGTAAAGAATTTATGTTGTTTACGGCACGTAGACAATTTAAACATGAAGAAAATTTGTTCCCGTCATTGAGTTGAGATAATAAAATCCATGCACATAGTTTGATGACGTCAATTTAAACATGAATGAATGTCCCTTCATTGCTATAAAATCCATGCGCAAAGATTGATGACGTCATAAAAATAATCTCAGCGCATCCTTTTTTTTCTAACTTTCTGACGAAAAACTATAAAAAGTTGTACTGGCAAAGACAATGTGAATCAAAAGTTGTGTTTTTTTCGCGTTTTTTGACCAAACTGACCACTGCGGTCATTTTAATTTTTTTTAAACCTTGACAGTGTTCACCGCCGTAACGCAAAGAATATTTGTAGCAAATTTCACGTTTTTATGTCCAGTATTTAAAAAGATTATGCGGTATGTACATACCCAGCCAGCCAGCCAGCCAGCCACATATTCCTTTTGAGATTTATATATATACAAGCCGTTATGTGCCCGGTCCTCCGAACCGGCTAAAAGTTATGTTTACATACACTCTAACTACTCAGGCAGTTATAATGAGATTGCCCGCATGACCTACGACACGAATTTAAACGTGAGGTAATTTTTTATTTGCCCGCTACAACATGAATTACCCGTTAAAATCATTACTCATCACCCATTATAACAATTACAAAATTGCCCGCTATAAATTACGACGCAAATTAAAACATGAATATATTTTGTTCTATTCATTGATTAAGAACATTCGACAGTACTTTTTTTTTTTTTAATGATTGTTTGATATATTGTTTTTACGACAAACATTAAGTCGCAGACCTATGTTGTGTTGTTTTTGTTTATTTGCTATTTATTTATTTATTGTTGCTTTGGAAGCAAACTTAGAATTAAATTTTCTATTCAACATGTAAAACAATAACAAATGAAACCCTTATGAAATAATGTTTATAAAACGTATACGACACGAATTAAAACTTTAAAAATTTAGTTCCGGCAATTTGAACATTGCCCGGCAAATTAAACATTGCCCGGTAATTTAAACATTGCCCGGTAATTTAAACATTGCCCGGTATTATAAACATTGCCCGGTATTATAAACATTGCCCGGTAATTTAAACATTGCCCGGTATTATAAACATTGCCCGGTAATTTAAACATTGCCCGGTATTATAAACATTGCCCGGTATTATAAACATTGCCCGGTAATTTAAACATTGCCCGGTAATTTAAACATTGCCCGGTATTATAATCATTGCCCGGTATTATAAACATTGCCCGATAATTTAAACATTGCCCGGTAATTTAAACAATGGCAGTTACCTAGGCGATAAGCCTAAAGGTGCCCAGTTCTCGGAACTGGATAAAATAACCCATGGAGTTATAAACAATAGTCTTAAGCGGGGATAAAGTATTTTCCGGTAACTTATACCATTTAAATATTGCATTCCACAAATAACGACGCAAATTAAAACAAAATTGTGTTCCCTTCTTAAACGCATAAATACGCAAAATTTGATGACGCCATATAATTATAAGCTTAAATATAGAGTGTAACCAGGACCACTGCGTTTAAATAAGCTTAGTAAGGCGTCGGTATTAGCCTACTTCCCGAAACAGAAAAAAAAATGCTAAATCTATTTGCTTTGTCCTATGTTTGTAAAGTTTTAAATTATTAATTAGCTTTAAGTCATGTATTCACAGTGTAAAGTATTAAAGTAGTGATAGATTAAGAAAATCAACTACAGTATTGGTAGTGTAAAGAATTTATGTTTACGGCACGTAGACAATTTAAACATGAAGAAAATTTGTTCCCGTCATTGAGTTGAGATAATAAAATCCATGCACATAGTTTGATGACGTCAATTTAAACATGAATAAAAAATGTCCCTTCATTGCTAAAAAATCCATGCGCAAACTTTGATGACGTCATAAAAATAATCTCAGCGCATCCTTTTTTTTCTAACTTTGTGACGAAAAACTATAAAAAGTTGTACTGGCAAAGACAATGTGAATCAAAAGATGTGTTTTATTCGCGTTTTTTGACCAAACTGACCACTGCGGTCATTTTAATTTTTTTAAAACCTTGACAGTGTTCACCGCCGTAACGCAAAGAATATTTGTAGCAAATTTCACGTTTTTATGTCCAGTATTTAAAAAGATTATGCGGTATGTACATACCCAGCCAGCCAGCCAGCCAGCCAGCCAGCCACATATTCCTTTTGAGATTTATATATATACAAGCCGTTATGTGCCCGGTCCTCCGAACCGGCTAAAAGTTATGTTTACATACACTCTAACTACTCAGGCAGTTATAATGAGATTGCCCGCATGACCTTCGACACGAATTTAAACGTGGGGTAATTTTTTATTTGCCCGCTACAACATGAATTACCCGTTAAAATCATTACTCATCACCCATTATAACAATTACAAAATTGCCCGTTGTAAATTACGACGCAAATTAAAACATGAATATATTTTGTTCTATACATTGATTAAGAACATTCGACAGTACTTTTTTTTTTTTTAATGATTGTTTGATATATTTTTTTTACGACAAACATTAAGTCGCAGACCTATGTTGTGTTGCTTTTGTTTATTTGCTATTTATTTATTTATTGTTGCTTTGGAAGCAAACTTGGAATTAAATTTTCTATTCAACATGTAAAACAATAACAAATGAAACCCTTATGAAATAATGTTTATATAACGTATACGACACGAATTAAAACTTTACAAATTTAGTTCCGGCAATTTGAACATTGCCCGGCAAATTAAACATTGCCCGGTAATTTAAACATTGCCCGGTAATTTAAACATTGCCCAGTATTATAAACATTGCCCGGTATTATAAACATTGCCCGGTAATTTAAACATTGCCCGGTAATTTAAACATTGCCCGGTAATTTAAACATTGCCCGGTATTATAAACATTGCCCGGTATTATAAACATTGCCCAGTAATTTAAACATTGCCCGGTAATTTAAACATTGCCCGGTATTATAAACATTGCCCGGTATTATAAACATTGCCCAGTAATTTAAACATTGCCCGGTAATTTAAACATTGCCCGGTATTATAAACATTGCCCGGTATTATAAACATTGCCCGGTAATTTAAACATTGCCCGGTAATTTAAACAATGGCCGTTACCTAGGCGATAAGCCTAAAGGTGCCCAGTTCTCGGAACTGGATAAAATAACCCATGGAGTTATAAACAATAGTCTTAAGCGGGGATAAAGTATTTTCCGGTAATTTTTACCATTTAAATATTGCATTCCACAAATAACGACGCAAATTAAAACAAAATTTTGTTCCCTTCTTAAACGCATAAATACGCAAAATTTGATGACGCCATATAATTATAAGCTTAAATATAGAGTGTAACCAGGACCACTGCGTTTAAATAAGCTTAGTAAGGCGTCGGTATTACTTTCGGAAACAGAAAAAAAAAGCTAAATCTATTTGCTTTGTCCTATGTTTGTAAAGTTTTAAATTATTAATTAGCTTTAAGTCATGTATTCACAGTGTAAAGTATTAAAGTAGTGATAGATTAAGAAAATCAACTACAGTATTGGTAGTGTAAAGAATTTATGTTGTTTACGGCACGTAGACAATTTAAACATGAAGAAAATTTGTTCCCGTCATTGAGTTGAGATAATAAAATCCATGCACATAGTTTGATGACGTCAATTTAAACATGAATGAAAAATGTCCCTTCATTGCTATAAAATCCATGCGCAAAGATTGATGACGTCATAAAAATAATCTCAGCGCATCCTTTTTTTTCTAACTTTGTGACGAAAAACTATAAAAAGTTGGAACGGCAAATTCAACATGAACCCAAAATATGTCGTTTTATTCGCGTTTTTTGACCAAACTGACCACTGCGGTCATTTTAATTTTTTTTAAACCTTGACAGTGTTCACCGCCGTAACGCAAAGAATATTTGTAGCAAATTTCACGTTTTTATGTCCAGTATTTAAAAAGATTATGCGGTATGTACATAGCCAGCCAGCCAGCCACATACATACATATTCCTTTTGAGATATGATATGATATGATGGACCGACGTAGAATTCTGCCAGATTCTTACTTTCACATTTACCAATATATATTTTTTAACCCAACATAAATATATATATATATATTATATAGATGTCTATATTGATTATGTACCATTTTGTTTCTAGAGGATGTCGCAAGTGATTTACTTGGAGTTGTAATAATTATTGTATCAGTTCCCTTGATTCTGGTCATTATCGCATCCTTTGTAGGCCTACTGGCATATTGCCTATATAAAAGGTAATTTTTTAGATCATTGATTAATGAAACTGTCAAATTACTATGTTTAAAAACTATTATTATTTAATTCCCAAGTTCATAAAAACAACAACAACGTATATTGAACGTTTATTTTAGATAAATGTACTTAATAATGTGAAAAGTATAATTAATTTAGAATTTTATTATATAATGGGTATGCGTTTGGCGTTAAAATATTTTATATTGTTAATGATGTATTAGCATGTCCAGATATAATTTTCATATTGTATTTAGAATCGTATCGATAATTAAATTTTGTTTTTTGTATTTATATTTATTTATTGCTTAGAGAATATTTGTGTACGCATAGTATCGATAATATATTTAATTAGAGTTCTTTATTAAGTCCTAGAGATTATTTGCGTACACCAAATATGTGGTCTCGTAGTCTCCACACATTTTCAATACGCATTTTACAAATTCTCCTTAACACTTTTTACACTAAAACCTATATAAGGAGCACTTAGGTGCAATGTTGTGCTACTTATTGATATTATCGACCAGTTTTTAGTTTTTTTTTATGTACTTAGTGTGAATAAGAAAAAGCATTAAATTCTTCTTTAAAGGTTTACCTAGTGGCTTGAGTGTATTATTTCATAGTAAAGCAGACGTTTAGACGGACGACAGAAGAAATGGGCAATGACAATAAAAACAAAAGTTGCATTTGCACATTATGAGATTAGGCTTAGTACGTATTGCTCTATTGCAGAAAGAAGAGATTGACTCTCAATGTGTATGACTATGCAGTCAGTCGTCGAGATATGCATATATATAATGGTAAGTTGCTTTACAAAGAAATAAAAACTAAAAAGTTTAAAGAACAATTTTGTTTTCAGTTTTAGTTCGTTGATTAATCACGCAAATTAATTAAAAATTAATGATAATCAAGAAATAGAAAACTTTTATTTACTGGTGTTTTTAATTCGTTGTTGTTGTTTTCTTTATCAGACGCAATCGTACAAAATACACCTGGTCAGGACTATGTTAATATTTAAGATGTACATTAATCTCACTACATAAACTGTGATGTACATCAATCTCACTACATAAACTGTTGAAGTCACTTTCGAAGTTTTGTCTTAGATTTTTTTATTTAAATGAATAAAAAAAATGTCAAGGTTAATTGGTAAACGGCTAATATATTGTTATTGTCATTTTATTTTTAAATTTAATTACTACGTGACTGAAATATATTGAAGGTGTTCTTCGTTCATCAGCTAAAAATATTTAAGAAATATAAATTAACTGATTTAGAAAAGTTATGTATTGCTAATTACAAATGAATGGTAACAGCTAAAAGAAAACTAAAACCAAGAAGAAGATTCAAAATAACTTAATAAAATCACCACATGTAATATAAATAATAATCTAAAAAAAAAAAAAAAACTTGAAAAATTACATTTTGTCCATCCTTACGGAAGTTCACTAATTGTTTGTCTTTATATTCTTTGTCGAATTTTGATGAGAGGCCTAGTTTTTCTGAGTTCTGTTGGAAGGTAAACTTAAGAAATAAAAACCTACAGTTCAGCAATAGACTGAAATATATTTATAAGAGGGTAAACTTAAGAAATAAAAACATACATTTCAGCAATACACTGAAAGATATTTATCGGAGGGTAAACTTAAGAAATAAAAACCTACAGTTCAGCAATAGACTGAAATATATTTATTAGAGGGTAAACTGAAGAAATAAAAACCTACAGTTCAGCAATAGACTGAAAGGTATTCGTCGGATAGAGTGACCTGAACAATGTTGCCCACTCAACGGATTAACTAGACTAATTATTAAAAGTTGAAATTGCACTTTTTTTTTCCAATTTACCTTGTGCATTGTTAGTAAACAGAACATATTTTTTTCATTTGAATCATCCTTTACAAATGTTAAAATTTTCATCAAAATAAACAAGCGCTTCTATAAATAGTTTTATGGTTTCTAGTCAGGCGTCTTAGAATTCTTTGTTTAATGACTAGCGCCCCTATTCACATTTACGATAAATGTGAACAAGAAAAACATACATAGGAGTATATGATACTCTTAATTCAACATTGTGCCAGTCATACAATCCTCTCGCATGCAGTAGTAACACAACTTTTTAAGGCTGCTTCACTCTCCCTGCAATTAAAATTGGTCTTACTGGTATAATATAAAGGGACTTATTCAAATACATTTTAATGTTCTTTCTGGCCAGAACAACCAGGAAAGATCTCATTTAGAACTCCTTACTAAACTGTAAGAATATACTCAAATAGTGGATAAGCATTAGGTTGCAATTATCTTATGTTCAGAAGAAGCGTCTCTAACATATAATATAAGTTACGGTTTAAAGAAAATTACATCTGAATCTAAATTAAATCTATAAATACGACTATAGACATCATCATTATCATGTGCCCTTTAAGATTTCTTAACGGACTCCAGCCTCTTAACTTCATTCCAGGTTTTGATTTCATCCTTGGCTTCATATATAATGCATTGTCTTCTTGTCTGTCTGCACTTTTTGCCTTGTGGGTTCCATTCTAGGAATTGTCTGGCTCTATTCCCATATCCTTTTCTGGATAGTGTGGCCTATTCATATCCTCTTTCTCGCAAGAATCTGGCCGCCTATTTAATTTTTTTGCTTATCAGTTTTAACGGTCGGTTTTTTTTTTATTAAATTTTTAATTAAACCTTGGGACATTTTAAAACTTTCATACATTTTAATATGATTGTGTATTACTTAACAAATTTTAGTTTTAATATTGTATTTGTATATTAAAGTACAATATGAAATCTACTTGTATAAACTGTATATGTCAATATGGAATCTACTTGTTTAAACTGTATATGTCAATTTGAAATCTACTTGTTTAAACTGTATATGTCAATATGGAATCTACTTGTTTAAACTGTATATGACAGTATGGAATCTACTTGTTTAAACTGTATATGTCAATATGGAATCTACTTGTTTAAACTATGTATGTCAATATAGAATCTACTTGTTTAAATTGTATATGACAGTATGGAATCTACTTGTTTAAACTGTATATGTCAATATGGAATCTACTTGCATGTATTTGTCAATATGGAATCTACTTGTTTAAACTGTATATGTCAATATGGAATCTACTTGCATGTATTTGTCAATATGGAATCTACTTGTTTAAACTGTACAGAGGCAATTATCTGTTCTTCTGATGTCAGTCTTCGGAAAATCTCTATTATTAAGATTAAGGTTGGGGCTTCCGAGTTAACGTTGTCCAACACGGTTAGAGACCTTGGCCTTTTTATTGATAATAAATTATTAATGGTTCCACTGAAGTTCCACATATCAGTGATGTGGTTAAGGCTTGTTCATATTCTCTACGTGCCCTGGGTCAGCTGCGACCTCAACTCAATAGAAGGACGGCCAATACCGTATCAGTCTCTCATATCCAGTCAAAGTTGGATTACTGCAATAGTTGCCTGTGGGGTTTGCCCAGAACAAGCTGCAGAGATTACAGAGAGTGCAGAACACCGCGGCGCGCATTGTTTCGGGAGTAAGGAGGCAAGATCATATCTCCCCAACACTAAGAGATCTCCACTGGCTCCCGTTGATGAAGGGAATAGAGCACAAAATTATGTCCATTACATACGGATGCATAAAGAGCATTGCTCCTTCTTATCTTCGAGAGCTTATCTCAAGGCATGAACCATCTAGGGAACTGCGATCTTCAACATAGTCACTCCTCAAAACTCCTAGTTGGGATGGACACAGAAAGAAGTACCTGGGAGTGCGCTTATTTGAGTTAGTGGCGCCTTCTTTATGGAACAGTCTATCTCAGACACTGAGAGAATCTGGGACAAGAGAAACTTTCTAAAAGAACTTGAAGACCATTCTCTTTGGCTAATACATCTGCCACTGCAAATCACAACAAGAGCGCACTGAGCATGCTAATTTAATAGCATGGATAGAAGCGCTATTGAAATGCTCATTCTTATTCTTATTCTCATGTCAATATGGAATCTACTTGTTTAAACTGTATTATGTCAATATGGAATCTATTTGTTTAAACTGTATATGTCAGGAAAAATTACATTATGCATGATAACAAACGTTTTACTGGCTACGTAATAAATAAAAATGCCCAGTCGTCTGACAATTTCCCAACTACTCAAGCACCTATCAGAGGAGGGTAAACTTAGGAGCACCCTGTAGACCCAGGTACCAATCCTGCAACCTTGATTGGATCCCGGAGCCTTCGGTACGACAGTCCATCGAGCGTCACACAAAAAACATCATATTATTATTTTAACTGCTATGTACTAAAAAATTTATCTCCATCATAATTTAGATTTGATAATCGATAAAACAGCAGAACCGACAATTATATACAGGGACTGTTTCTTTTTCAAATAAAGTAACAGGTTACACAAACTAAAGAAATGATTACTTGTAGGCCCGGTATCTTTAAAACTAATTTAACACATATATATAGAGCAATCAATTAGTCTTATATAACTTTTATGCAAACAAGCAGTAACAGTTTTATTTTGCAAAAAGCCAGTTTGCTTATTCAAAAATGTATACGATCTGTATTCCGCGCGCACCATGTATCCACAATAGAATCGTGTTTGCAGATACTTATTGTATATCTCAAGTAGGGCAGATAAGGCTCGTTAACCTTGGATGGTAGCCTATCTAGGAGAAGGATACTCTGACTCCAAACCACCGCTGCCTTGCGGCTTACCCCTTCACGGGAAAGGCTAACGGAGTAAACCCTGACAAAAAAATCAGGAGCTGGAGTCCCTAAGGCGGTGTGACTTTGTATCGTCATCACCGGCAACTCCTGCAGCGCATCTGAAGCCAAGATGTATCGACTCTGTCGCTCCCTTGGATCCGTCAGCTGCGAGGAGAGGGGGGGGGTCCTGCTGCAGGGACACCAGCTGGCTCTCCATATTATTTTGCCCAGGCACTGTGGCTCAACTGGAGAGGTCACTTCAGCGTCATCGAAAGATGCCGACCCAACACGGGAGGGGGCAGGTACCGGTTATAAGCTCGTCCGATTGGCGAAGGAAACGAGTGCCAGGGGGCCCCTTCGACGGTGGGAGAGGTCATTGTACCTCAATGGATCTCTCAAAAAGTGGGCCAAAAAACAACCGCACCAGGCAACTCAAAAACAAGAAAGAAGCATCCAGCTCTTCGTTTTTCTAGCTGGAACGTCAGGACCATAAGTCCCGGCCTCACCCCAAACCCCCAACAAATAGACGATGCAAGAAAGACTGCCGTTATTGATAGGGAACTTGTGCGACTCAACGTTGACATTGCCGCTCTGCAGGTGACCCGGCTGGCTGACAATGGTACCATTAGGGAAGCCAACTACACCTTTTCTTGGCAAGGGAATTTTCCGGATTAACCAAGACAGCACGGTGTCGGCTTTGCGGTGAGAAACACGCTTGTCAGCTCCACAGAGCCTCCCACAACATGCACAGATAGACTACTCTCCCTCCGGTTGTCAACCTCTTCTGGCCCTGTCAATATCTTCAGTGTGTACGCCCCAACCCTCCACTCTACCGATGAGGATAAAGATAAGTTCTACCAAGCCCTGGATAAAGCGATATCCAAAATATCCAGCACTGAGAGCCTTTACCTTCTTGGAGACTTCAATGCAAGAGTAGGAGCTGACCAGGAAGCCTGGCCCACATGCCTCGGAAACTTTGGAAGGGGAAAGATAAATGAAAATAGTCAGCGACTGCTTGAGGTCTCGTGCCATCACGGTATGTGCGTGACCAACACCTTCTTCAAGGGCAAAGAAATACACCAGGTGTCGTGGAGACACCCTCGCTCTCGCCACTGGCATCAACTTGATCTTGTCCTAACTAGAAGAGCGGACATTGGCAGCGTCCTCCTCACACGTAGTTATTATAGTGCAGACTGCGACACGGACCACGCCCTAGTGGCGAGCAAGGTGCGCCTAACGCCGAAGAAGTTGCACCATTCAAAGAAGAAGGGCCGCCCACGCATCAACACCAACTGTGTCAGAAACCCCGAGAAAACCCAACAGCTCATTAGCATACTCGACGGTGCCCTCAAAGTAGAAACAGCTGATGACACCATCAACTCCAAGTGGCCACGCCTCCGTGACGCCATGTACAACGCAGCCATCACTGTTTACGGGAAGAAAGAGCGGAAGAATGCTGACTGGTACGAGGCCCAATGGGAGGAAATGGAACCCGTGACAGAGACTAAGAGGTAAATCCTTCTGGCCTACAAGGCTAAGCCTAGCCCTAGTACACTACAAGCTCTACGGACTGCCAGGAGCAAAGCCCAGCAGACTGCCCGTCATTGTGCCAACACCTACTGGCTGAATATCTGTGACAGCATTCAGACAGCTGCCGATGCAGGCAACGCAAGAGGGATGTACGAGGGCATCAAGATGGCAATAAGTCCAACCCTCTCTAAGACAGCCCCCCTCAAGTCCAAAACAGGCGAGGTTATCACCGATCCGGAAAGACAGATGCAGAGGTGGGTAGAGCATTACATTGAACTGTACGCAACGCAGAACATCAGACTCCGCTCTCAGAGCGATATCAGACCTGCCGGTCATGGAGGAGCTTGACACTCCAACGACTTTGGATGAGCTCAGCAAGGCCATCGACCGTCTCGCCTGTGGTAAAGCACCTGGGATCGACGGAATCCCACCAGAAGTACTAAAGTGCGGGAAACCAGCCCTGCTACAGCAACTTCACGACCTCCTATGCCTTTGCTGGGAACAGGGTTACATTCCACAAGACATGAAAGACGCTAACATCGTCACTTTGTACAAAAACAAAGGTGACAAGAGCAATTGTAACAACTATCGGGGCAGCTCCTTCCTCAGCATCGTTGGTAAAGCGTACGCCCGCGTCATCCTTATCCGCCTGCAGGCCCTCGCTTCACGCATCTACCCAGAGTCATAGTGTGACTTCAGGGCTGCTCGTTCAACAGTTGACATGATCTTCTCACTACGCCAGCTCCGGGAGAAGTGTCAGGAACAGCAGATGCCACTCTATATAGCCTTCATCGACCTCACAAAGGCATTTGATCTGGTCAGCCGAGGCGGACTATTCAGCTTGCTGCAGAAGATCAGATGTCCCCCACACCTGCATGCGGTGGTCAGGTCCTTCCACGACAACATGCACAGCACTGTCTGCTACAATGGCGCAACCTCCAAGGAATTCCCAGTCAGCAGCGGAATAAAGCAGGGCTGAGTCCTCGCGCCTACACTCGTCGGCTTCTTTTTCTCCATGCTCCTCCAACACGCCTTCAAGGACTGCAATGAGGGTGTCTTCATTCACACCAGGTCCGATGGCAAGCTCCACAACATAGCGCGTCTTCGTGCCAAGACCAAAGTCACAAAGGTCCTCATTCGCGAGATGCTCTTCGCTGATGATGCAGCCTTGACATCACACACCGAAGATGGACTCCAGCATCTCGTCACTTGCTTCTCTCATGCATGCAAGGAGTTCGGCCTGACAGTAAGCCTGAAAAAGACAAATGTCATGGCTCAGGGCAGGGGGACCCCTCCAAACATTGTCATCGATGGACACACCTTGGAGGTTGTCGAGAACTTCACCTACCTCGGGTCCATTATCTCGAGTTCACAGTCCATCGACCTGGAGATCAACAGCAGGATCGCCAGGGCAGCCACAGTCATGGCCCAACTAAAACAGCGAGTGTGGGACAACTCCAGCCTCACCGAGAGGACCAGACTGCGCGTCTACCACGCCTGCGTACTCAGCACTCTCCTGTATGGCTGTGAGTCATGGACCACCTACGCGAGGCACGAGAAGAAACTCAACAGCTTCCATATGAGGTGCCTACGGAGAAAACTGCAGATCAAGTGGCAGGATAGGGTCTCCAACACAGAGGTGCTGGAGAGAGACAACATGAGCAGCCTTCACGCTGTGCTCAGCGAGAAACGCCTCAGGTGGCTCGGCATGTGAAGAGGATGAATGCAGGTCGCATTCCTAAAGACCTCCTCTATGGAGAACTGGTCGAAGGCCACCGGAAGATAGGGCGCACGAAACTGCACTTCAAGGACCTTTGCAAAAGGGACCTGAACGAGAGCTCAATTGACCTGGACACATGGGAATACCAAGCTTCTGACCGACCATCCTGGAGGCTCGCAGTCAGGCTTGGCACATCCCGCGCAGAAACTGGGGCACTGGCTGCCATCCAGAAAAAAGCGAGGCGGAAGGTTCTACTACAACAGCCATCCACCTTCAAATGCCTGAAGTGCGGCAGGGATTGCCACTCCCGAGTTGGCCTACACAGCCATTCTCGGCGGTGAAGCTTTGCCGTGAAGCTACACCATCGTATCTTGGAGACAGACGGATGCCGACGATCTCATGTAGGCCTCCGTAAGTAGTATGGTAGGTTCCAATTGATTATCATTTGCGGAGTGCTCCTCTGCTCCGCATTTGACCTTTGACCCCCGTAACATTTTACCCCGTGACCTTTGTCCAGGAAGAGACCTTTTACCCAGTGATCGGAAGTGACCTTGACCGGAAACAAGATGGCGGTACCTCGTGTTGTTACACGAGGTGATTTTTTTCAAGATGGCGAACCGTAACCAAGATGGCGTCTTTTCGAGTTGTTACATGAGTTTTTTTTTTTAAATTATTGATAATAAATTTTGACAGAGGTTCTAAAATTAGTATTTTTTCCCATTGTATTACAATGATTGACACATGTAAATTTTTTTCTCCCATTGTTTTATAATGGTCTTTATTAGGTTCAGCGGTTCTAAAATTTTATACTTAATTAATAATATTAATTAATTTATTAATTGATCTCTTTTATAGTGTTCTTTATAATTTTCAATAGTAAAAGGCTTTTATTCAATAAGTTTATTGTGTTTTTGTTAGTTTCAATACTTATATAGTTTACTATCGATAATTAATCAATAACTGTCTATTGAGGGTCATTTTAATTTATTTGGTGTTGCAGTTTAGTTTCTTTCACTGTAACATGGCTTTAAGTTATTGAATGAGTGAGTGAAGATTTTCCCTTAATAAACAAACAGTAGTGAAGTGCGCAAAAGAAGTATGTAAGAAAAACATGATTTGTATGAGTGATCCAGAGTTGACAAGGGAGAGAATGATAGGGTAAAAGTTTAGTACATGTTGGATTCTTCAGATAGAAGGTTCAGTTTTATATAAGTTCTGTTGAACTAGATGTGTCATACTTAAATTGATTCAAGTCTAAGTGCAGACTTTGAATAGTGTTTTAATAAATAAAGAATCCTATAGGGAGCTAGATAAA